>CM031585.1:466917-706778 GCA_018467065.1 Ephestia elutella | reverse complement strand
GGCTAGTGCAACCTTAAGTGCATTCATCCTAGTACGATTGCCAAAAATATTGTGTTTAAAAATAAATTTGGGAGAAGAAAAACATGTGTAATTATTGTTTTCTTTTTTCATCTCAAGGGTTCTTTGCTAAACTGTGTGTTTGGTGTCATCAAATAAACTATGTGATTTTTAGACGAGCTGAGATGAGACTAAGAAACACTGATGGATAATATATAGAGAGTGGAGCGATAAGTCTTCAATAGTCATGTTTACTCCTGCAAAGTGATGTTATAAATTACTAAAATAAAAAAAAATCTAATTAAGTAGCTGGCAGCCCTGCGCATCACATCCACCTAGTTAAATTAGTTTTGACACACACGCTATTCTGTCTACTAACTCCTAGTTAGAGTGACAAAAATAAGGGACGTTGGAACCGACGAATTGTCTAAGTAATTACATGCTTGCTTTATCTGTGTATTTGTGTGCCCCAGGCTTATTTAGGATTTCGGAGAAAAGTTACAGACAGACATTCAGAAACTTTTTAGCTAATGTAGCGCAGTCAAGTTATATTCCAAGTAATGTTTAATACAAGCTACGTAAACTAGGTTTTAGTTTAAATGAAAAATGTGTTTTATATTTTTAAGGGCTAAGTACTACGTGTATTATAAATAAAAAAAAACTACATTTTCTGTTCAGTCCGCCTGTTCAAGTGAATTAGTTTAGTGAAACTAAACTAATTCACTTGAACAGGCTACAGTTCTAGGAATACAGATAGAGTATTGATTTATTATTTATTTCACCAGTGGTATCAATAAATGATGATACTGATGCCATAAGTAGATGTTGGTCTACGAATTCTCAAGTAGGATTTACCCTGAGGCCTTTTGATCACAAACGTGGCTCATAACCTCCCGAGCCACCGCTCCAGTCAACAAAATATAATTACGAATTCGACTACCGAGTAAAATTATGAACTGGGAGAGTTATGAGTAGAACACGACCGTCGCAAGATGCAATTGGATGCATGTATGCAAAGCGAGCGATTTGCCTGCTACAAACACAGAGGTGGATTTGTGGATGGAATGAAGCTGAGCCTTCATGATGCTGCATTTACACCGTGTCGTAATTTGTTTTGTAGTATTTATTGATATAACTTTATTGATCCAAGTATAAATAAAATAAATAGCGAACTTAATGCTAAAAACATTTTCTCCCAGCTAACCATTAGGATAAAGAGAGAAACATAAATGTGCAGCGCAAAAAATATCAAGCATATAAAATACCTGTTGAGTAAAAATATAAGATACTTTCATTGCGTAACTATCACTAATCGTAAAATCACAAAAAACACATACTTTTCTGACCTATTTTCCTGGAATGTTCAATAATATTTGTTTATTTCATACGACCACAGAAAAATAGCCACTTGTTGCATTTGACTCTTTGCCAGATCAAAAGATCTGAATTGGCTCGTGTATTGACTGATTTAAAGTGAAAATGGATGCCAGAAATTCACACTTTTATCGCTTGTGTGAACATTCAGTAAACCATAAACTACTTAAAATAGTATATTGCCGATTATTGCACCGATTTTCAGAGAAACCTCGAAAAATTAAGGGTTAAAACGAATGTAACATGCTGGAAATAAAGAATTATTTATTTATTAAACGACTAGCTGTTGCCCGCGGCTTCGCCCGCGTGAGTTTCGCTTAGATGAAAAGTCTTTTTGTGATCCAAACAGTTTCAGATGTTTCGGATCTTCGTATTTTATACGTCTACAGAAAATGCTCATCAGATTAATCAAATTTTGCTAAGGCACCATTTCCACATATGTTATAGTGTAGCTGATCTCTTGGAGTTATTCATTAGTTGTTCCAGATGTTCAATTTTTATACATCAGCAGAAAATGCTCATTAGGTTGAACGACTTTTACTAAGACGCCATTTCCATATATGTTATAGTGTAGCTGGTCTCTTGCAGTTCTTCATCAGATGTTCCAGATGTTCAATAATTATACATCAACAGAAAATGCTCATTAGGTTGAACGACTTTTACTAAGACGCCATTTCCATATATGTTATAGTGTAGCTGGTCTCTTGCAGTTCTTCATCAGATGTTCTAGATCTTCAATGCTCATCAGGTTGAACGACTTTTGTTAAGGCACCATTTTCATATTTCTTATAGTTTAGCTGTTCTGTGATGGTTCTTCATCAGGTGTTCCAGTTTTCAAAATCAATTATAGCCTATATGTTGCCCAGGCTTAATAGCTATACAACAAAAAAAGTTTCATTCAAATCCGTCCAGTAGTTTTTGCGTGAAACGCGTACATACATACAGACAGACAGACAGACAGACAGACAGACAGACAGACAAGAAATTCCAAAAAAAATTTTTTGCTTTCTATTGTTCTTTTTAAGTGTCCCTCTATCCATTTTAGTCAAAAATACTAAATGTACAGACAAAATATTTTTACTGTTTTATTATATGTATACCTAGATTACCTGAGCTATCAAGAAGCATATTGGCATTAATGTCACTAGAGCACTTAAATTCTTAAATAATATAAACCTTAAACCGCACCTAGTGATAATTTCACTTTGTCTCTCCAAACTATAATGACAGGAGACCTCATCTTACGACGGAATTATGCTCGCCTCGGTGTAAATGCAGCCGTTCCTAATTCCGCGCTGCTCAGGCTGTCAATCATGCACCTCGTGATTATTTAACTTCGTTCCGCCTACGAGTCGGTTATTAGCCGTCTTACCTGATTGCATCATTAAGAATTTGATTACGTATCAGAGTCGTTCCCGAGCTGATTAGGGTATCCCTGCTTGTAATACACGTTGTGTAAGCTACAGTTTAAATAATTGATTTGAGTTGTAAAGAGTTGGTATGGTTGTATTCCTGATTAAAAACATAATATGAGCCCAATGTAAAATATTTGGACCGTAAAAGAAAATGGAAATACTCTCACTCATTGGTATTTCACACTTGGTGTTTAATACTAAACTACCATCTTACATTTTGAGTCACCAGTATTGTTACTTAAGTAAAAATAGTGTTAAAATAGTGATTGTGAGTGTGACATTATACAACACTTTACACTAACCGAATATGAGCCTTGAAACTGAAACGTAGGACAATAAAACCTGCCAAGTTGTATGAAGACAATTCCGGGAAGGGGGTGTTTGCGACAAATTATATTTCTCAGGTAGTGTCCCGCGGGACCCGGCCTACGGCAGGCTGACAGCTGGAATTTACTCGGGGATAATGGGGATAGCCCCGGCTTTGCTCAACAAATGCTGAATTAAATAACGCTTGTGAACTGTCGGGGGCAATCATAGAATTTGGAATAAGGCAATTAGAAGCAACTGTTGTCTTTTATATGAAGACTAGCTGGTGCCCGCGGCTTCGCTCGCGATAATCCTTTCTTAGCGGTTGCCTACGTCATAACATCTACCTGCATGCCAAATTTCAGTCCGATCCGTCCAGTGGTTTGGGCTGTGCGTTGATAGATCACTATGTCAGTAAGTCAGTCAGTCACCTTTGAGTCAACATATATATATATATAGATGTCGCTCTGGTGCTCACTAAAAATTACCGTCAGAAAAACAGCTCAACACGGTGTACAATATACTCCTCCGCTCACATCAGGCACGTGACCGGCACTCCGATTCGTTTCCGATTCGTTCCCGGTTACAAGTGTAATCTGCCGACTGATTGTCTGGAGACAGCTGGGACGAGGCGGTTTTGAATTACTCATATTTTTGGAATTATTCGGTTTCACGGTTTTTGGATAGTAAGATGAACCTGTGATCGAAATAAAAAACTAGGAGAATTCTGATGACCTTCTGATGAATTATACGAGCTGAAGCATCTTTCTTTGACGTAAGCCTTTGCGATAGATGAGTTCATCTTTATGTAGAAGAGAAGAGAGAAAACTAAAAGTCCAGTGACCATATTTCTGTGCCAGTGACTCTATGACAAGTTGATAGATACGCATGCGGAAATGTAACAAAGTATACACGGATTCACCTGAGCGACTTAAAAAATAAATGTCGCACAGCGCCGCCCCCTCGCGGGCGTTCCGCACTTTTGCCACCAAATTTCATAAGGCGTCACCTAGCGCAACCCTTTTGGGAACATCGTAAATATTCAAGGTTACATTCGCTCTTACAATTTTTTTCTGAATTTTCTTGAGACTGTAACTGTGGCCAATGAAATTGCGATAGCAGTCAAAGGCAATACGCAGTCACCACGCCTATTGTTTCTAATATTAACCTCCTGCAAATGTATAAAATCAGTTTATTTGTAATATCATCTAAAATATGGACGACATTTTGTGAAAATAGAAATTTCCTATAACTACCCACTTATTTAAATTTCTTTACCAAGTTGGTATTGAATTTATGAAATGCTTCCTTCATTCTTTATGATTCTTATGAAGTTTGAAATTTCGTGAATTTTATCTGGAAACTTTTGAAAAAACAGAATTTGTTTCAAAATTTGTATAATGGTACCAACTTCCATATTAGCCTGAAAGCGAAGAAAACCATAGAAGAAAACACATAAAATTACTTCTCTTGCACAGATTATAAAAGTGAATGGGCAATGAACTAGGATTACTTCTAATCTATACATATAATAAAACAGTAAAATTATTTTGTCTGTATATTTAGTATTTTTGACTGAAATGGATAGAGGGACACTTAAATAGAATAATAGAAAGCAAAAAAATTTTTTTGGAATTTCTTGTCTGTCTGTCTGTCTGTATGTATGTATGCGTTTCACGCAAAAACTACTGGACGGATTTGAATGAAACTTTTTTTGTTGTATAGCTATTAAGCCTGGGCAACATATAGGCTATAATTTATTTTGAAAACTGGAACACCTGATAAAGAACCTTAACAGAACAGCTAAACTATAAGAAATATGGAAATGGTGCCTTAACAAAAGTCGTTCAACCTGATGAGCATTTTCTGATGACGTATAAAAAATTGAAGATCTGGAACATCTGATGAAAAGCTCCAAGAGAGATTTTTCATCTAAGCGAAACTCACGCGGGCGAAGCCGCGGGCGACAGCTAGTCCTAACTAATGTTATAAATGCGAAAGTGAGTTTGTTTGTTTGTTGGTTTGTTTGTTTGTTACCTCTTCACGCTTTATCTACCGAACCAATCTTCCTGAAATTTTGCAGACACATAGCTGGAAGTACGAAGTTCCCGTGGGAAATTCACGCGGGCGAAGCCGCGTGTGAAAGCTAGTTCATAATAATTTCCGTGTATAAGGCCTGGATGTGGCCTTTGTGTCGCGCGGCCATTACCTCTGTCTAACATGACACTGTATCTAAAAGTCTACATTTTCGTCAAACATGACCGTGGAGGTTCCAAACTCTTGGCTCTGTATACCCCGTAAGGGACAAGGACGCGATGTTGTACTGTACGCTCGCTGTGTTCGCGGCCCGCTCCTAAATAAGTTTGTAATATTATCATTGTTTTCCCGCGCCCGCGTCCTGCGGGAGCCCCCTCATTTGAATACCCTGTTTATTGTGCCAGAGTTTTCTTCTTTCCTTGTTTTTTCCCGAATTATCGAATAATATTTCTCTCCGGTTGAACGTATTATCGCGGGACTTCGTATGAGTTTTGTATTTTTTTTACTGGATTATTTGATTTGACGCCGGGTTTTTTGACGCCGCGTGCTCCGCACATTAAATATTGATGAGCGTTCGAATTCCACGAGAAGGTCTTAAAAAAATTAACACATATTCAAAGAATTTGATTTTATATTTTTGTATTTTCGCCATGTACCTTGATAGTATAAACCACAATTTATGTTAATTACCTGAAAAACTTCTATTGATTTTTTTTGCAGTATTGATGTCAGGACATCATTCCATGCATATTTTTATTTATGAGCTTATTAACACACAAAAACTTTCAGCAATGGTTTACTATTTACTTCTACACGTCACTCACTAACTGGTTAGCCATATTGCAGGTTTGCTTAGTATGTTTTCGTTCAAAGATATACAAATATATACATGTGTGGTTTTCACGAAGCATGGAGTAGGATATAAACCCTGACTTATTGTAAAATAATATTTAAACAACGTGGAGTGAGACCGGCCGAGGGGCGGCCAAGAAATTAGCATACTTGTGAGGAATCCCCAGCTTTAACGTTTCATGAGCGTGACAGTACGCCCAATTGGCCCACACCTTTGGATTTGAGGGAGCAATGGATTTATTATGGTGATTTAATAGTATTTCGAGGGTTGTTTCAGTATCCAGATAGCTTTTTTATTCCAATAATGAAGAAAACTGCGATTTGTTTTATTGTTTCTAACTAATTTTAACTTTAAATATTTGTTAGTATGACATCCATGAAAAGAAATTATAGTTTTTTATTTATTATTATTATTATTTTATAGACTACTAGCTGGTGCCCGCGGCTTCGCCCGCGTGATTTCGCTTAGATGGAAAATCATTTTGTGTTCCAAACCGTTTCAGATCTTCAATCTTCTTTTTATACGTCTACAGAAAATGCTCATCAGATTTATCGAGTTTGGCTAAGGCGCCATTTTCATATATGATAGTGTAGCTGGTCTCTTGGAGTTATTTATCAGATGTTCTAGATCTTCAATTTTTATACGTCAGAGAAAATGCTCATCAGGTTGAACGATTTTTGCTAAGGCGCCACTTGCATATATGTTATAGTGTAGCTGGTCTCTTGGAGCTTTTCATCAGATGTTTCAGATCTTCAATTTTCATACGTCAGCAGCAAATGCTCATCAGGTTGAACGACTTTTGTTAAGGCAATAATTCCATATTTCTTATAGTTTAACTGTTCTGTTTCGGTTCTTCATCAGGTGTTCCATTTTTCAAAATCAATTATAGCCTAAATGTTGCCCAGGCTTAATAGCTATAGAACAAAAAAGTTTCATTCAAATCGCTTCAGTACTTTCGGAGATTAGCGTGATCATACATACAAGTTTTATTTATATTTGAAATCCTGAGTTCTCAGCTGCACGTCCTTTCACAAATACCCTCCATATAAAAATGTCCCGCATCGCTATCTCAGTTTATCACACAAAGGCTATCTTCAAAGGCAAAGAAGGCTCTGCCCTGTCTGTTTACGGCGATATACTCTTTGTGAGCAGACTTGTCGTTTACATATTGAGTGGTTTGCGGGAGCTAATGAAATCTTACAAATAGGAAATTGTTTCTTCATATTCTATTGCACTTTTTTATTTGATTTCTTTTTATTGATTCATATTCTATCTTCTTCTTGTCGAGTCGGAATAGCTTATTTATTGGTTTAGACCAGTATTTGGCGACGCTGATCGCTCTGTCATTGGCCTCATTAAAGTCCTCTATTGTGTGAAGGTGCATTTTGGACACGACAACAGGTGGGTCATGGATGAATGTCACCGCAGTCTGTCGTGTATAAAAAAATAAAAAAAAATAAAAAGTGTATGTTGGGCGGTGGTGTGCGCAGGGGTCTTCAACTATCTGAAGCGAAGACGGGCAATATCCCTGCGCAGTGCGATTATACACGAACAATTACTTTAGAGAGAGCCGGATGTAATGCTCAGGATAGAGCCTCGTACTTTTGAAGTACAAGGACCTCTTGTCTAGTAAGCCTTAGGTCCTGGGAGTCATGGGCAGGGTGATATCATTAATACAATATGGTTGGGATAGAATATAGCATTTTATTCCATAAACACACTAGCCGCTGAGGGCGGGCACATGTTATACTAATACCAGAATCTGATAATTCTTTGCCGCAATTAAAAGTTAGAATTAACATAAACCAAATATAGGGTACCTGGCCAGGTCCGTACACAAACGTCTGTGCGCACTTAGAACGTCGTTCCGTTCACCGTTATGATCCGTTGGGTTCGAGCACTGGCGCTGGTCGCGACATCAAAGAGGCACGGCGCTCCTGCGACGCTCCGTTGTATGCGAGATAGTAGACGCTGGCTGGACCTTCCGAGGTTTGCGCTGAGCCATTACAGGGACATCGGATCGAAGGCGGCGGTGCGGCCTTTGGAAATAAGGTTAGGATCCGTGTGTTGCACTGGGGTCGCCGACGACGGGGCCTGCGCCGTGGCATGCGGTACACTCCAGGAAACGTCAACTCATATGGCCGGACGGGCACGTGGACCTCAACAGCTCATGTCCCCGGCAACTTCGTGGCGACGAATATCCCCTGTTGTCCTCGCGCGTATCGCGGATTTTAAAGCTAAAGGTTAAACTATATACCCATGGCGGGGAACCGGGGGCGGCGAAAGCGAAAAAACCCCAAAAAAATTAATAATTGCTCAAGACATGTTACATGTCGTAGCGGCCACCCAGGAAGAGAAAGATCCCTCGCCACTCGATTTGACATTCCGCCTCGTCGCGCTCCATTCCGCTTAATTCGGACGCACGTCAAACCAACTTTTAATATTCTTTAAAAGAACTAATGTTTAAATAAGGTATTTATTCGTTGAATATTATAATAATCTAAGTCGACGATATTAAAGGAGAATAATTAAAATTCTACAACAATCCAGCCATGATTTCTTATTTGTTTATGATAAGAAAGGTTGGTTAGGAACTGATACGGAACGTGTGTCACCAGCTGTCAATGTCAGACGTCCAACTCTGTAGATCTCAGTTGACAGTCTAATCTAATCATGGGAATGTTTTGTTATGAATGTTTAATTTTCGATATAATTCCGTAAGTACACAAAATCGCGTCGAGTTATTGCTACCAATGGTTTCGGCGTGACTCAGAGAACGTTTTGATGTGCGGGTCTCCCTGTCTTCCTATCAAGTATTGTAAAAACAACATATGAAATTTGTGTACCGGTGTTTCACTTTCCAATTCAATTTGTCTGGAAACTAATGGATTTGAATGCCTGCTATTGTGGTGCGTCGAGAGCCTATCATGCAGGTAATACGCCACAGGAATAATATCCCAATATATCAACTATTTCACCCAAAATATGATATGCAAGGTTAACCAGTTAGAAGTTCAAAATAATTCTGTAGTTATCACTACAATACCCCCCTTTTCGGCAAAGAGGTTAAGTCGTACTTAGCCGAAACAGCGGGGGTAACCGGAGAAAACATTAACCTATCCTACGGCAATATATTTCTAAATATAAAACTATCAGCTATATATGAAACTAACTCTTGCTATTTCATACATTAAACTAAAATGTATGTTCTAGAGTTCTAAAACTAACTCAATTTATGTTGAGTGTCAGGAATACAGCGTCTGGCCAGACCGCTGCAATTCCCCTGCATTAGAAAAATCATACTTGGATTTCTAATGAGATAATCGCAAGTAGCATACTAATAATAAAGAATTATCTAAAGTAATATAGTTCTTACTTATGTATAATAAGAAAAACTATTTGAAGTTTAATTAAAGAATAGTAATCTAGCATTCCTACATAACTTACTAGTTAGTAATTAAATTGTAAACCTAATAAAGTCTTTAAACTAATGGAGAGCTCTCACATAAATTGACATTTAAAATGTATAGCCGTTGGGCTGACATTGTATAAGGGAAAAAACTTATTTTCCTTTTTTTCTCAAAAATTAAGGAGTATTAATCCATATCCTTATATTTACTCTGGCGCCTAGAGTGTGTAGTTACAAAAGAAATTGGTTTTCGTGAAAACGCTTGACAAAAAAAATTTCACATGTGAGTCATGTTATATGTGAAAAATGAGGCCTCTAATTGGTTATACCAATCCAAAATAACAAAGTTCAAGATAAGAAAGTTGCTAGCTAGGGGACACACCTTGTGAGACTTTTATTATGTCCTTGACATGATATTTTCCAACTTTACCGGTTTCTATCTCCTGAAGGTCGTAAACAACATCCGAATGCTTCCTGACAACTTTATATCACAAAGCGCGGTGCTAGTTTAGCGGAGAAGAAGTGGTGCTTATTGAATAAAATGCTATATTCTATCCCAACCATATTGTATTAATGATATCACCCTGCCCGTGACTCCCAGGAACCTAAGGCTTACTAGACAAGAGGTCCTTGTACTTCAAAAGTGCGAGGCTCTATCCTGAGCATTACATCCGGCTCTCTCTAAAGTAATTGTTCGTGTATAATCGCACTGCGCAGGGATATTGCCCGTCTTCACTTCAAATAGTTGGAGACCCCTGCGCACACCGACCAACACTTATTTTTTATTTTTTTTATTTTTTATACACGACAAGTCACACAGATCATTGCTAGAGAAGCCCCTAACGAACCCTTAACTCGGTTTTTGTGGCGTCTCCCAACACCAGCCCGGTACAACAGGGCGGGCGCTTCATAGAAACGGGGCATCAAATATACCTACTACTACTACAAATGAAAATGCGTATCCGTGAACACGTCCGTTACACGTCAATGTGTGCATTTTCATAGTCATAACGTCCCAATACACAAAAGAACGGGGGAGAAGTGCGGGGGGGTGCCATATAGCGGGAGTTTCAGGGAGTTTCCTTTCTGTACGTTACGTAGTACTTATATTAATTCTGTGACGCTTCGTTAGAATGGGCGCACGCCACAGCCTATCAGGCTATGTAAAGTTGCAAGTCTTGCATAGATAAGAGAAGCACAGGACAGGGATGGATGGCGTTAAAGTAGACAGTCCTTTTTTTTTTTTGATTTCGCAGGGGGAAATGCATTTAGGCACTGAGTGTGGGACTCCTGGGCCGCTAGACGGCCCAGACTACCCACTAAAACCCCCTGCGGCGTTACCGCGCCTGCCGTTGCTGGGGGCGTCATGGGATCGCGAACATTCTACCACGACGCCCCCCGACTTTGCCTTACGGCACCCTCACATAGCCAGATGGCGGGCGTATTGTGCCCGCCGCCTGCCTCTTCGTCCTCGCCGTTGGGGTGGCGCATCGGCTCGCGCCTCACGCTCCCTTTCGGCGGCCTCCTTCTGCGACATTACTGTCTCGCAGAAGGAGGAGAAAGCGTCCCATCGATTCTCGCTGCTCAGCATCTTACTGATGATGCTGTGCAGCGAGAGATCGTAGGCGCCCAGCACCACGACCAGGGCCACCCTTTCAGGGGCCCATTTTGCACAATCTGCCAGAGTGTGTTGGGCCGTATTGTCCGGCTCCCCACACTCATGACAGACTGGGCTTTCTTCCCTCCCAATTTTGTGCAGGTAATGACCGAAGCACCCGTGTCCGGTCATTACCTGCGTCATCCTGTACGTCAGTTGACCGTACCCTCTTTCCAACCATTCATCGAGCGATGGGAGGAGCGCCTCGATGGTTCGGAGGCCGTACGGGGAGTTTCCTAGCTCAACTCTCCATCGCTCTTTCAGTCTATCTACGGCCAACTGACGGACCGCCCTCACTTCCATTGGTGCGGGCCTTTCTGCCAAGGCCCGCCTTCTTGCCCGCTCCCAATACATTTCCGCCTGAACTTTTGCGTCTAATTCCCACGGCGGGGTTCCGGCCAGTACGCATGCTGCTGCCCAAGCCACCGTCACGTAAGCCCGAGCTATTCGGTTGGCCACCACTTTTTGTGGCCTCCGCAGCTGGGCCACATTGGCTCTGGAGAGCCTGTCCCACCAAATTGGCGCCCCGTACAGCGCCATGCTTCTCGTTACGCCCGCGTAGAGCTTGCGGCACGGGGCGCTAGGCCCTCCAACATTGGGCAGCAGCCGGCTCATGGCCGATGCGGCGCCGACTATCCGGGGAGCTAGTTGCTTGAAGTGCTCCCGGAAGTCCCAGCGTGGGTCCAGGATGATGCCCAAGTACTTGATGTACGGTTTCACCTGGACCCTTTCCTCGCCGATGGGAATGGACGCTCCCTCAGGCGGCTTCCACCCCCTTTTCCCGAAGGCGATGACCTCACATTTGTTGAGGGCCACCCTGAGCCCCAGCAGCCTGACGCGGGTGACCATCAGGTCTGCTGCGACCGCGGCAGTCCTGAGGGTACTCTCCAATTTCTCCCCCCAGACGGCTACCATTGTGTCATCTGCATAGCAGATGACCGTCATCCGGGGGAGCAGGACTCCGCGAATGGCCCAGTCGAAACCGATGTTCCACAGCAGAGGCCCTAATACAGACCCCTGGGGAACACCGCAGGTCATCGCCCTCGTTTTTCGACCCTCTCTGTCTTCGTAGAGCACCACCCTCTCAGTAAGGTAGTGCCCTACGAGGATTCTGAGGTAGAGGGGCACTCGGTGGAATTTGAGCGCCTCCTCTATTACCTCATATAGGAGGGAACCGAAGGCATTTGCTATGTCCAGCGAAACACCAACCCCTCCCTTCCTGTCCGTTGCCTCCTCCGAGAACGCCCGAAGGGCGTGTGTCCCCTATCGCGTCTACGGTCGACCGCCCTTTCCTGAATCCGAATTGGCGGTCCGACACGTTGGGTCCGACATTTTTAAGATGCTGGATGATCCGGACAGCCACAATGCGTTCTAGCATTTTCCCCGTTTCATCCAGCATCAGTAGGGGCCTCCACCCCGAGGGGGAGTCCTCGGGCCGGCTCTCCTTTCTGAGTAGGCAGAGCCTGCCTTCTTTCCACGGCTTGGGAAACCGCCCTGACGACAAACAGTCATCAAATAATTGCCTGAGGCGGCTTCCGAGGTGTTTTAGGGCCACCGGTAGTATAAGACCGGGGACGCCATCTGGGCCAGGGGCCTTTTTACAAGCCGTTAGGCGCACCACTCCCCGGTCAAATTCTTCATCAGACACCGGTGGCACTTCCGCCGTGGTGGGCTCCCTCTCGGGGACCGACATTCTCGGAGGAGTAAATGTTTGGGCCATTGGGAATAGGCCTTCGATAATCCGGTGAAGGAGGTCCGGTTCTAGGGAAGCCATGGGGGGGGCGTAGCGCATTTTGTTGCGTACAACCCTATATGACCTCCCCCACAAAGTAGACAGTCCTGGCAGGGGACAGAAAAGGGCTGAAATAATGATGATGATAATGTGACTGCGCAAAATGTAACGAGCTTTCAGGAGGCGACACACCAGATGGCAGCACGTGTTGTCTAGTTCGCATATTATGTTCAGTTATCAAATTTAAAGGACAGTGTTTAACTCGGTATAATAACTCGTATACTGGATATGTAGTTCAAATAGAACTTTTAGATAATAAACGAGATTTAAACAGAAAATTCTCAAAAATCCATTCTATCAATTATTATTAAACAGTCTACTCACTAGTACTTTCAGACAGCGAATGCCTCTCATGTATATTTGCCCCTGTGACAATCTCTTGTATTATGTTTATGTGTATCTTGTATGCAAATGGCTGACTGAATGAGCTTCTTATGAAGAAGGATTCAATTACCCTGCGTTTGAGTCAAAGGATTAGAAACAAATGGAGTTCTATTATACGTTTTATTATGTCAAGATTTTACTATACGTGCAACTGTCACTTTTTCAATATGTTAATTTTTCCATACTATCCTGGAACATACTGCTTGCTTTTCATCTGTCTAGAAAAAAAAATCTAAAAATCATGTCTTGATGGTGGATGGATGGATGGGCCGTGATCCACAATATGTTTGCTTAAATACGAAATTAGAATTAAAATGCATAGTATATATGGATATAAGGCAATATGTGTCTATATAAATATATTACACCTGTGGGAGTAATTCACATATTGGATAGACTAAGCACACAGTACCTGAAAGATTAAAGAAACAAATTGCTGTAAAGAACCACCAGTCCATCTATGATAGCTGAACGTCTAAGGCACCAACTGCAACCACTGAATAAATAGTTAATCTTGAATAGAAGTTCTTAAATATTAGCAGAAGTCATAGATTAATAATAGGTAAACCGCGTAGACCTTCTTAATGTAAAGAAGAAGTATTTAATTCATATTTGAAACAAAAGTCATAACATTAATTCCCTTTTGGTTCTCAGCTCCGTGGCACGAAACTCAACCCCGTGGTCCCAAGTCGGGCGGACTCCTTGAAACTTATCAATAGATTGAATCACATTAATTGATAAATCACTGGCTGCTCCGTCTGCCGGATATCGTCTGTCTGATTGTTCCTTTTCAATATTCTTCTTTGGAAATTCTCGTAGTATTTATACATTATTCTTACAAATTATGTCGGCTTTGACTCATTTTCAATGAAAAAAAAATATGGTGAAGAAACCTGCTCTTTTGTAAGCTAGCATTTCAAATGTATAAGTTTGTTTGTTTGTTTAATTTCACATAATGACCATGACTCACCTAAATGGCCCCACCATTTATTTAGGAAAATTTAGTAGGAATATTATCCTAATCAAAGAGCGCAGGTTCGATTTCCAGGCGCGGCTCTACATGTACCTCTGAGTGATGTTTGCCTGCACCGGAAGCAAGAGACGGTCTATAAAAATAAACATCATGAGTTACATTACTAGGTATATAAACTCATGATGCAAAAGTAGGATTTAAACCACTGCTATCTAGTCAGAAGCTGCATTATCCAGCGTCTTCCTTCCACCTTGTCGATGTCATCAGACCACTATTGGCTATAACCAATGAAAATAAAATAAACTTAAACCTAAAATAGTAAAGAAGAAATAAATAATAAGAGTATTTGCGTGAGCTGCTTGCGATGCTCCTTATAACCGGCTATATGAGGGACGACTTTAGAATCACTTGAAATTCTGAAAAGAAAATCGTCAAAGCTTTATATTGCCTCGGTGGCAGTGTGGCAACTAACGGGGAGGTAGGCTCCTAAGAAATATTTTAATTCTAAATTCCTTTTTCCAGTGGCCTTTAAATATTAAAATGATTTTTCATAATACATGTAAAAGGAATAAATTACTATTAAGTACTTTTTATAATTTAAGGTTTAGATAATTATGTAATCTAAAAAATAATTGTAAATTGGACAAAAAAGTGCATAAGGACTAAAATATATCCACTACGTGTTTCCAGGTTTTATGTGTTTATGTAATCTTTAAAGTTATTCCTACTTAACGATACTTGCCTTTACTTTTTTACTCTTGATAAATATACTTTCAACAAGCTAATTATTACAATATAAAAAACACGACTGACAACTCACATCACATAGCCTATGTCACTCGGAGAAAAGCAAGGAATCTAAAAATACCTCTCACATCAAAATCTGTTAATCCGTTCAGGACTTATGGTGGAACAAAGGAACTTACATACATACATACTTACAAACATACATGAGCCCTGAAAACTTAACACTCCTTTTTTGGTCAGTCGTGTAAAAATACATTTCCTGGACTTCGGCATAGGACCTACGCGCCAACGAAAATCGTAGCATATCTCTATATCTCACAAACTTTGCGTGTAATATTTTTCTCCAATTGATATATGAACAATTAAAATGTAGTACAATTCATTTATGCGCACGGTTAAGTAATTAAGTACCTTCGTACTTAGTTTTCCTATGTTTTATGTTTCTTTTGTATGTATTTGTTGTGTACAAAAATTAATAAATAAATAAATAAATTAATGACAAAGTCAATGATTTATTGACAAGCCAATCCGATTTTGGAACCGCCTGCAATTCTTCGCTATTCTAGTGGCCCCATCAAAAAGGCTAGGAGCGACGTATGAGTGGGACATGTTTTATTCATTACCCACCTACTGTTTGCGTCTAAATGGCGGGAAAAGTATTCCGAATTAAATTTCGCATGCAAACATCATCTGACTGACTGACTGCTCATTGCAATGCTCTCATCTTCACGTTACGTGTTTATATTTTCTCGAATATACCAGATTGCTTTTGTTTTCGCGGGGAATTCTTTTCTGCGACAATTTTTGTCATACGTGACTTTGAAAATTTTTACAGAGTTCAGAGTATCCGAATGGAATAGTATGTCATCGGTCTGGTACTAAAATAGTTTTACTGGCATTCGCTTGTGACTTCCCTCGCGTGATAATTTACCATGCCTTATGGGCATCAACATGCCTCATGGCAAAGACAAACATTTTTGTAGTAACTTAAGTTAACGTAAACTTTATCACTCAAGCGACTTAATAAATCAACTTGAATATTTTAACATGTTTACAATGACTTATCACATAGAGCTGGCGATCGTCAGAATTGGTCCATCAGCTGATTTCCTCAAAACTGGACGACGCATGAATCATTTATAAATGCAAATGGCCGTTGTTCTCCGCCCGCGATTATTCACGAACGGTTATCTGTGACGTATTGAACAACCCTCCATTTATATTTTAACTTTACAATAAAAGGCATATTGAACAAAACGTTAGATTATAATTTCAAAATTCTAAAGTGAAAAGCTTCACTTACTAAAGCTTCACTTAGAATTGGCACAAGCGTGCCAATTCTTCTCCACGTCAAATGTACCTAAGTTTTAACGCGCTAATCTCAGGAACTACTGATACGATTATAAAAATAAAAACTATTTCTGTAAAAGAAAGACGTCATTGTCAAAGGAATTGACAAAAACGATGACTTGATGACAAAAGTAAATATCAAAAACAAACTATGCTGGAATGATTTTCAACAGAATTATTTATATTACAGAATTAATGGAAGATTAAGTGAAATAACCGTAAATACACAACACAACCTACTAGAACCTACTAGAAGAGCTACTTAATAGGCTAGAACGTCTGCAAAACTTGTGCATTCGTTTTATCTATGGTTTGAGAAAATACGACCACGTGTCGAAGTTCCGCAAGCAACTCAACTGGCTTCCTATCCGCTCTCGCAGGAAAACTAGATTACTCTTTCTCCTTTTCAATGTCCTAAACAATCCTAATTGTCCCTCCTACCTGCGTGATCGTTTTTCCTACTTTCGTCCTTCTGGTGCGCCGTGCAGACCTCATCTTAAACTCCTCCTAGATTTCCCCCTACATAACACATCTTCATACTCCCATTCCTTTTCTGTTGAAGCAGTCAGGTTATGGAATCTCCTCCCTGTTGATATACGTGACTCTAAAACTATTTCTATCTTTAAGAAAAGAGTGAAGGAACACTACCTCTCTCTCTCATCCTAGTATATATTTTGTATAATTTATTTATTTATATTCATATATATTTTTGTTATACATTATATGTATAATACTGTCTATATGTATTATATGTAGTATATTTTTCTTCTTATATTATATGTGTTGTTTTTATCTGTTATTTATCTCTATTAGCTATTTTCTTTTCTTTTTAGTACACGCCAATGCCTCTTTTTTTCCCTTTTTTCTTTCGCGGGTCTACTGGAAGAAATTTCTATAGAAATAAGTAGAACCTTTGTACTTAGTTTTCCTATGTTTTATGTTTCCTTTGTATGTGTTTGTTGTGTACAAAAATTAATAAATAAATAAATAAACAACCTTATTTATTAGAGAAGCTAAAGCGTAGCCGTAGCCAGTCGAGGAATAAAGGAACTTGTAATATTTGATATTAATGCAAGTTTATTCCAACATAATTCTGAAATTCTGTAGTAGGTACACTTTTACCACCAGTCAGAGAAATGTTAAATATCTATAATAGACTAACTAAAACGACATACTATTGTCTAAATTAGCGTGCATATCTCCAAGATAAAGTTCGTATTATCATTCGCGGAGCCATATTCTAATTGACTTGCATATAACATTAAGCATCTTAATGTTAGCTAACTCCGCTAATGCCGGCTGAGTTCCCAAAGAACTAAGTCTCGCTGGATTGGAACTTGTAGGAGACAATGTCATTGAAATTGGGCCGTCTTGGAAGCATGTGGGGATTTACACTCGAGTTTACAAATGGCGTTTGTCTTTGTTACGTGGCATTAGCGCATTCTTGATTTGGTATTGTAATTGGAGTGTAAAGCCTGATAATTAAGACGAGTGTAGGAAATTACGGGAGATTTTGTCCAGTGGGACATAATTAAAGATTCATCTACTGCGTGTGTAAGACATAAATAGTACTTATTACATTCTAGCTGCTGCACTCCGGGGCTTCGATTCCGGAATTTCAGGAAAAAATATTATATGTGCTATATTATATTCTACCCTTTCACCAAATTTCTGGCAATGTGTGTAATTTCTGGATGCGATTAGTAGCAAGTAAGTTAGTGCAAGAAAATTAGATCATTTAAATTCTAAGCGCGTCCAAATCGAAATATTCAAAAAGATTGATAGCGTGGTATAATGTTTTTAAACTGGAAACTCGATTACTGAAAGTCTATCTGCTTTATTCCCTGCTGACACATTAAATAGTGTTCAAATTTTTTACAAAAATTATTAAATCTTTTGATTCAGACTAAGCCAATGTTATAAAATATGGAAAGGGCTGAAAAATTTTTTTTTTAGTTATGTAATCACATAATACATAACTAAGAAAATATTTTTTCTTTTATTAAAGCATGATTGCCAATATTGCCATGTCCTGAAACGTTCGTCTAACAATACTCTTCATATATAACTTATCTAAATAGATTGGAGTTAAATCTGTCAATATTTAAATTCGAAAGTTTGATTGTAAGTGTGCACAAACTTATGTAGTCTCATTTTAAAATATTAAATACAGGTTTATAAAAAATGTAATGGACAAATTAATTAAAGATATTGAATGAAAAATATACAAATCCCTGTTCTCTTTTAAAATTAAACCCGTGATATTCAGACAAAGGCATTTCGTAAACAATTTGTATGGATTGCTCGAAGTTTTTCAATATAAGTTAGCCCGCCAATAGAATGAATGAGTGAATGAATTGAGATCGTCTGAATGAATATGTTTGTTTGATCGAGAGAGCTGCGATCGGAATGTTATTGATTGAGTTAATTACTATTCATGTTTGCTATAACATTATTATTCACGCTTATATCATTAAAATTGGGTATTTATTTTGTGTTTCAGAGAATGAACGTGAATTTTCTTTAACTAGTATAAACTAATATAACTAATTACTCGTATTACTTAAACCAATATCAGTTCTTCAAAAGTTTGTAACGCGGCGACGCGTTCATCCTCTTTGATCCATTTATGCGTGCGCTGGCACATACATACTTATTTCACCTGTCATAAATTTTAAATTGTATTCATACACATTCGATTCTACATTTTGATATCATTCTTGACTCAGTTTATGTAAATCTTTTATCGTCTAAATCATAAAATATACAAAGTTGTTTTAAAATAATATATCTAATAAAACTATAGACCCTTCCAGGGTCTTATGTTTTTACTATTAAAATAATTACAACGACCCTCGAGATGTATTATTTAAGAGTCTCTGCGATAATGGCGCCCTCGTGAAATACGCTAAATGAAATACGAAATAAAAGGAAACTGTGAGTAATAATATATTTACATAAAAGTCAAGATTACAATCAACAATCACAAGTGCTCCTTCCATTTTCGACTGCTATAACTGGCACTCGTTACTGTTGGGCCGCTTACAACAGCCTACACTCGTAGCAAGCCTATTACCGGCAGATCACTACAGCCTGCACAGGCTGCTGCTGGACTGACTGCCATATCCTGTATTTGCTGCTGTTGAGCCAGCTACTGAGCCAACTGCAGAAACCTGAACTCGTCGCTGCTGGGCCTGCTGCTGGGTTGACTATTATAGCCCATGCGCACTACTGCTGGGCTGGCTTCTGAGCTGATTGCCGCAACCCGTCAAACATATACTGATGGCCAACGCCTCGCCACCGATCCAATTGTTGGCAGACATCGTGAGAGCCGCTTCACTTCTCAAGAACACTTTTGAAGAGCCAGCGAAATACTCCGCCAACAAAATACTATATCGCTGATAGCTAAGAAGATTATTTTAATTTGACTACTTTATTTATATTTTTTCCTTTCCTTCTTTAATTTAATTTTACTATTTATTTAATGTCAGTTGTCAACAAATTTGGTTGCTAAGATCAAAGACAATCACAACATGGAACAAATACAAAGTTTTAATTTATTTTTTCCATGATACTCTCGTAACATTTTAACATGTCTATAGGTACCTTTATTTTATAAACACATTTATTTTTAATTTTATTTAAATCACCATGGAAACTATTTCTACAGAACTTAACTCATCTCTTTTGATACCCCTTACATATTTTGAAACTTTAACCAATAAACTCATTTCTATTAGTGAGAACTACACTAATGAATTGAAACGCTTCACGTTTAACGGTGACGATTGCCCACACAATTTCATTCAAAAATTAGAACACTTTGCTTCCATACGTAAGATTTCCAAAAGCACTCTTTTTTCACACATATATGATATTTTAACAGGAAACGCTTTAGAGTGGTTTCAAACCAAAATAAAAACTATAACAGATTGGGAAACATTTAGAACGACATTAATAAAAGATTTCGAAATTATTAATCATGATTACTTATTAAAAAAACAAATAGACACCCGTATACAAAAACCTAACGAAAGAATTATAGAATACGTTACACATATGAAATCATTATTTTCACAATTATACAAACACATTCCAGAGACAGAACAAATTGAAATACTTTTACGAAACTTACAACCAGAATTTACTTTACGCATCTCCAAACAAGACATAAATTCTCTTGATTCATTAATAGAATCATGTCAATTTACTGAAAGATTAATACATATAAATAATAATTCCACATTTTCACAACCACTTGTCTCTTTCAATCAACCCACAACAACAACACCATTTATTCCCGAATATCCTTTTACTACAACTACCTACGCTATTAAAACACGAAAACTACAAAAATTTCCTACCTTCACCTGCCCAAGGTGTCGAAACAACTCTCATCCCCTTTCCATATGTACGAATACTCAAATACTTTGTTATAGATGTGGCCTACAAAATGTTACATTTCCCCATTGTCCATCCTGTCATAAATCAAATTCAAATAAACAAATTAAGAAACAGTTTACACACATTGATAATTCCACAAAATTTGATAAACAAGATTGGAATAATTGGCTTGAATACATAAAACTTTTTTTTAATTCTTACAATGTGAATACTCTCCTTCGTACAAATGTGAACACTCTTCTTTTTGAAAACAAAGACACACAACGTCCCTATTTACATATTAAAATTAATAATCTCATTTTAAATGGATTATTAGATAGTGGAAGTTCAATTACAATTCTTGGTAAGGACTCACATAAACTTTTACTTAAGTCTGGTCTCTCATTGAGAAAAGACCAACATATTTTAGGTACCGTAGCTAACGGACAACCTATTAAATCTATCGGAACAATTTCACTTCCGGTAATTTATAATAATAAATTTTCTATAATTACTGCTCATGTAATTCCAGATGTTCATGAACCTTTAATTCTTGGCATCGATTTCTGGAAAACATTTAACATAGCTCCTAATATACTTCGCAACATTAATACTCACTTTACTTCTGAAAATGACAATTTCCTAGTTCATTCAACTTCTACTAATCTTCACGCATTTGAGAACTTAACAAATACACAGCAAGATTTAGCTAACTTAATAATAGACAAATTTAAACAAATTTCTACTGAAACTAAACCATTAGGAAAAACTCACCTCGCCGAACATCACATCGATACCGGTGATCATGCTCCCATTCGTCAACGATGCTATCGTTTATCACCAGAAAAACAAAAAGCATTAAAAACAGAGGTCGATGAAATGCTTAAACTTGATGTTATCGAACCTTGCGAAAGCCCATGGCTTAGTCCCGTTATCATTACTCCTAAAAGGATGGCTCCTGGCGTTTCTGCGTAGGCAGTCGAAAATTAAATAGCATCACTCGTAAAGACGCTTACAAATTACCTTTAATTTCAGATATCTTAGATAATTTGAAAAATTGTAAATATTTATCGTCAATTGACATTGCGAAAGCATTTTGGGAGATTCCTTTACGAAAGGAAGATCGTCCAAAGACTGCTTTCCATGTTCCAGGTCGTGGCATGTACCAATTTAAAGTAATGCCCTTCGGTCTAACTAACGCACCTGCTACTCAACAAAGATTTCTTGATAATTTACTATCAGACCTTATGCTAGATAACACTATTTTTTGTTATTTAGATGATATTGTCATAGCTACACCTACATTTGAACAACACGTTGAATTATTAACTAAATTAATCACTAAACTTTCTCAAGCTAACATTACAGTTAACTTTCCTAAATGTTCTTTCTTTAGACATGAACTCAAATATTTAGGCTATATAGTAAATCAAAATGGTTTACAAACTGACCCTACTAAGGTTCAAGCAATCCTAAATATTAAAACTCCTACATCTGTTAAGGATGTTAAAAGATTCCTTGGCACCGCTAGCTGGTACCGACGATTTATCCCTAATTTAAGTACTTTAACTGCCCCTCTCACTAAGCTTACCTCTACTAAAAAGAAAGCACCTCCTTTCAAATGGTCTCTTGAGGCTGATAAAGCCTTCATCTCAATTAAACAGGCTTTAGTTAGTACTCCTATATTAGCTTGTCCCGATTTCACAAAACCATTCGCTGTTCATTGTGATGCTTCCGCATATGGCATTGGTGCCATGCTCACACAAGAATTCGATGGTGTTGAAAAACCTATAGCTTACATGAGTAAAACCCTAACTGCTCCTCAACGTAACTATTCAATTGGATGCCCCAATTCATGAAATCACCAAGTCCAAAAAGTGACTTTTGAGTTTTGGCCGTTTTAATGTTTTGAATCAATGCTGAAATAACATCTGTTGAGTAAAAAATGTGAAAAAAATCCACGCAATAGTAACATTGAAATAGCTTTATTTGCCAAAAGAAACAAAACTCAAGAGAATACCCATTCAAAGAAACAAAAACATAAACATTTTGGACTTATTACAAATCGAAGGACTTAGTGTTTTTTGAGACAAAAACGATGGACTAAGGGTTATTTTTAATGGACGTAGTACATCCATCCATTGAATTTCGAGTGTCACTCGATCTCGTCTGTAGAATCCAATTCTTCAAGTAGGTTTTCTAGATTAGTACTAATTAAATCCTTATAAAAATACCTTTCTGTTCCGGGTACAAATTCTAATAACCGCTTTATATATTTTACTTAAGCGGCCTTTAAAGTCAAAGGTGCGTCGTTCGTAACAATAATCAGGTTCTTGATTGATTAATCTGCTAAAGCCCACTTTATACTTATAACGTGAACTGCTTATAGTCTTGGCCATTCATGGACATTGAAAACTCTGGTTTACCCAGCATTTTGAAAACCACTCTACTAAAATTGATTTAATAAGTTCATCATGTATGACTTATCTATCGTTCGAGCTACGAGTATCTTCTACCAAACTTCTCTCTATCTACTTTACGTTAAATTTGTTTGTATTCTTACTATCTGTAATCTACTGGTGAATAAATTTTTCATGTTTTTTTCTTTCTCTTAATAAGTGCGAAATCACGATCTATGGATGGATCACATCTATATAATGTCCTGGTTTCGGGTAGGAGGCAGTTTTTTTCTCAAATACACTTTTAGCGCATAAAAATATACCTACTTGTTTTTCTTTTGGCTGTAACAGTTTTCGGTTAGCACTGAAGCGATCTGTAACACTGAAGCGGTGGTGACCACTCGGCCTACCACTCGGTAGGGCGACCGCATGTGGCTGCAAAGGTCCCAGATTCGAATCCTGCCCGTGCTACACGAGTTTGTATACCAATCTGACTCATGTACCTGTGTTAGTTATCATCGAACACCACTTGCTTCCGGTGAAGGAAAACATCCTGAGGAAACCTGCACTCTTGGTTGATGATTATCAGCTAATGTGTGAAATGGAGAAGGCAATGGCAAACCACTCCATTAAAATTTCCAAAGTAGTCGTTGTGTGTGTTTCATTCCATATAATGACCACAACCCTCAGTCATGAGGAATACGACTAAACAGAGAGAACAGGCTGTCGCAGTAAAGGTCTCACTGATTTTGATTGGGCAATTTGCGAGTAATATAGTAATAATTCGGTAATATAGTATTCCAGGAAGTAAAAACTTCGTTGGGACCTTTGTGTGCGTAATTTTTCGTGAAAAAGAAAAATTTTCAAACTGACAAGTTCAGTGTTGCCACTGGACTTGAAGAAAAAGTCGAAGGACTTAGTGATTTACGTCAAAAATTTCTTGGACTTAACGATTTCTTGGACTTAGTGTTTTTATGAACTGATATACAATATTTTTTATTTTTTTTAATACTCCAAAAACTACACTTAGAGAGTCCCTAGAATGAAATCAATTAGACCAATCGAAAGAGAATTAAAAACTGAACAAGCCAGTGTTGCTAACTCAAAACCATCAAAAGTGGACTTAGTGATTTCATGAATTGGGGCATCCAATTACAGAGCGCGAGCTTCTTAGTGTGATAACTGCTTTAGAACACTGGCGTTGTTATTTAGACAACGGAAAACAGTTTACTATTTATACGGATCATTCTGCTTTACAATGGTTCTTACGTCTTGATAACCCTACAGGAAGACTAGCACGCTGGTGCATCCGTCTCTCTATGTTTAACTTTGAAATTAAACATAAACATGGCTCTGAACATGTAGTACCTGATCAATTATCTCGCATCGCTCATGTTAACGCTATTAATATGTCATTTGAGCAATCTAAAGACACTTGGTATAACTCTATATTTGACAAATGTAAAATAAACCCAACTTCTACTCCAGATTACCTCATTAAAAATAATAAATTATTTAAATATTGTCGCGCTGTTACTGAATATAATTCTGAGTTCAACTGGAAACTCGTAATTCCATCAGAGTTTCGAGAGTCCATTATTTATGAAAATCATAATTTACCTACTGCAGCTCATTTCGGTATTTTCAAAACCTACCATCGCCTTAAACTTCTTTATTATTGGCCTGGTATGTACAAAGATGTAGTATTTTTCATATCTAAATGCGATACTTGTTTAGCCTACAAACACCAAAATCAAAACACTATCGGTTTAATGGGCAAGCCCAAAAATTGTTCTCGTCCTTTTCAAACAATCGCTATCGATTTTATTGGTCCCTTACCTTTATCACGTAAATTAAATAGATTCATATTAGTGGTTACCTGCTGTTTTTCTAAATACTGCCTTATTTACCCCATTAAAAGAGCAACATCATCTATTATAAAACATATTCTTGAAAATTTAGTTTTTATGAATTATGGAATTCCAGAAACCATAATTCTAGATAATGGTCCGCAAATGATAAGTGCTGAACTTAAAGACTTGTTTAATACTTATAAAATACCTCATGTACATTACACTCCACGTTACTGCCCTCAAGTAAATCCTGTTGAGCGTTACAACAAAACTATAATCACAGCTATAGCTTCTTTTGTTGATGACGACCATCGTACTTGGGACTTACATTTGAATCATATTCAATTTGCCATTAACTCATCCGTTAATGAAACAACAAAATTTACTCCTTATTACCTCGTCTTCGGCCGTGAATTAGTTACTTGTGGTTCAATATATTCGGATACCGAATCTATTGAAGATTATATATTTGCTCCTCGCGATATTTATGCAGAGCATTTAGGTAATTTACTTCCAGTATTTTCAGAAGTACAAAAACGAATGTATAAATCCCATGAAGTTAATGCTAAGCTTTACGATAAACATCGTCAATATATCGAATTTAATATAGGTGACATCGTTTGGAAGCGGAATTATCCTTTAAGTTCTGCTGATAAACATTTTTCGGCTAAATTAGCACCCAAATTTATTAAATGTTACATCACAAATAAAATCTCACCACTAGTTTATGATTTAACAGATTTTTATCACAAACCCCTAGGCCGCTGGCATATCAAAGATATTAAGCCAATTAAGGCAATTTCTTTACTCTAGTTGCCTTAATAACTATTTAATCTTTTTATTTAAAAAAGATGTTTATTTTCTCACCTCATTACCTTTTAGTTTCTCATCTCATTTGACAATTGTCATCCTAATTTGAAAATTTATTCAATCTTTTTTTACTTCTTTTCTTCTCCTATTTTAATTAACTAAAGTTAATTAATAACTTAATTAATAACTTTTAATTAAGTACTTTTAATTACCTTTAAGTACTTTTAAGTACATTTAATTACCGTTAATTACTGTTAATTGTCTTTAATTACTGTATTACTTTAATAAGAGTTTTCTAATTTGTAACTCTACTTACCTTACTTATTTACCTTACTTACTTACACAATTTATGTCATTAACTTGATATTTTCCTTACGTCATTACTAAGACGTTTATTTTAATTTTTTGCGTTTCGCGCATAGTGTTATTTTTATACTCTACCTATTTATTAAGGTACATGCTTGTACATATTTGTCATCGTGCGGTTTTAGTAACACGTTAAAAAAGCCTTAAGCTATTATTTACAAGTTAGCGGTTGGTGACTAATTTTTAATTAAGCCTACACCATTAATAAGCTCAGTTCTTGAGAAATGCTTCCTAATATATAAGCTTTCTCTATGATGTATTTAGTCACAAATCCTTAAATGGAATTATGACTTTGTTAGGTGATGTATGTATGTTAGTATTTGTTAGGTAGGATATATGTGGAACTGATTGGCTTATTGTATATACTCATCTCAATTTCATTCACCTTTCTAAATTAACTTTCACTTCATCCATTTAGTTTTACTACTATTGTATAATAAGTTTATATTTTTATTTAAGTTTACTATGTATTTTTTAATTCATCATTTACTCTCTAAATTCAAAATTACATATATTTCAATTTTTAACAATTTTTAAGATTAAAAAAAAAGTTTTTAAAACTTTTTTTTTAAAACCGGCCCCCCCCGGTACTGTAACGCGGCGACGCGTTCATCCTCTTTGATCCATTTATGCGTGCGCTGGCACATACATACTTATTTCACCTGTCATAAATTTTAAATTGTATTCATACACATTCGATTCTACATTTTGATATCATTCTTGACTCAGTTTATGTAAATCTTTTATCGTCTAAATCATAAAATATACAAAGTTGTTTTAAAATAATATATCTAATAAAACTATAGACCCTTCCAGGGTCTTATGTTTTTACTATTAAAATAATTACAACGACCCTCGAGATGTATTATTTAAGAGTCTCTGCGATAAGTTAAACCTTTCATCGCATTTTGAAATTAGCTTCGAGAATGCTTTATCGTAATAATGAGAGAATATATCAAGTCGAGTTGGGGTTAATTTTGAGTTTAAATCAGATGTAAATGGAGTTTATAAGAGCTTGCAATCAACTTTTAGTATCACGCTGCCTAATCATTCAGTTGGCGCCCAAAGTGGGACTTCATGTCTTTTTATTTAACTAAAATCTTTCTGTAATATTTTATAAAGCACTGATGGGTATCTTTATTTCTGCAAAAAATAATTTTAGGTACTTATCACGTTGACACTAGGTATACCAGAAGAACTATCGTTTTTTTTTTGTATTTTTAGGGTTCCGTACCTCAATAGGTAAAAACGGAACCCTTATAAGATCACTTTGTTGTCCGTCTGTCCCTCTGTCCGTCTGTCTGTCTGTCAAACTTTTTTTTTGTTGAACCATTGAGGGTAACAATTTTATCTTAAACGCGGATCAGTGATTCTGATCTAAAATATGGCTATGGCCAAAACTAGACCTTGTGGAATTGTGAACCTCAAAAAAGTTCACAATTCCCGTTATGTGTTCAAATAGTCAATATAGTACGTGCAAAACAAAAGCTGAAATAAGATACAAAAATAAGATGTCCAACCAATATCATTTATTCAAAATAAAAATATTGCAAAGCAAACAGTCGGCTCGAGTGCGGGCAAAAATAAAAAAGGTGATTTATGCTAACCCGTTTAGGTAAAGGCGAGCGCTCAGAACGCTATAAAAGGAATGGGTCGCCACCACTGAAATATGAGACATAGAAGTGTTGAAGACGCATGATTTTCTTATACTGCGCGCAACCCGACTCTTTGTCCACGGCCGTCCGTCTAGCCGGATCCGACATCCGAGAAAAAACCGGACTGAGGAACGACTCTCCGTCCGGAGGTTTTACCCGGGGTCCAAGATCCGTTATCCGAAATTTGATGGTTTGACACTAACACATTCAAAATGAAAATTTTAATTTCAATTCGACTTTTATCTGTATAGGTAAGGTACTGTAACAAACCCTCTAGTCAACGTCTCCAAGAATGGTTAAATCCCTGGTTACGTCACCCAGAAGTAACTATTCTAACCTACTCAATATCTACTCTTATTTGATTTATCTTTAACCTAGCTTGAGAATAACCTAAGTGTGTGTTTACATATTAGTTCTCGTAATATTATGAGTTGTGCTGTGATCTCCTAGTGTAGTTCCCTGATTGTATTCCGCAATGAACCTTGGATCTTTTCGAAGTGCTATGTCGGGAGCCTATTATTATAACCTGGATTAAATGTCTTACTACTATGTACTGTCTGTGTCTTAACCAACCTTATATACATTACAGGAATTACAGATAATGCTAAGGACTATCTATAGAAATTAAAACTAAATCTTACTTGGCTAACTTATACTATTGGTTTGTCTTAAATATACACTTAACACTACTAATTATTGAATTATTAATTATAAGGTGAGCTATGAGGTTTTCCAGCTTTTGAAATACCGCAACTTTGAAAGATATCTACTAACATATGTGTGTTCCTAACGCTTAACTTAGATAGGTGAGTATAAGGTATATGACCAATGGTACCGATGATGGTTTTATTTGCTTTAATAGAATCTCTCAGCTTATAGTTGGGTCTAGTATGGACCAGGCCCCGCTAGAAATGTTTATATGAGTGAGTATGTATTTCTTAAGGTCGGTAAAAATATGTAAGTATGGAAAATGCAAATATTGCTACAAAATTGATAATTCTCAGCTTTATTAGCTAGATCTGGCTTATGGAAACATGCCCCTCCGTCCGCATGTTACAGTAACCTTCGGCTCCAGACTTGGACAGATTCCCTCCAGATGCTCAGCTATTATTTTCTTGATTTCAATATAAATAATGAATAACTAAGGTCTGAACATAGTTTAGTCTGTCTGTCTTTGTATAATTAAATAAAACAGAGAGGAGAGACAAAATGTCTCCAAGTGACTTATCAGTTTCACAATTATGGATTTATCTTATATATTGTGATCAGCTGAGATCTTTTGTTTTTATGTTAAAATTTAAATGATTAACTATATATCATATATGAATTCAACCTTACAATTCATTAATGGGATACTCATAAATCTGATCTCTGAAGGAGAGTAAGTTATTAAACTTAATTAATAATAGGGATAGTGGTGATGTACTCATACTTTAATTATGTTAGAGTTATAATGTGGGTTTACCAACAGGTAATAGGTAAGTTAAGTGTGCAGAAAAGAATTAGCATTACTCAAACTGATGTAACTTGACTTGTCCATTGTTTATATAATTTTCAGGTTAGAATTACATCCTTAAATCTGAGATCCATTGTATTTTAGATTGATTCAGTACTTATCACCATTATTAGTGAATTTGTCTATATCCACTCAATAATAGAAGCTATTTGTACTCAACCAAAGGAATCATCCTTAATAAATCAATTTCTTTATGAATATTTAGAAGTTATTTGCAGATATTCCAGTGAGTGGTAGCAACTACTCAATATCCTTTGATAGTGTACTAAAATATCTTTTGACATAGCACACAGGCGGTAACTGCCTTGTATCTAGATTCGAGCAGACACTGAACACAACTAGAATCAAACTTTTGTAGTTTATTTGTAAGTTTTATAAATGTATAGACTCCCATCTTTAAGGAATATAGTTTTACCAATAAATTTAACTTTCTCAACAAGGAATTTGACCAATGCCGGTACAAGGATTAGAGTATGATCTCATTCACTAGATTGGAACAATTATTAGGTATTTACTCAAATATATAGACAAGTAAAGTCAACATCCATTAAGTACATGACTAAATTGAGTCAAATAAGTAGGAAAAGGGGTTGGAAACGTTCCATTACCCACAACATTCAGTATTTGTAAATAATGATAAGGTTAATTGGAAACTCACCGAATCTATAGTCACTTCAACACATAATTAGCACAACTAAGAACTTTCACTTTCCAATTTTTCCTTAGTCAATTACTTATTTTCCGGTATTGGACAGGCTTTATAAATAGCCCTATAATTGTAAGATTCCTGGGAACCTTCTATTCATACCTTTGATACCTCCATTTTGATAAACGATAAACCGACTAAGTATTTGTGTTATTTGACCATTTTGTTTTATTTTGTGTTTTAATTCCTAAAAATGGCGCCATTTCCTACCAGCCATTTTTAACACCCCCTACCTATATGTATGTGAAATTAAGGCCTATTCTTGTCCCTATCGGTCCCTAAGTCCCTGACAACTACAGAATTTTTAAACCATTTCATAGTGCAATGAGATGGGTCCCTAATTAGGTATCCCCGGTGTAAGGAATACCCTCCTTTCAGCTAGCTACGAGACTTCGGGAGAGCTTCTCCCTTCCCTAATAGAAATTTACCTGCCTATCAACCTACAAACGTGTCCTACTCTTGGTTTTTGGGCCAACATTTAGTTAAAACCCCTAGCTTCTAAAACGCCGAGTGGGCAACCCGTTATCCTACTTTCTAACAGCCCAACGTGATAATTCTGATTGGGAAGGAACAGAATTATGCCCTAACAGAGGTTTAGTTATATGAGGCGGTCTTCCAAATCGTCCAGTGAGATTAGATCTCTGCGCCTTTCGGATCGTCGGCTCTGGGCTCAATGAAAGCGCTTTCATTCAACTAAGCAACTAAACTAGGCATTCTCTTAACAGAAGCCCACTTGACACGTTGCAAAGCCAAGCTCCAGGACCTACCCCGCAAGGTTCTTGCAAATAGCCCTTAAAGAAACAAATCAAAATATCTATTTGAACAAGAAACGAATTCTACCCTCTATCCACTTTCGCAGATATCAGGCAAAACCCATATTCTCGTCAAATCGCAGCTAATGCTCAACTACCCTAATATTTAATTAAATTTACTGGGGAAATCTACTTATTTTGTGAATTCTTCAAATTAAACTATATACGTTAAAACCGAACTTAATTTTACCATTTCAAGCTCGCAATAACGTATTTTTCTCAAAAGATTCGCGGGGAAATATGCGTTCCTAAGCCTCATGAAGAAACCTTGCGCCCAAACACTTTTCTTGCAGACTACTTCTATCTTGAGTTAAAATAAACTTCTTCAATGACGCTTCTTACAGAGGTGAGATTGGCGCCCGGCAGCACAACGTTGTCCCCCAAAGACCGCAGATGAAAAAGCCTCGAATGTCCCTTCCTATCAGTTTTATGCAACTCTCTCTTGTCTATGTGTGTGTAAAAATCTCGAATCTTCCATGAATTCCAAGCTCCCCCTACCTTACTTCCTGTATTGCAACTATAATAATTCTATTCTCCCGAACCCTATATCCACCAAAATAACAATATAAATAGTTAATGTAAAATATACCTTATAATAGCATGATTTTATACATAATTCTTACAAAATAACTATTTCCACGCAATTACTTGTGCTATAGTCTAGCTTAATTAATAATTATTTTCTACTTTCTTTATAATCGACATAAACCAAACAGTTCAGCCCGTTGCCGATCATATCCTTATCTTCTTTTCCTCTATTATCAAGATTAATTTCATTATTCATCCATTTTCCGTACCCCAAAATGTTACAATCAAACGAACAGAAAAATCAATAATGGCAAAATAATTCCTATACTGGCAATGATTCGTTTCCTCCAGCTTTGGACAAAATATCACGTGACATCCCTGCGCTACTATTGGGTAGTCAATTCGATCACGCCACTTTTCCGTGTGAATCTACCTCCTAATTTACTAACAGATGCAAATATCAACGGAACTTCTACCATAGACCAAATTTTCTATCATAGACACTAGATCTATAATTCAAGTGGCCTATACACTTGACAGCGAATAGTTACCTATTAAAAATAAATCCTATATTTACCCTTCGCATGTTTAAAATTATTATAATAAGCTAATATTTATTCTTTAACTAACGAACTTCACAATTATTTTAAGCCCTCAGTTCTTTGCGTACTAATAATAATATCATTGCAATCGGAACGTTTATTCCTTCGGTGTCATTACTTGACGTTGTCAAAATGACATTATTTTCTTTGTTTACAATTTATAGAGCCAACAATACGCTGCCGTTTTCAATAATTAAATTTACCAAATAACTAGTAATATGCAACAAAACTACAGTTTACAGACTCAGTTCAAAACCTCCTGAAGATGACAAGGTTAGTTCAATTTCTCTCCTTTTATCATGTAAATATTTGAGAAGAAATAACACGTTCATATTTGAACTGTTACAGTACATTTGTGTTTTAGCTATAATAAAACCGAGAACAGTCACTTCTAGTCATCTTAATCCGCTTTCTGTGGTGGGCCACCGTCTCCGATATTGCAAAAACATCCCTTCTGGCTGTCAAACCGCAATAAAATATAGTGCGAGTGGGGTCATTACCGGCCCGTGCCACTATTGTTTATTGCTTGATTGAAGGGCCATTTTTGTGATCTTCACGTCAAGTGTAATGTAATGTGGATTCTGAGTCTTATTAGAGCTATTTGACATTGGTATTTTTTTACATTTTGTAATACGATATTAAACTTTTGTCTTACACTCTCTATTGTTGATATAATATATCGAAGGATCGTGGTCATTACTTGGAATTAAATACACATTGGCAAAATTTTCCATTGCTTTCTCTATTTCAGAAAATCATCTTGTGTGTAGGTTTTCTTACTATGTTTTCCTTCACCAGAAGCAAGAAGTTTGTTTTTTTTTTTATAGCTAATAGAGACTCTTAAATCCAAGTGATAGTGTTTGATATAAATTTCAACTTGATATCTCTACACGAGACATAGCAGACAAAAAATAATATTTAACACAAAAATACAAATATTGATAATTGTTTGCGAAGAATTCACTAAATAAGTAACAATAACACAATAAAAAAAAGTTCGAATAACACAATAATCATAACGAGTATAAGGTGTTGAAGCAACGTTTACACCAAGGTAATTGCTAGAGGTGTGGGAGGCAATCGAGAGGGTTCATAAACAGGATAGCGTTATGTTCGGGATATAAAATAACAACAATTAGGCTTAATTTAACCGACAAGCACCGGGTTAGGGAGCGTCGGGTGACTGCCAACTTGGGAACAACTTTCATATGAGTATACGAAATTTTAATTCAAATTTTCCGAAGGAATTTCGGGATAAAAAGTCCCCTTTGTGTATTTTCAGGATTAATTCCATCGAATTCCATCCAGTAGATTTTGAGTGAAAACTTGCAAAAGTTTACAATAGGTAGGAAGGTTTGCAGACTACAGATATTTGTGGTCGATTATTGAAGAAGCCTTTGAAAATGTATTGCCAGCGTTACAAGACGTATTGATCCTTTTAAAAATGCATGTTGATTAAATTTGGTACGCACAGGTAATCTAATACAGCATCTCAGTTCGCTAATATACTTAAACTAAACGGAACTAAAAAAATCAAAAATTCTCCACCTCGCAGTCCATAGTCACCGTAGTGGCAGTGTGTTATACCCAAAGTTGTCGGGCACCTGGCATTAATTTCCCGACGGAGGTGAACGGTAAAACTCCTGGCCGGGGCCGTGCCGGCGCCGGACCGGCTGCCGGATGGGGACACGCGCCAATTAACAAGCAGCTGTTAGGCAAAACGTTATGGTTGACTTTTTAAACCTTGCATAGAGACTTTTGTGTCCCAATGAAGACTAATTCTTATCACCGCTTTATACGTTCGCTGTCCGCGGAGTTATACTTTGCAACTATGTACATACATATAGTAAGAGGACGTGGCTCGAAACTTCAATGGTGCCATGCTGCACATGGACATTTCTTTCCTGACTTTTTGCTTCTTTAGGTATTTTTGCGATAAACATTTTTTATAAATTTTTCGATTTATTTATTTTGTTAATTATTGGGCCGTCTGTCATGCCAGAGAGAGACGGTCCAAACTCGCCTTGAAATTTACATGTTGTAACTAGTCGGCAGTCCCGACTAAATACTGAAAAATAATATTAGGTACGCGAAGCTCCCGATGCCATGTTGCACATGTCAATGTCATTTGTAATGCTTTAAAGGCTCTCTGAGACTCTGTATAGCCCCGCTACCGGTGGTTAGTGCTATGGCCTGTCAATATCGCTGAGAAATTAATTATTGACAAATTTTTGAACGAACGATTAATTAAGGAAAATTTAGAGAATCGGGAAATTAAAAGTTCCCAGTTCATAAAAGTATTCATGTTCGTCGCGTCGCTACAAGCAAGGAGTTTAAACTGAGCAGAATTTAAACTATACAGGTAATTAGCGCTTGTGATGAACGAGCGGACGGCGTATGCGGGACACGTGCGCGCCCGCCGCTGTTACAACACAATATACAAATTCTACCTTATTTATAAGACGTTATGTCTCAAATTGCATTGTTACTAAATCCGATTTCCTACTAAAATATTACCAAATTTAACAGTTGCAGAATGAACGTTGTTATTAGCGTTATAAGGTTTGTTTTTGGTAGTTTTCAGGTTGGAAAATGCTATACAATTCCGAACTTTAATTTCTGGGCATCAAGAGCAATGTGTTGTTAGTGTTGCGAATTTATATTACAATTAAGTTTAAGTCTTGTTTTTAAGTTAATAAAGTAGTTTTTTGAATGTTAAGTGTTTAGGGTAAGAAAGATTGTTAATGTATGTTAAGTTGCGCGCAGGGTACAGGGTATTGTGGGTCACAATTACTCTTAATGACTTGTTAAGTTCACAACACAGGGCTGTAATGAAAGGACGAGTTTCAAGGCCCAATTGGATAATTTGATAGATTGCTGAAAGTAACGTGGCTCCAGTATGTCTAGAGCCTACTTTACAAAGAGTCAACTAAAGAGAAAAGTAGATACATAGCAGATTGGCATAGGGCCGTAGAAATTGCGCGAAAAATGGGACGCGTATGCCCAGGAGTGAGTTGATGTAGACTAAAAATTGTAATGATACTTTCATCATTTTTATACCTTTGTACTCCGTATAAAAAACTGTATGTATTGCTACTATGATAAGTACGTTTGTACATGACTTTGACGTAATTAAATTACCAATCATACAAATATATACTAATATACTACTATTTCATTTAAATGCGAAAATTTGGATGTGTGTGAGTGAGTATATTTGTTATTAATTACACCTGAGCCGCTAAGCGCATTTTCTGAAATAGTATAGTACACAGGTAGAAACAGGTAGTACACACATACCTGGTAGTACACACATACCTGGACTAGCATATAGGGTACTTTTTATCCCGAAATACTTACAGAAGTCAAGCCCCAGGAAGCAGAAAGTGCTAATTAAGTTTCGAAAACGTTTAAAATGTAGAAGTTTAAAATGTAGAATCAAGAAAATGTAGAAGTTTTTAGTTAAAGTATATAAGTATACTTTAACTAAAAACTTCTACATTTTCTATGGTACAAAACTTTCAATTCCAGACCGGTCACCACAATTTAGTCATTCAGTAATTTGCACAGGTGTCGAAAACCTAGTTAAATTTATTTTGGCTGAAATCTAATTAATTTTGGCGAGTGCCTGTAACCGGTAGCATTAATAACCACATTTAAATCAAAGCTATTGCAAAGTGTTTACAACGCACATATTTACATTTGCAATGTATGTTTGATATTTTAACCATAGCACAGAATTAATATAAGTACTACGTACAGAAAGGAAACTCCCTGCCCCTCCCGCAATATGGCACCCACCCCCCGCACCCTCCGCACTTTTCCCCCGTTATTGTGTGTATTGGGACGCTATGACTATGAAAACGCACACATTGACGTGTAGTAGTAATAGGTAAATTTGACGCCCCGTTTCTATGAAGCGCCTGCCCTGTGACCATAGTTTGCAGTGAACATACATGTTTTTTTTTTCGCAAATGTTGGTACATTTAGTCTCAACTTCACAATAGTCTTCGTTATAGGAGAGAGGCTCTCGCTTGGCAGTTGTGTCAAGCGTCAGATCTAGAAGGTCTCTTAGACACGGCCCGCATTGTGAGGAGATTCCTCTCGCTGAAGCCTGACCACCGGTAGCTTGGTTCTGAGCCCAGTCAACGGATGCCTTTGTTATAATTTGAAACGTTTTATTTACTATAATATTTTAAAAAAGAGTAACAAAATAAGTCAATAATAAGTAAGTCCGCCATTGTGTATTTACCTTTTTATTTATGTTACTTTCAACTATGTAGTAGCACAATAAAGATACTACTCTCTCTCTCTCTCTCTCAGCCGAAAGACGTCCACTGCTGGACAAAGGCCTCCCCCAAGGATTTCCATAACGACCGGTCCTGCGCTGCCCGCATCCATGCGCATCCCGCGACCTTCACCAGGTCGTCGGTCCACCGAGTGGGAGGCCTGCCAACACTACGTTTTCCGGTTCGTGGTCGCCACTCGAGAACTTTTCTGCCCCAACGGCTATCTGTTCTACGAGCTATGTGCCCCGCCCACTGCCACTTAAGTTTCGCGATTCTGAAAGATACTACTACAAACAAAATAAATTACTAATTCAAATAAATAATAATCAATAGATTGTACGCATAATCAGCTAATTTCTGGCACACGGTAGGTGTTAGCATTAATTGACTGCCGACCAATTTCCTGTAATTGGTATTAGAGCTACTATAGGTAGGTACACAGCTTGGTGTCATATTCATGTGGTGTAGCTTAGGGGCTGTCTACAAGTGAGGTCAGAACATATTCATTGTGAAAATAGATACTTTGAAATTTTGAACTGTTGTAAAGTACTAATAAATCCAGCACTAGTAAGATCTGTTAAACCCGCATTTTTATTCTGTTGTTTTTGCATACTACCATTCGTAATACGTATACAAAAATTATGACAGCCGAAAATTAAAAAAAAATGTTTATCAGATTGGCCTGGCCCTTACAATTTTTTCTTATATCTCATTAAGTACTTCTTTTTGAAATTTGCACATGAACATCATCAATCAATCATCAATCACAACATATAATAAAACTATAACTGGTCTGTGTCTGTACATAGAAGTAAAAAAAAATATGAAGAGTCTTCATGGGGCCAATAGAAGCCAAAACCATTTTTAGTAGAATTTTTGTCTGTCTGTCTTTCTGTCTGTATGTTTATATGCGCATCATACAAAAACTACTGGGCCAAATGTGATGCGGTTTTCACTGTTGTATTATAGAAGGTGTAACTTAAAATCTGGCGAAAGTTTAATCGTGATACACCGCTTAGAACCAGAGATATAAACGAAGTTCGCGGTCACAAGCTAGTTGTGTATAATTTTGTACAACATGAGAAGTAAGGTACTTTTTATACCAAAGTTCCTTCTGAAGCGAAACCTCAAAGCTCAGCCAGTCAAATTTATATTTTGCTAAGCAATCACGGAATTTTCAATGCATTATTGTTAGACCATGATCCATACATTGATAAATACAAAAGTATAAATAAGTTAAATTAAGTTAGTAGTCTAGTTAGCTATTATTATCATTGTGCACACCACCTTAGAAACGGTGTTATATTGGAAATTATCAGTTTCGCCCAGCCATTAGTCAAATTAATTGAATTCCTCACTTAGAAGATGACTGGGTTTTATTTTACTATCTAAACTCACACCCTTTCACAATTTGGCAAACACAAAAGTTACGAAATATATATTTTTAAAGTTGCACTGAAAGTGTTTTCAAGTATTTTGCACATAAATATTATCACACATACATACATTACAGCGATTAGATTACCTACCACTTGCTACGGTCCTAACAGATCTCTCTCGCTTCATCTACATTCAGCACTCTCTTGATACATGCTCGCCGTTATCTATTATTATCTTTTTCGTCTATAAAAAATATATTCGTAATTTTATAGTATGAAGTAAACGGATGCACGTCCCGGGAGGGATGTGGAAATGTGTCAGTTCTCATCACTGTCCATTAGCCCCTGTTTTTCTTTTTATATCGCAGTCGGTGGTCTGTCGTATAGGATGAGAGCGTATGCTTTAAAGTAAGTAAGTAAGTAAAAAGAAAAAGCTTTTGACCAGCTATATAGGATAGTTAGGAAAAAAACATACAGTTTAATACTGTATGTTTTTTTCCTTACTTACTTACTTACTTTTTTCAACGTGTGGAAGGACCGTCGTCTCGTCAGGGGAAGCCGGACTACCTGTCCGGCTGTGGGACTCGTACACACTAAAACCACAGCCCTAACTTCTTTAAGCTTAAAAAATTAGGCTTCGGTTAGTAAAAAATGAGTAAAAGTGAGTTTCACTTAAAACCTTGAAAAATTTGTATTTGAATCTTCCAGTAAAGAAAGTAAAAAGACGACTTACACCTTACTGTCCCTCGAATCGTTCTTGGTCCCCGTCCCGCCTGTTTCGTCTCACTCAAGTCGCTCAAAAATCACGAAAAATTACACATATCAAAACTAAACAAAAACGGTAATGATTTAATGTTTTAATTCAATTTAAATATTTTATCGCTTTTCATATTAAATAATAATAATATTAAATCTTTATTTAGTTTTCTTAAATGGTATTTTTTTACAGCATAGACACACACAAATAAAGAAATACAAAGATAAATGGTGCCTGAGCTAGGATAAAAATTATCCTGTGTTTCAGGCGTATTAAAGCTATACATACACTAAACAATTTAAGAAAGAAAAATATTGGTGTGCTCTCTCAACAGTTAGTAGTGATGTTTTAGCAACTCGGGCGGAGTTGCTAAAACATCACTACTAACTGTTGAGAGATTTCTGATTCATGACGAAATACAATAAGTTAATAATGACTGACATAAGGCAAAGTAAACCTGTCTGATTATTTTTGAGTCAGCGATATATCGTAGTTTTTTGAAAACAAATATTGTATGGTATAAATGTGTTGTTTATTTAAGAAACAAATAACGCTCACGCCTATGACTTTGACAGTGTTGTCCCGCGCCACGTCCGCGGCCCGTCCCGTCCGTCCCGTCCTGCTCAAGTGGCGCTTGAGCTAACGGCTATTAAGGCCGACGACGCACTTAACGGCTACGCCTTAACACGACGTTTACAAACATTGCGTTCGACGACCCTACGCAATACACTTTGACGTTTTAAGTGTAAAAATTAACTTTTCTTGGATTGATGTTTGCGAATTAGTTTGGAGAACTTGAGGTTTTATCGTTCACCGACAGATGAATGATTTTCATAGAATATAGATAATGACCTTATACTATATCTCACAGCACAACGTTGATTTATACTGTGATGATAAATATTACATAGATTTAAAGGCCTACGCGCGGTGCCAATTTTTTGAGTGATGTCAGAGTTATTATAAAATATAGAATAAACATGATTATAATAATAATCTGAAAGACTTAAATCGAAGGTGCAAAGTTTCTAAAATCTATAATCTGTTTTGGACAAGCTATTTTTACTTCCTATCAAAAACCAACAAAAACAAACGGATCAAACAATCTATCGATAACAAATTCAAAACATGGTGGGACGGAATTGAGAAACAAAATTTTAATTTACATTTAACGGTATCTGGCAATATTTGCATCCGCGTAATGATATAGAACGGTTCGTCCCCTTGTTTCCTTTCATAACCGCTGGCAAACACTGCCGCCCTATTACCGATTCTAATCACGCATTTCTCTTTTCATATTCAACATCCATCACGGGCTTTCATCATTTGATTAAGCTTCCGTTGCAAATAAAGTCGTCAGTGGATAATGCTGCAGCGATGAGGTAGTATTATTAATGGAGTGGTTAGATTACGTGGTGGAGAGGATACGATTGAGACGTACAAATGTTTGGGTGCGGATTACTGTGGAATTGGAACGTGCCTGCGAAGACGGGCGCGGCTCAGTTATTTGAGTTTCAATTATCGATGGACAAATACTCGAGTTGCGATATGCATATTAGCGGACGCTTGTGGCTTTTTTGGGCTGAGCCCCGGGGCTTTGAAGCCCGTAGCCAAATCTCGCGTGTGACGGAGCTTATTTATATGTCGTCAAAAAAGGAAACGTCCCTTTGAAAGCTTGAGAGCTGTTTTTTGATATATGTAAATTAAAATTGTATTTTCCTTTTACATCGAGTGACATTTTTTTATGCGAAACTAAATGTAAAAATGTGGATAAATAACCTACCTTATCTGACAAAGTTTATTTTTCTAAATAGTTTTATAAATAACAAAGGTAATAAACAAAATCACAAACAAATAGTCCTTTATTTGAACCTCGTCCTTTATTTGAAGTCTATATAAAACTAGACTTAAGTCAGTAAGAAGCTCCCATAACTTACGTACTGCTAAACTTCAAACAGCTCCGCTCGAATGAAACGTGTCTCGAATACGAGTCTTGACAAGTTCCTCGAAATGAATTCCCTGTCAGCCCGGAGTTATAACTGCATTCAATCGGCTGCAACGTTTAGTGCAACAAATAAGTGCATCTTCAGACGTAAGTCCTTAGGCTGTCACGCGCGAGGGGTCTATTTTGGAAATGACGGATTTGAATATCATTTACAATTACTATCTATTAATTATTATTCACTACTATACTGCTAAATGTCAGGCACTTTATGATGCTTGATTTAATAAAATACATTAAAAAATTGGCTTACAAAAATAACACTACTTCTTACTTGCCTTTACTGAAATTATTTTAAAAATGGTTTTTTGAATTCTCCGTTCCATCGTGAGTAAAAGTTAAGCTTTTGTGTACTACGTAATTAAAAATTATATTGCACAAAATCTTATTCCTAATCCTAACTAATATTATAAATGTGAAAGTGACTTTATTTGTTAATTTGTTTGTTTGTTACCTCTTCACGCTTTATCTACTGAACCAATCTTCTTGAAATTTCGCATACACATACATCAGATGAAAGAGAGAGTGTAATCTGTTCGATATATTATTGTGGATTTCTTTAGAGTAAATGAAATAAGCTTTAATAATGGAAACTAATAAAACGTTCAATAAGGCAACTGACTTGGATTGACTATGGATTGACTAGCTTGTGCCCGCATTACTCGACCACTCATTAGAATCAATTATAGAAATATCGAATATCGAGTAACGATTTCTCCTAACACCATAATAGACCCCGTGCCTCGACGTCGCTGGCAGGCGTATTTTTATCAGTAACTAAAAGCTTTGCAGTTGACGGAGAGTCGCGCGACTATCGGATTTTCTGTTCCACTCTTTAGTGTATTTATACCCAATCACATGGATTTGGCTAGGAAAGCGGATGGTAATGTGGGTATTTCAGTGATCTATACTTCGTAAGGCTATCACTTTACATATATATTTCATGAAAAATAAAAAATGGTATTTAATAAAATATAAAAAAAATTGTAGTAATTGAAACTTAATGTTCTCTATTTTGTCGAAAATAAATTTAAATATTGCACATTACATAAGAGATAACCAATACCGACTGGTAAATGAATGAACTTTAGATAATTTTTCGATTTAATTTTAAGAGAACAATTAATTTTTCTGTCTTTTCCAAGAATTTTATAGGCCAATAGCTAAATTACCAGGCCTAATTGGAAAATTATTTGCATATGACAGCTCAATTAATGAAAAGTTACTACTCTGGGAGAAACGGCGAGACAGAGCTTGTAGAATGTGCCACCATGGAAGTACCATTGACCGGTAAAGTGGAGAATGTTCGGCAAGAATGGAATCACTCACGAATACAGATTGCCGAGTCCTCACAGTGCCCTTGATTAATTCGCGAACCGCCTTCTACGTTTAATTAACAATAAACCAAGGAACTTTATTTTTAGGAATGAATTACTTGAAAAGACAAACGTAAGAGGACTTTAATTTATCTTAACTATTATCGTATTGTATTATTTTTTTATCAATCAAATTTTGTAAAATAGATACAAAATTATAAAACAGAAAAAGATTGTCCTACTATTATATAAATTCTAAAGTATGGATATTTGTTAAAAAATCACACCATTTCGTTGAAGTGCACAAAGTAAATACACTGTGCTTCACGGCATACGATTTTCTTCGACTAGAATTTCCGTATAGAAGCAGATCATCAATGTCATCTATTGAAACTCGATAATGAAATGAGAAATATTAGTATTATGTTCCACTTATCATCTAAATGCTCCTTCGAGCAACACGGCCTTCCGTGCGGGCCAGAAGTGTATTGAAAGAGTGCATGCCACAGATAAACTTTTTTTAATAGACCAAGCTCAAAATAAATCTAAATATAAAATATCTGTCCTGTATAATTTATACTCCTCTGCGTATAGCGTTAACTTTTTTGGCCAACAGATAAAACAAACAGGTCGTCAACAAACACAATCGCCGTATCGTAAATAGATTGCGGCGGCGTCACGCGCCTGTCAAAACACGCGATGATATGCAGCGTTTCATACGATTTACCCGTACAATTTTATTGCAGGGATATTATCAAATAAATGCCAACGAGACCAATTGACCAATCTAGAATATCTATTAGGTTAACGGTACCCGCGGCGGGTCCCGTCTGTGTATTTCGACTAAAGAGCATATTCAACTTACGGCATTTTGTACTTCTACTTACGAGTAGTCTTATAGTAGAAAATCTGCACCTTCATTATCACCTTACTGAGAAGGCAATGAAGTTACATAGGCAAAAAATATATTGTATTTTTGTTTCTTTTGAACGGATAAATAAGTTACAAGTTCTATTCTATTTGCACTATATTTGGTAAAATTATAACTGAAGAAAGACCGAGAAAGATAGATTTTTTATTCCAAAACGGTTAATGCGGGCGATGTCGCGTGCAAAAGCTGCTATATAAGAGAGGTGTTTGACCGGTTGATCCGGCTGTCGCATCCGGATGCGGGCTGCGGATATACCGGAGATCCAGCATTGACGGCAAAATGTGTCACTCGTTTATTGATAAACTTTTTGAATTTTTAACTATATATGACTTTGAAAAACTCGGTGTTCAATGTTTATATACAAGTGATATGGCATTAAAGCTTAGGTAAACTGATTTCATAATTATTTTAAGTCATTGTATGGATGGATAGTTTAGCCATGTTATCTTAAAACGCGTGGTTTGCGCTACTGGATGTACGTCATCGTACGAAAAACTTTGGGTTTTTTTTGTACTTTTATATTTTACTTATAGTTTTAATGTATACCAACTAATACGATTCAATGTATTATTCGATTGTATGTAAATTACAATACTGAAACAAAAAAATATTACCTTATACATACTTCAATATTATAAATTGGGTCATAATTATATTAGGCGTTATTCCACTGGCTTTTCATTACATTTGAATGCCATTCAATCACACTGGCTCGCTTATTAGATCAACTTGGAGATAAATTGTAAAAACACGTTTAGAAATTAATGTTAAGTTTTATTTTTATTTCGTTTATTGTACTCATTCGCTTACATTATATATCGTGTGCTATTACTACACTATAGTAGTATTTTATTTGCCGTTTTGGGTTTGTAGAAATGGCATGTACTTTGTATGCTTTGACGCTCATTAAAAACAAAGTGTAACATTTACGGTAATACGTAAATAAAAAAATGATTAATAGGATCCAAACTGTATGCCTCGTAACGCTCAATCAATGCATATATTAAAAAATTTATAGTCACAATACTAATAGGCCGGTAGAATTAAAGCATAAAATAAGACGAATCGACTTTAAAGCCAACAATAGACTTTACTATTTAAGGAGCTTCATTTGTTGCCCAATATGACTATCCTAGTATTTCCCCCTCCAAAAAGGTGTGATTGGGGTACGGGGGTGAAATGTACCTACAAAAAGGGGTATTGTTGCGGTTTACTATTATATCTCGGAAAAGACCCACAATTTCGAAAACAAAGCCCTATTAAAAGTTTTAGAGCATTCAATTCTGCATCTTAGGGACTAAATAGATACATAAATTTTGGACCACCCGGTCCCATACTAGTGCTCATCGAAATTGAACAAAATCCACAGATTCGAAATAAAAGCTCTTGTAGGCTTTAAGTTCGAATTGAATCTTAATTCTACCAGCCTATAAAGAGTTCTGAAAAGAAAAATAACCGCAAGTGTTAATGGATAAAAACTATCAGTCAAATTGACCTTTAGATTTGCGTTTGTCTTCTTTCAGAAGGAACAAAATAAGGTCGAAATCTAGTTCCCATTGATCATATTCGTAATGACGTCGTATTTATATTTAGAGCATGAATCAATAAAACAAATACATGAGACATCAAAAGCCATGCATGAGTTGATATCAAGTTGCGATCAAAGACATGGAACGATGAGTGCGGAGCCAATAATATTGATATTACATTTAGAGTACGGAGTAAGGTAATTGATTTGGAGTTTTGTTAAAATGAACCAAATTTCGAGCAAACAATTGCTTTGTCCTTGTCATATTTTCTTCTCTCTCTCTTTCCTCTTTGAGTGCGGAGTGCGGACGCCAATTTTTATTTGCAACTAATTGGACAGATTGTTGTACTGTTAAATGTTGTTGTAATGTTAAAACCGTGCCCGGAACTTCGCTTGCGTTTTTCAAGTACTCAAAAACGGACTCGTGTTTTTTGTTTTGTCCACTCTATTTGACAGGGGTGGTATATAAGACAAATTATCACGCGTACAAAGTAACGTAATAGTAAATTTCAGTTATAGATATTTGTGGTGTGAAAGAAAATGTAGTGATCAAAATTGAAAAGATATATTGTAATGGTTTAGGCAGGCTGAGAGGATAGATATAAAGAGATAAGTGTAGAGGTAGGAAATGTAAATCCATAGTCTCTACATAGCCCTACAAATAATGGCGACAGATCCAGAATGAGTAAATAAACCAAGGAGGAAACATAAAATGAGATAATCTGACGAATTTTCAGCTTATTTAATAATACTGTGAAGTAGATAATAGTCTATTCTACGTAGTATAGATAGGTAACCAAAACTATTTAGTTTCGGCTCGATTACCCTCATGATGGGTGGTTCGCGGAGAAAATTGCGTTAGCGCGGCGCGCGGAGGATGCTCAACTTTTGGTATTTTACGCCGGGGCGCGGCGTAATATTTAGTAAGAGCAACTTGTGAAATAGAACTTGTGAAAATGCAAAATTGCTTAGGGATATACTGGCTTTTAGCTTCGTCTTCGACCGCTTGAGTTTAATTCTTCGTCGATTTCACTCTGTTACTTAGGGATGGACTATTCCAAATGTATGTCTTAATAAAACTCTGTTTAAGATACTATGATTAATCTAAAGCACTATGTCTGGACTTCGGCATAGTAAATGATGTATATGGTTGGCCGTCCAACTTGGGGGGACGCCGGACCGGACTGGACTGGAACTAATTGCGACGGTACATTAATAATAGTCTAGGAGACAGTATACTTAAAAAAGCTAACTTAATTTTCATCCTTTCTTAATTATGAGGTCAAGTGAGTCAGCGAAGTAGTAATTTTTCTTAGTATTTTTCAGAACACGTTTTAAGTGATTTTAAAAAGTATTTCGGAATAACTACTGTGCAATTCCAAAACCAACTCTGTGGATATCATAGTATGATCTCGCTCATTTCTTTTCTTTATGCTGGTAAACCTATCAGCTGTCAGTCGTTTTTTTCGTGTGTTCCGTAACCACGTAAGGGCTCATTTTAGATTTCCCGAGTTTTTCCGAGAAAACCAGACGTTTTTTTCCGGTCCTGAGCTGTGCTCGGACGCCCACTACACATTTCAACAAGCCAGTCTACAAGCTGAAGGAACACCTGCCGGCCGGCACCCACGCGGTCCCTCGTGCACCACGTTCGGAGGTGAAGACAGCTTCGAAGTCTTGGTCTGCTTATATAGGGGACAGAGGTGAGTGGGATCGATCTAATGATATCCAACTATTAAAAATATACAGTCCAAAATATCGAAACATAATTTAATTCATTACCTTGTCATCGCACAACTACTGTTAAAAAAGTCGATGAAAAATTAAGTATTGATTTCTATACATACATACATAGATTCACGTCTTTATCCCTTACGGGGTAGACAGAGCCAAGAGTCGTGGGACTCGAAGGCCACGCTTAGCTGAATAGTGGGCTCTTTGATGGAATGGAGATTCAGGTATAGTGACAGATTGCTAGCCAATAGCCTGGAATCCCCTGCTCAAAGCCCTTTCCCTCGGTTGACTTTTACAATCTGCGCGGGAAGAGAAGCAGCTGGTACATTCTATGTTTTTTCTTCGCTCCCAGACCAGCATGGAAATATCTAACAAATGTGTAATTATATATAGGTATTTATATTATTATTTTTATTTCCTGGATTATAACAAATGTAATAAGGATATTGTCAAACGAAAATGTAGGTTCAGCACACTATTTCGATAAAAAGTAATCTAGCAACACATATTGTAAATATATTACAACGTCTATAAATATAGTCTACTAGCTCTCTGCCTATAAACAATAGTTAGCAGTTATAAATATACCTATTGTCGCTACAAGAGTACCTCGCCGTCTGTCCGGCGGCGCACGGTTCTTGCAAGTCAATTTGGAAGTTTTACAGAGAATGCTTCTTCACGAAACGTGTTTAAGGAACTCACATAGCAATGTACTGGAACTTGATTTGTTACTTGTTTTCAATTGCAAAAAAATGCAATTGTAATCTCGCTATTATTTGTACTTAACATAAGTTAAAAATGTAGTAATCTCATGTCAAATATTTATGTGCTACTAGGATACTAGCTATGAAGTGCTACGAAGCATGAGCTACGAAAAGATGCGAGCTACGAAGCGCTACGACCCTCGCTACGTCGACGATCTTCAAATTCAAACATTTATGTGCTACGTTACTAGCTACGAAGTGCTACGAAGCATGAGCTACGAAAAGATGCGAGCTACGAAGTGCTACGACCCTCGCTACGGCTACGACGATGTTCGTGGAGCGCACTGTACGTACAAGATTGCAAATAAATTATTTTTGACCTGCATTAAAATAATAAAACTGTATTTTGTCTACATTATACATAAATACACATAAATACCTAGTTACAGTTTTATATGCATCGTTGTAGGGTCAACAGAAGATTAAATGATTTGATTTATAATTTTTATTTGTCTGTTGGTTAATGAAGTTTATTAGAATTTTCTGTACTTCTGTTTTTAGTGCAAAAACTATTAAATGCTTGAGTTTGATGCGGTTTTCACAGCTGCATTGCTAGGTCTATCTGTCTTGTCTGTCCACCGTTCCCACCTCTTCAGTAATGGCATGTACGTACAGGCACCGGGGTGTCTTTAGTAGGTCCAAGCCCTACATACAGCTTCACTGCTCGACTGTCGAGAATAGAAGCGGTGTGCGATGGCATTTTCACCTCGATAAAAAAAGGTATATCTGTCTTATTGAAAACTGACACAGATCACATATAACAGGCGAGTCTTAGTATTCCGCTTAGAACTTGAGTTATCAATAACAGTATAGGCGGTGGAAGTCACGAACAAAATTATATAAACGTATGATTGTCTCTAAAGCCTTCATCGCTGCACTGCGAGGGTAGATGTACAAAAAGCGCTTTATTACCGTCTTAATTTAAATGTTTCAGCTTAATTAGCTTGTTTTATTGCGACTAGCTACTTTATGACTGCATCCTTGGTAGAATAGTGTAACGAACAATGATTGTGTTCTTTATTCAAACACGACTAAATGTAAGCAGTTGCTTGGATTCATATGTAGAATTTCTAAAGATTTTAAGAATTTTAAAAGCCTAATCACTCTTTACAAGACATTTGTACTAACCAAGCTGGAATATGCCTCGGTCATCTGGTCACCTCACTATAAAACGCACGTCGAGCAAATTGAGTCTGTCCAGAAGCGTTTTCTAAGATTTTTGGCAGCACGGCTTGGCCTGAGAGGCAGCTTAATCTCTTACGAGCAACGTCTAGATCATTTTAATTTCTCATCTCTCCGCTGCAGACGCTCCCAAACGGATATTGTATACTTGTACAAAATCCTAAACTCAGAATTGTCAACTTCAGTATTAGCCGAAATTTACTTTAGAGCACCGTCGCGAAGTCAGCGATTTCCTCAACTGTTTCTAATACCCGCTTGTACGAACAAAATTGGTCACAATAATCCTCTGTACAGAATGTGCCGATTATATAACTCGCTTTGTTCATCAACAGAACTACCCGACATTTTTTGCACTTCACTAATGTCATTTAAGAGGAAGTGCCTTAATGTAATAAAAGATTAAATTTTTTAAAATTATAATTTGTATTGTATCCTTCTTTGTTTATATATTTAGGTATTTGTATTGTTTTGTTTTTATATTTAAGTAGCTATTTATATTGTGAGCTAAATTTAACATGGTATGTACACTTATTGCTGGTCAGTTTGGTTAATTCTTTGCAAAAAATTGATGTTTATATATATTTTATGTCATGTACCCACCTTACTTACTGTTTTGTGTGCTAATAAATAAAAATAAAAATAAATAAATAAATAAAACATGGACACAATTACTGAATTTGAAGATGTTCATGATAACTGAGGATGTAAGTAATTTTGTTTTAAAATAAAATATATTCCAGCTAGCCAGTTTGTAACTATCCAAAAAACTTGCCAAAAAAGATTTGCTGTGTTGGTTGGTGACAGGTGGAACTGAAATATTTTTTTAACATTCTATTTACATATTTAATACTTTGATATTTGCAGGTTTTTTACGGTATCATTTTCTTTGATAGTTTTTTTGTTAATCAATGAATTGGTTACTAATGTTTGCCTACTAAAATGTATAAAACATAGTGTGGAGTACCGAATAATGTGTAAGCAAAATGAGTCGCATTTTTATTGTTAAGTTTTTTAAGAACACCTTTATTTCAACCACCAACATTTAGAATAAATAATTGTGGCAAAGTGAATTCTCCAGCTCGATTAATGATTTACGAGTTGAAGCTGCGACATCATTCTCAGAAGACGTTTATAAAAATTCAAATGACAGGCGGAGGCGGGGCTCGAAAGTGTCGAGAAACGGGAAAAATGGAGGAGCTCTAAAATGATATTTTAGTAGCTTTTTACACGACTGACCAAAAAAGTAGTGTTATGTTTTCAGGGTTCACGTATGTATGTATGTAAGTTTCTTTATTACACCATAAGTCCTGAACGGCTTAACAGATTTTGATGTGAGAGATATTGTTAGATTCCTTGCATTCCCCCGAGTGACATAGGCTATGTATGTAAGTTGTAAGTCGTGGTTTTTATTTTTAAATAATTAGCTTGTTATTGATAACTTTACGTCTAGTTAGGAAATACAATATATCTAATTACTATTAACACGAATCGAATAAAGCTCTGTTCTCGTGGGAAAACAGTGATTTTGATGAAATGTGTCCTTTCCGCAGTATTTCTAACTATGTGTAGGCAAAATTTCAGAAAGATTGGTTTAGTAGATAAAGGAAAAAAAAAAAAACAAATAAACAAACTCACTTTTGCATTTATAATATTAGTTAGGATTAGGATAAGTACAGTTAGCTTTCGGTAGTTAATTGTTAACAGTAACTAGCATATTTTACTATGTTTTAAATATATAAAAAAATGTGATAAATTGGCAGCGGCATACCTTTATTTGAACTTCTTACTATTTTATCCTAGAAAGTAAAATTAAGGCCCTTAGGGTTTGAGGCTATGGGCGGTATTTCACCAACTTTTAAGGAAAACATTGGCGTTGAAAATGCCATATCGTCTTTTCCCCCTCCCCGCGCCCGATATGAAGACGTACATCGTCACGCCCCGACTGACATTTGCATCGAATTTAATTTGGCACCTGAGGTCATGCATAAAACATGCCACTTCGCGACCACATTCATTCTCGGCTTTTGTGTTTTAAAAAGATTTCATTATATTTTTTTGAAGTATGAGATTCAGAAATGAAAATGGGACAAAGATTTGTTTTTTTCTTCAATAATTAAATTTCTTGTTGGCTCAAAATATTTGCCGATGGTAAACCTCTATGATAAAGAGTGGTTATGAAACTACTAATCTAGCTGACGGGTATATAGGTAACGGAAGCTCTCGTATCTTGTAGGCAAGCAGAAGCTAAAATACTATATATGTCAGCGAACTATTTACACTTATTTATTTATAGATATTTAGGTTAGATTTAGGCAGATCTTATGAATCTTCACTTCATAATCATTAACACTACAAAATCTCCCTCGACCTATGATCTATAAACATTCCCGAACAGTTCTCTGGGTAACACGTCCCGACTTGTCCAATAAACAGCAACTGCATCAGCAGAGTTTGCAGCCCGGCGCGGCCGGCATCCGAAAGGCATGCGGCGCGCCGGCCGGCTGGGAGACGGGAATTACGGGATTCATATGGCATCGGTGGAATTACAGCTCGCTCATTTTTGGCCGATTGCTAAATGGCCGATGAAGAATTGGTTGTCAGCCTTACTGCTATTGGTAATATGGGGTAGGCGGATAAAACACATTGGACTCAGTTACTAATATATTAATATAATAAATGTAATAAACATTGTAAATACATAGTTACTAAGTGCGCTGAAGTGCGGTATAGAGCCCCTCCGATCCCCGTTACATTAAAAATTTGTATATAAAAGTAATTTTTGTGTACTAATATGATACATAAATTTAGATCCTTGTACGCGTGAGGGCTAGATCTCTGTAATTCTGGTTAGTCAAGCGAAGGTGCTATGCTACAAGGTGGGCAACCTACGAGGAGCAATATATCGTGGAACGCACACAATGCGCTATATTTCACTGGCTCGGGGCTATTCTGCTCACGGTAACTTACTAGGTTACCTAACTTACATTCTTCCTGAATATATTACGGTGTATATGCGATTTTAATATAAAGGAAATGGAGGTATTTCATGGAAAATATATCAAATATTGATAACTATTTATATATTCACTATTTATATTTAAATTATGAATTTACAAAAACCTCCGATTTCATTTAGAAAAAAGCTGATTACTGGCAAATGGCTACATAAACCAATTTTCATAAACCTTAGCTAGAAGCCACTTCTACAAAACTAACTATGACATTAAAACCCCCAAGTACTATTTTGCGAGCTAGTGCCACAGACAGCCACACAGATATACATACTACACCCCTCTTTTAGAGTTGGGAGTTAAAAATGTTTACATGGTTATTTAGTCTATGGCACAACAGATACGCTAGTCGCGAGAGTGGGGACAAACTGCGCGGTAATTTATGAGTCGCGCGGGAAATTAGCGGCCCGAGCCCGGGTCGGCTGTAAGGCAGTGGTCACACTGACCGGGGTACACTTAACTGAAGAGAGAATTTCATGCCGAGCTTCTTAGTCAACTCAAGTCAACTTTTTCCGAATGAGCGTTACATATCTAAGTGATCCTGCTAAGTTTCGATCAATAACCCCAAATTAAAATGCCCAGCGCACCTCTAGAAGTTTTCGCTTCAAATATTACATATTTTTCTCCATAAGCCATTATTAAAACGTTTATCAAGGACAAGAGTTTTTAGCAAAAAGAATCAGAGGATAATTTCGAAAAAAGGAAGTTCCTATGTACATGTTTTGGTTTTACTTTCAAATCAACTCCATGAATGAGCTTGCCTTGTTAGTTTTATGACGCTGTTTCTTTTTTGTTCTTAAATAATTAAATCATTTTATGTTTTTATGTCTTTAAAATTGATTATGATCAGAAAACGTTTGAAATCGTTGAGAACAAGCAACGAAGGAAACACGCAAAGTAGGAAAACAATTTAATTTGTGCACCGCATCATTGTGGTCTACGCCTAATGTACGCAACCGGACAAAGATGAGAAGTTCGCGATAATTGGGGCGCGACGTGCGATAAATAACGCGCGGGCGCAGGATCGTGTGGCGGGGGCGCAGGTGTCGCGTGTGCGATAGTTTCAGGTTTATAGTTTCATTTTGAAGCTCTTTTTGTTCTTAACACTTCCCCACCACGTTAGGATTGGGTTAACTCTCCTAATGTTTATGTTAGTTTTATGATGTTTCAGTCTCTTCACTTCACTCACTTTGTTTTGGTCGCGATAACATTCCCGTAGGAAACACGTCGACTTCTGGTTTATGCCATTTTCTTCTATATCTTCAACGCTACCTACATCATTATTGACAACCAAGTGGATCAAACATTTTTTAAGTAGCTATAACATGGACATTTTTTCCTTCATATCCAGGTTCAAAACCTACATGTGCCCTGAGTTCTTATACCACCAATCTGATTCATGTATGGTAGTTTTCATCGACACCACTTGCTTCCGAGGAAACCTGCACACTGGCTGACTGTTTAGTTTACTAGTGTGTATACGGGTACTGCCACTATATGGCGGTAGTCGTAAAAGTCAAGTCAGATGCCTTCAGACGACTTAAATAAAATCTGACTCCTGTTGACACACTCGATTAGAAGAAGAATTCCTTCGTAACCTTCGTAGTCATAGCACTACTTGTCATAATGCAAGCTCATCACTTGCAACGGTACCTCGGTGACGATATACTCGTGTATATCGTTGCTGGTTATACTGACATTGCTAACGATGAGTTCATAAAGAAAAATTGGCAACCTTTATCTAAGAAAAAGGCTTCTTAAATTCTTAAGAGCTGTTACCTTCATGACATTATATCCTGCATTACTTTAGTTAACATTGATCATACGGAGAATAAATAACTAAAGCGAATGTCCTAAGTAATTACATTTTGTAAAACGCAGCCGTTCGTCTTGCGGCCTGGCTAAGTGATAGTGGAGACAAACGACGCGGTAAATTATCAAGGAACATCCCACGGCGCGGCCCGGATCTAATGACATGCTGCCACGGAATCATGGACCTCTGTCGCAGGGAGTGTCCTGGGTTGCATTCGCTAGGGAAAATACTATTTATCTTTGGTTAAATGGTTTTATAAATTAAAATAAAAGAAGTCATATTTTTGGCTTCTTTTAAGGTAAGTAATTTTTAAGACAGGTATACCTGTGATGTTTTAGATTCCTCTCTACGGTTAATTAATATTACGCTATACTTGAGCTGCGCAATTCTGAAAGGTCAACAAACGGCCGGCAGTAATTAGGTACACTTATTAAATTCGGATCCCGAATCCTCATGAAATTACGAATAAATTAATCCCGAAAATATGTTACTTCGAGATAAAACGTGCAAGGACCGGCCCTAATTAGAAGCTAATGGAGTACATGAAATACATTATCAGCACCGAATCCATAAAAAAGTAGGATCATTTTTCGCAGAGTGAAAAACGAATGAATCTAAGAAATTACAATCTTATCTTTTGTGAGTTATGGTCTATTTTAAGTTGGCGGATTGCAGTCTGTCCTGAGGGGAACAATTTCTTTCAATAATTCCCCGGTAATGGGCTAAGTAAGCCAGTTAACAAGACACCCTCGCAAAAAATAAAGATATAATTTCGCCTCACTCAATTATTAACGATGGAGCAACCAGTTTTGAGTTATTGTTCGGGGAAACTTTTGACATTGTTTTGTTTTTCCGCCATAATCCAACGGATGATTTCAAATTATCTTTCTCTCTGTTTGGCTTAATTTTATATGTTTGTTTTGCGAATAAACATCTTCTGAAAAATGTATTCTTATATAGGTACCTGTATTACAACAATTAAGGAGAGAACAGTGTAGGTAGGTATATGAGAAGAGTATCAACGTCATTTTTATTTAACTTCAGTACATCTCTGTATGCAACGAATAAACATAAATACTTACTCACTTCCGGAGTTTGCATGTTCCGTGCAGAGATATATTATACTAACATAGTTTGTAAGGTGTGATACTAACATATTTAATTTATTTTAACAATGTAATGTATAGATACTATGAGTGTAATTACTTGAAATAAATTATTATTATTTTTTATATGTTTTTTATTCTCAGCTGTATGCTGGTAATATCATAACATTTACGGGCGTAAGCCAAGTAAATATTATTATTATTATAAACAAATATGGACCAATTTTACAAAAATTAAAAAATGCTATATCTCTGGGCTAGAGTCAGGAACTTAAGGATACTTCACGCATGTATCGGTCAATGCTGCCTGCCTGCCTACTCCTGCAATATCAAGGTTTTATAATACATTTCATAATTTGCCTAAAATTCAAAACTTCACCCTTCCCCTTCCCCCTGCAACTTCCAAAGAGAGCCAGTAAACACGTGGCGTCACGTCGACTCTACCACGTGCCAGTGTGAAAAAATAAAAAGAAAACTCTCAGCCAATAAACGGCTGCAATGTGCTTGCGATAACGTTTTGCAGGGTTCCATAGGGCCTAAAAAAATGAATTATAAAAAAATAACGTTTAAACACAGCAGGAAAATAATATTTAATTGAATTATGCAGCTTCTACAACAGTTTCAAATGGACCAATCCGTCAGAAAAAATAAATTCTTTGATTCATAAAAGAAATATAAAATTCCCAGTGAAATTTCTATTTGGTTCAATATAATATTTAGTGTGTTGCTATCAGTTGAAAAAAAAATTACGAAACATTTTAATCTAAATATGTTTTTAGAAAGCTTTGCAGAAGTTTTGAAGTTGTGGTTTGAATCGTTGGTATGAAAAAAAAAATGGTGAAAATTTGATAAGCAAACTACAATTCTCCCTAATTTCTGCATAGTTTGTACCGATTACCGTGATTTGAGTGACAGCCGATCGGCCGTCACATCACGGCGACCGCAATTTGTGGCCGCTTGCGGCTCGACCCTGAGGGACCATAGAGTATATATTTCAGAGAACTTACAATCTACACAATTACTAATATAATAAATAGATGGATTGTGTTCTCAATATTAACATCCGTGTCATATTTTAAAAATACTTACTTGAGTCTTCATTTGCCTTCCTGCTCCTTATTTTTTTTAGTATTTGCAAATATTTTTGAGGTAAAGAAAAGTGATTTCTATGTTTGTTTTATGTTGATAGCAATAATACTACTAGTATTATAAATGCAAAAGTTTGGATGTCAGTTTGTGAATTTGTGAGTTTGTGCGAAAGTTTTTTAAGTACTCAATCACGCAAAATCCACTGCACTGATTTTGATGAAATTTTTTACACGGTTTTAATCCAAAATTTTCACGGGAGCGAAGCCCCGGGGCGCAGCTAATTTATTATATGTATTTCAAACATTTTGTGACATGCATCATGATTCTAACTTTTTCCATAAGCCGCACCCCGGGGCTCTTCCCTTACAATAAACCGTCAGATGCAAGACTGAGGCCAAGGGATCCATGTAAGTTAGTGAAGCCTATATCAAATAGTGCTTTATTTAGGAAAAATTGTGCTTCAATTATGGTTGACATATACAATAAAATACCCTTAGATATAAGAAAATTATGTAATAAATTATTCCTAATTAGACTTCGGAAATGGCTTATGGACAAATGTTATTATAATGTATCGGAATTTCTTAATGACAATTAATTTTATATTATTTTTTAGTAACTTATTCAAATTTAATAACTTAGTTTTTAAATTTAAATTATATTAATTTGCATGCTAATTTATAGCTAATATGTGGAACTTAGATTATAAGACCAACTGTTATACACCATATTAAGGCAAATAAAATCATTCATTCATTCGCTCCTGTGGGAAATTCGGGATAAAAGTGCCCTATATGCAAATCCCGGTATTATTTTTTTTCCCGTATACCAAATTTTATCGAAATATGTCCAGTAGATTTTGCGTGATTACTATTTACTTTTTTATATTTTGTCTTTTTAATGTAAGTTTTTAGTAATTATCACCATCTCTCATTTGAAATATTACATAACATATTACGGGCATTACATATGCAATGCAGAAGCCTAAACTGACTCTTATTATGTTAGTATTATGTCAACTCTAGATTATATATTTCAATCTCAATGTTGCATTGGCAATTTGTCTAATCAAATGTATAAGCTGACCACTTATGGTTTAAGTAAAATCAATCCAACAGCACAGTCTTACAATTTATGAGTTATAAAAAAAGTTCACACAGTAGCCAACCACGGTAAGGAAAGCGTTGAGGAAAAAATAAACTTGTTGGAAAAAATATTTAAAATTATAACTTAGAAAGCCTCTGAGTTTCAAATTTACTAAAAGTGGATTTAATTCGCCTAGATGAATTAACCTTGGTAAATTTTTAAAGTTTTCGGAGCGGAAGTTTAAGTTTGAATTATTTTAATCACGTATTTATATTTCTACTTGACTGTAAGGAAAGGGTTATTTAATGATTATTTTTACAGATTTGACGATGTGGTTGTTGCTTATCCTCATTCCTGAGGCGGCCAGCCGGCCTTTCGCTGCAGAGCTGACTGTGGACTACTTCAGTCAGAGAGAAGTCAAATATGTTTGTTATTTGTCCTGTGAGGATCAGCATCGTAAGTAATTTTGGTTTTAAAGTAGAACACTCAAAGATCCAAAACTGGAGACAACTTTACAAAGACCGAAAAAAATAAACTTGGCTGAATGTACTTTGACCAAACCAAGCTCGGCTGAGGGAGGAGTGTGGATGGATTATAAAGTCTCAAGCTAAATGGAAACCACTTCTTCTTACCTTTTACGTCTCCCCACTAATATGGTAAAAGTAAGCAAAAGAAAGATAAAATTCGGCTTTTTATACATAGGAGAAGCTACGGAGAATATAGGACAACAACATATGAGTACAACTGATAATTAGGGGCAAAGGTGATCATTGACAGAGGCGTACCCAACTACCCAGCCATTCAAGCTAAGAAGGGAATTATATTTATAATTTTTGCGAATGCAAAAAATTGACCTAATGCAATTGTTTAGAATTAGATGAAGTCTCATAAGTACCCCTTTTAATCTCGTATCCAGTTAAATCTAAATGTATTTCTAAGATTGTGGCCGTTTCTTGTAATGCTCCCAAGTCCCAGAAGCAATTGCCTCAACTCCAACTATCTCGGTAAATAATCTAGAACAAACAAATTGTATGTAAAGCAGTCATTCGACTTTGATAACTCGCGGGTGTATCCGATGTTTTATTCACAGCTCGAGATAAAGGGCACAGAAAGTAAACTTGTTTACGAAGCTTAATGAAAAGCAATCCAAATAACTTTGCTTACAACTGATCCTGCTATATGAATTTGCTACTGATATTTGAATGGTATGATGTGGCAAAAAATAAAATATTTTTGGAAGTAATAAAAGTTTATATTTTGTCTTCTTCGATTTCTGTCTGTCGGTAATCTTGTTTGAATGATTTATCGGACAGATAAAATTCTTACTTACTTACTTCGATGCTCGACGACCCAAATAGGATCTTGGCCTCCGATATAAGACGCTTCCACTCCTTCCTGTTCAACGCCACTTCCTGCCAATAGGCTCTAGATCTCTTAGAATCTCATCCCTTCAGCGGTATCTTAGCCGGCCGACAGGTCGTTTTCCGCTTGGTCGTCCCTTATACGCTCTTTTAGCTGCGCAATCCTTTCCCATCCTCTCCACATGGCCGAGCCATCGAAGCCTTGCTGCTTTCGTTTCGCTCATAATATTGAGCTCCGCCACTAATTCTTCTAACTCTTTGTTCCTTCTCAGCCTCCAGCTGCCATCCAGGAGGATGGCAGCTGGAGGCTGAGAAGGAACACCAGTTAGGTGGAACACCAGAAGGAACTGGGACCAGTTAGGGAGGACCCTAACTGGTCCCAGGATGTTCCGCCAAATCTTCCTCTCAGCTACCAGGAGCTTATTTTCCCCTTCAGTGTCAAAGATAAAATTCTACGTTTATCAAATATTTTCACACTAGAAAGGATCAAAACCAATATAATTTTATTGAAAGAAAAGACCAACATATCACATATCCCATTGAGGAAGCTTTACTTCTGTACCAACATTTTTTTCTAAAGATGATTCCTGTCTGAAATATTGTGGGCCGGGGCGTGGGCGGCGCACTGGGAATTAGGGAACGCGTAATTGTTTGTTTGAAAGCGTATCTTTATGTTCTCCGAGTTCTTCGTATATATTTAATTTATCAATGCGTACCTATTTCAAACAATGTTACTTTTTATTTATAAATACTCTGTTTTGGCCTTCTTATCTAAAGTACCTTCCAGCACAAGATGTATTTTAACGCCTAGCATTTCTATACACTTAATGAATTTTATCAGAATGATTTTAGCAGATTTAGTGTAAAACGTAACAGACGCATAATATATCTTATATAATCTTTTATCAGCGTGTATTTTAATACTGATTGTATTCCCCTGGGTGTCTGAAGTGGGTAATCTTCAACAAACTAGCAGCTAACCTCACGATCGAGGGCTGTTTGCGAACAAACAAATCCGATGATATTTAATACAATACACGTGTGTTGACTCGCTCTTATTGTTTGCCTGCCTCTTACTTACAACTAACTTTGTGGTAACGATTATTATTTTAGATTGATCACACAAGCTTCCAGCTTAATTTCATTTATGGAGATTAAAATAAATAAAAATCACACATCCACGTTACTACGTTTTCTTCTTCAAAACATATTTGTATTTTACAGAAAACGCAATAATAGCAAGGAATCTAATTCGCCACAATATAAGAACATCATTTTCGACGATCAGCCGAGCCCTGGAGAATCTACCCGCGTTGCTGCATCATCGAACCACTCCCGTTGGAGTGCTGCTGGACGCTGAATGTGATGGAGCCCAAGAATTATTGGAAGAAGTGGGTTATTTTTCCTCTCTCATAACTTTTTGCGCGTACGTGACGGCGTATTGCAGCCGTCCACAGTTACGGTGACCGCTTTCTATCAAGTGTGCCTCATGCCTGTTAGTAGTAGTAGGTACATGAAAAAAAGTTTTCTGCGACCCTCTCCTGCCTCCTATTTCTTTACATTAAAAGGTGACTTGATCAAGACATTCTTTCCTACCTAGTCAATGACGTGGTTATTTTTCCAAATTAGTATTTACTTTCAGGCTTCAAAGCAGACGCTGATGGATGACAGGCACAACTGGTTCATTCTGCACACACCCAGCACAGAGTTTCTTCAGAGTTTTGGACGGCTCAACCTAAGCGTAGATGCTGACGTCATCATCGCTAGTTGTAATGGTATACTCGATATTTTTATAGCACAAAAAATATGGTCCGATACAAAAGTTATATTTACATATATTCGAATGGATTTTGTTCAAGAATTCTTACAAGGGAGCTAGGTGGAAATGGCCAAAGTAAAAAAATAAAAATCAAAGCTAGCAAAATAGAAATCACATCGACACAATTCCCCTCTTCAACTAAATACTTCCAGTCACTCGCAGTAAGTGCGCGCACGGCAGTTAATGCGTCAAGTTTGTATCGTCATCTGGGGAGCAGTGCCGGTGTACGGACCTCAACTTCGCGATTAGAGGATGTCTTTGGAGACTATCGAGGAATTTGTACCTAATAATATTGTACTATCAATCACGTGAACATTTACTTTGTAACGCGGCGACGCGTTCATCCTCTTTGGATCCATTTATGCGTGCGCTGGCACATACATACTTATTTCACCTGTCATAAATTTTAAACTGTATTCATACATATTCGATTCTGCATTTTGATGTCATTCTTGATCCAATTTCTATAAGTTAATCATTGTGAAGATAATATACATAATAACTATTTTAAATACATTATCAATAGGACCCTTACTACAGGGTCTTATACTTATATTCTTATGTTTACCAATAAAAAATAATATTCAACGACCCTGAGGTATATTATTTAAGTCTCCTCTGCGATAACTTGTTGCATGTTACTTGACTGTAAAATTACAGACAGATTGATCTAATTTTTGTAGCTTTTACGTCCGCGGGTATTTTACCACTGTTAATATTTCAGGATCTCAGCGTTATACTGCACCAGTTTTAAAGTAAAACCTTCAGAAATATAACTTTGAGAACTTCAACAAATTTCATCCAGTATTATTTGCGTATGATGCGCGTATAAAGAGATAGGCAGACCGAAAGACAGATAGACAATAATTTTATAAAAATATTGTTTTATATTAGCCCAATAAAGAACCCTCTTACATAGCAGTTCAATTTTTATATGTAGAGATAAGAATAGGAGGTAAGCAATAAGAGCGAGCAGCTAATGCGTCAAGTTTGTATCGTCCCCAGAGGAGCAGTGTCGGCTGACGGACCTCTTCAACTTCGGCAGGATACAGGGGAACTCTTTGGAAACCATCGACGCGGGGACTTGGAACTCCATGGAAGGTCAGCCATGTTTCTTCTTTGAACACTAACACTAACACTACACGGAAAAAATATTTTATATCGGTTTAGAAAAAATCGCGTTTAGATTCAGTAAGTAGCACTAGACAGCGCTCAGCACTCAGAGGCGATTAAACCAATTTTATTGTTTTCGGTAATGTTCTTACGCTCCTCATTTGACTTGCAGGCTTGAACTTAGCACTGAGCGCGTACAAATACTACCGCCGCTGGAACTTCCATAATTTAACACTGCGCGCCGTGTCCGTGGTGAGTTTACAACAACTTAGTAACCGGAAAAAGTAAAATTTAAAAAAAAAATACTTTGATTATAATCTAGGCCTTCGGACTTGGAAACCGTATGCGAAGTATTTTCCATTTTATGTCGATAAAGAAGAGAGTAGATTGCATAGAGCAAGTATTTGGACGTCTATGTCATAATCGTACAGTCTGTCTATTAAGTCGTGAAATTAAATGATGGCGCCACTGGTATGCATGTTGCAACCCTTTATAGTGTGACTAAAATTGTTTTGATACTAGCAGTTCGTTCAAGTAAAGTGAGTTAATAAATAAAACACATTATACAGTCATATTGTTTCCGTTTTATTTACAGTAAGTACCTCTGCTTATGAAAAGTTTTACTAAACATTTTTAATTTATGTTTGTTGCTGTTTGTTGTAATGGCTCGGTATAGATAATGTTAGCATAGACAAAAGGAGGCTTATACCCAGCAGTGGGTCATGGAAGGCTGACGATGATGATGATTGTTTTTATAGTTAAAAAAACTAAGATTGATCACTTTCACTCATCATCGGAGTCCAAATATTCAACAACAAGAAACGTTTCGTTGCCGCTTTCATTAGCGGCACCGTCATCACTACAGCTGCTGTCACCACTGCTGCTATCATCGCTTAAGCGAACAATCAATTTATCTATATCTAGATACAGGTAACGTCCTCGCTTATAGTACTCTTTTTTGAGCGTCTCAACGTAATGGCAGCAGTTTTTTCATATTCAGATGAGATGCTGTAGAAGGCCTCTTCAACAAGTTGCTACGTCGACTATGGGCCTAACTGTACTCTTTGGTTTTCCTAAAAAAAGGAATAAAAATTGTAACAGAATAGAAACAATAACTTATTCACAAGAAACAAATAATTTAAATTCAAAATTGGTAAAAAACCCGAATAGACTGAGATGTACCATCATAATGTATCAAAAATTCAGTCTAACCTAAAAGTGTACGATGTAAACAATACCATTTTTCTTTTAAAAATCGTAAATTAAGTAAATTTGTAACTTCACGTAGATAAAAAACAAACAATAACGCGATTACATACCCATAATATATGTTTTTTTCCCATAAATATCATCGAAATCTTACAAAATTCGTCCAGCCTTGCACTCCGCAAAACATCGCTGGAAAACTTTAAAAATCAATTCCCGCGTGCGACTCCGATTTACTTTACTCATATTTCAAACTTTTCTAAGTAGTTTGATCTTAATTTATTGCAGTTTATTCAAACAATAAAAATACAAACGGAAAACAATTCAATATCGATGTCAGCATTGACAGCTGATATACATACATTTGGTGTTGCCAGAGACATTATCAATGTTAGTTCCTCGAAAATTAATGTCAGGACTTTCTAGACAAACTGTACATAATTACGTGAGTTTTGACTAAAAACTCCTCATTTAAACTTTAATAGACAATTTAAATTTTATTTTCTATGTAATTGTAATACAAAGTCCTTTGGATTTAGTATCAGATTTTAGATCATTTAAAATAACACTAACTACACATTTAAAAAAAAATTAGTTGGTTTGTAATAACTTAAATAAATTATAATTAACATGAAAACAGTCAACAGCGGACTTAACAAATGAAGGGATCTCTTCCAGTCAACCAAGTTGGCAGTCAAAAACAGATAGAAACTAACAATAAAAATGCAACAACAAACTTGATAGCTACTAACACCGTGTGAACAGGGCACCATGGTATTACTCTCGCGTATTTTCACAAGTGATGGAATTAATTTGAACTCTCGTTGAATACAATGGGGAATGATTTCGTTCAAATATTATGCTTTAATATGGAACAATGAATTTAAATTGGTCTTTGTCGCAGTACAATGTGGCAAAAATATGTCTAAACAATGAAATCTCTGCAGCCGCCTATCATACCAACCTCCGGAAATCTATTCTCTATTACAACTATAATACCTCTAAAACCATGAAATAATCTGACTTAGCTTCTAGACTGACATCTATTGATATCCCATAGCCAGGATCAAAGACTTAACTTGTCATCTGATGCATTCAGGAGTTAATTCATGGATCCACTCGATTAATTCCACTGTTCGTTGGAGAAATTTAAGCAAGGCATTATTATGTGTACCAAATTTATATATTTTTTAAAATGTATTTTTAAATCGATGTAGATTCGCTGTAATGGCATGCTGTATAGAATGAAATAAATAAATAAATTTCAGGTCGTTTCAACAAGTAGTAAAAAAATCTTATGTAGAGTCATGACAAGGAATTCATTTGATGATGGTTTGAACCTCGGAACTTGGAACAGTGTGTTCGTTTGATTAATCAACAACAGCGACAGGGTGTGAAGTACAATGTTCTAGCCTACCAATTTTAGAAAATATAATTTTTATTTTATTTATATCATCATCATTAGTCATCTGCGCGGGCAAATATTTGTTCTTGTTTTCATAGGAATTTGTCTACGGATCTTGGTTTGTTGTCACTAGCTTCCGGTGAAGGAAAACATCGTGAGAAAACCTGCACATTGGCTGACTGTTTAGTTCACTAGTAGGCGGGGCATTAAATTTTTTTTACTGACAAATTCCTACAACCATGATTCTTATACTTAACATTATTTTGATGTTTTTAGACATCCTTATATAAAAAAAAAGAATTTTGACGATCCGATATGAAATGGGAGGGGTAAATAAACTATACCGAATTGGTCGTAAACAAAAAAGTCTACAATAGAGATTACTGTTCACAATTAATTAATAAGACTTCATTTACCTGTAAATAAAAGTTGGCCGGTTTATAATAAGGCTTTCTAGTAATAAAATGTATTTTTAACGTTATAAATGTCAATACGATTTTTATTTAATTACAGGAAATCGGGTTCATGAACATGAGTCACTTTTTAAAATTAAGATTGAATAATTAAAATTACGTACGAATATACATTTTTCTCGACTGTAGAAATAAAAAAAAAAAAAAGTTAATAAAAAAAAACTGTTATAGTCACCCCTATAAAAAATTGAGGACATGGTTCATTACAATAGTATACGAATAATATATAAAATTCACCAATGCTGGATTTTTTGTTTTTGTACAGGATGTTTTTAAAGTATAAAAATTAAAAACTCATTAAAAAATCCATTTCGGATTGTTATTTATTGGTGATTTTTTAAATCAAGCTTTTATTATTCGTAAGGAAACATGTAACAAAAAATCGCCATGGTGAGAATTTTTGTTTGAGAGTTATAACAATATTAGTCTTATAATGGCGTTTAAAAAAAACGGCGGTGGTGATTTTTGGTGACTACTTAAATTTGCAGTTGTAATATCATAATCTATGTAATTTATAAAAATCACCATCGTAGGATTTAATGTGACCACCTCCATACAACTGAAAATTCACAGCCCCGACTATATAGTGTGTATACGGCTACAGCCACTAGATGGCGGTAGTCGTAAAAGTCATGTCAGATGCCTTCAGGAGACTTGAATAAAATCTGACAGCAGTGTTAGTAATAACACACACGATAAGAAGAAGAAGGTTTGTTGTGCTCGTTACTTTGCTTTTGTGCATCGGACCGTAAGGCCGCTGAGTGTTGTCCATTTTTTTATTTATTTATTCTATTCAGATCCTGAACAGCTCCGACGAGTTCGAGCCCGCGATGCTGACCGACGTGCGCTACTCCGCCGGGGTGTCCGCAATGACCAAGATCGTGGCTCAGATGCTCGGCGTATTGATGGAGCAACACAATTTTAGGTAAAAATTGATTCAACAAGTTCAAAATTTAAACAATTCTTTTAAATTTTTCTCTGTTTCATGCACCACACAAAAACTGTTGATTTATGATTTGGTACAGTTTTCACAGTTGTATAATTAAAGGACGTACTTAAAAATATGCGTAGGTTTCATCTTTATATTTCGCTTATTACCTAAGATTTTAATTGTAAATTCCGTTCGAAGAAGTCGCGGGCAAACCTAGTAATATATATAACTTGAGACACTGCAATGAAGGTTCTTAATGATGACGCTCGAGTGGCGTCTGCCACTCGAGTGTCAGACGCCACTCGAGCGTCATCACTTGTCTAAGAGTGATTGAAAATCCCCAACTCCCATAGATTTTTTAGTATTCTTCAGGATTCCGTATCCAAATCTATTTCTAACCCTCCGCCGTCCGTCCTCCTGTCTGTCCACCCGTCTGTCTGTCAGAGGGCATTACTGACTAGACTGTACCTCACCTCAACCCCTTTAAATAAACAGTTCAAATTTCTGACATATTACAACTTCGACCACCACGTGCTTCTGGTAAATAAAACGTGAATGTGTGTGTAAATATTGTGTTGTGTGTGTGTGTTTTCATTTGTAAAAGAGTTTTTTAACTTGCAGGTTTAACTATACAATAGCAAGTCGTTGGATCGGAACTCCTGAAAGAAATTCAACTTTGGTAAACTATATTACTTTCTTTAAGTTCCCGGAAATTATTGATTTATGTTTAAAAATTGTTTTTTTAAGATGTACATTTAATGCCTCTTTATTTCTCTGAATACAAATTCAGTCGTAAATTTTTATAAGTTTAAATATAGAAATCCGCTATTAAGAAAACAACTTAAAATTAATCACTACTGCCGCTTGCTAACGTAACAATAATGTCTCAATCACGGGTCTCAATAGTTTTTGTAGTTTTTCGACACCTTCAGGGTACGATATCACTAAATGAACGTTATATTCCATAGGCGGTAACCAATTCCCTGTTTTGGAGAGAACAGGACATCTCATGTACTTGTGCGAGGATCTTCCCCCAATGGCTCGACTGGGTGGACATCTTCTATCCGCCAGCTACAACCTTAGAGTAACTGCTTTTTTTTAATTGTTTTTAAAGTGTAGAAAATAAGTTATATTTACTAAAAGTGCTTTCAGTAATAGAATCTTCTTTCGGCTAGGTTATTTAGACTGCAATCATGTCAACCACAAGATTGGCTGCGTTTCCACCAGATATGTGCGAGGATGCGTAGCGAGGGATATGTTTTTGAAGAACTAATAGAATTGCTTCATTAACCTAGCCTCGCTCAGCACAGCTCTGATGTAAACAGCTTAGCGGAGCGAGACTAGGTAAATGAAGCAATTCTATTGGTTCTTCAAAAACACATCCCTTGCTACGCATCTTCGCACATCTCTGGTGGAAACGCCGCCTACTCTGCTAAATAATCTTTATCTTTGAATACAGATCCTGAGCTCTTTTTAGTTCCAAATCTCTTTCCACTAAAGATAAAACCTGGGCCTCATAGGGAAGAAATATCTTGGAAATACTGAACTAGTCCCAATTTCTTTCTCAGAACTAAGTTTTACTACCTGATCCCAAGCAAAGGCGTAGGCGACTATGAGAACCGTTTCCTGACACCTATGTCCCCTGGTGTCTGGTGGACCTACTGCTTGGCTGGCATCGTCTGTATCATAGTGCTGGCGGTGGCTGCTTCGATGGAGAGCCGGACAGACCCGGGGCTGTTTGCGCTGTTCAGTGTACTAGCTGCTATGTGCCAACAAGGTTAACGCTGGCTTCCAGTTTTATTGTGCATATTTACTTATCATTATTAACATCGCTGGTAAAATTTCTGTAACAAAATGTTGTTTTCAGCTTACGAAGATGTACAACAATTGAATCAACGATTTTCAAGTCAAGGTAGAGTTTCAAAATATCACTTAAAATTTTATTCATCTAGATACTACAACAACATGATTTTCGGTATGTTTGTTAAACTCTTTATTATATATGAAAAATACATATATATACATAATACATATATATATGGGACCGACTCAATCCGATCGAAAAAAAAATCAGCTGTTCCATACATTTCGGGTGAGTAGGTATTGGAAAATAGTATGGAACAGCAGATTTTTTTTTCCATCGGATTAAGTCGGTCCCATACAAAAAGTTGCTCATGTTCATGAGTACTTTCACCAGTAGAAAGGATGCCAATGATTTAAAAAACACCCTGTATATACATAATATATATATACATAATATATACAGGTGTTTTTAAAATCATTGGCATCCTTTCTACTGGTGAAAGTACTCATGAACATGAGCAACTTTTTGTATGGGACCGACTCAATCCGATGAAAAAAAAAACCATTTGTTCCATACATTTCGGGTGAGTAGGAATTGGAAAATAGTATGGAACAGCCGATTTTTTTTTCCATCGGATTGAGTCGGTCCCATACAAAAAGTTGCTCATGTTCATGAGTACTTTCACCAGTAGAAAGGATGCCAATGATTTAAAAAACACCCTGTATAATACATAATATATATAATACACATTATTACATATTAAAAAGAGAGGCGTACAATGGCGGACTTATCCCTGAAAGGGATTTCTTCCAGTCAACCAAGTATTTGAAAGGAATAAAATAAAATACAATAAATAACACATATAGTACACACATGTATATGAATACAATAGTATAAGACAGGTCGATAAAAAAAGAAAAACAACATCGATGTCAATAACATACTCGTACAATAAGCAAACCGTAACGACAACATGCGCACAATAATCGATTAATGACACGAAAAGATATGATGATGATAGACAAATTGAAAGTATACTATATTCATACAATGACAAAAAATGATATGAGAATTAATCACTATTGATTGCATCTAGGTCGTCGCATGACCCTCCTAGTTGTGGGCCTGATGAGCATGCTCCTCTATAACTACTACACAAGCAGTGTCGTCTCTTGGCTGCTAAACGCTGCTGCTCCGACGATCGCTACCATGGACGGCCTCATCAGGAGCGACTTGGAACTTGTCTTCGAAGACATCGGCTATACTAAAGGGTGGTTGGACGTTAGTATTCTATACCTTACGATACAGCTGTGCAACAATTTCGTTGCGACCTCGATGATAGCAAAACGCAAGATAACTCTATTGAAAACGCAAGTGAAATGTAGCTATTCTACAAATATATGATAACAATGTCTATTTTGTAAATACAGAACCCTGGATTCTTCTACTACAGCGGCTTCAAGAACCCGAAAGAAGACGAACTTCGTGACAAGAAAGTGACCAGAGCTCAGAGAAGCGTGCCCATCCTGCAGCCAGTTGAAGAGGGGTTTGCGCTCGTACGCAAAGGAGGTATTTATAAGTAAATTCGTACCATTGTTACCCATATAACTAGTAATTTTTTACACCAAGTTTCAATGATATAGTAGTTGCATTGAAACTTGTCTTTCCACAGGATACGCGTACCACACAGAACCATACACGGCCAGCCAAATCATCTCGCGGACATTCGTGGACCGCGAGCTGTGCGACCTCAGCTCTCTGCAGATCATGCGACCAGCTCTCGTCTACATCATGGCTCAGAAGAACAGCCCTTACAAGGAGTTCTTTGTGTGGAGGTCATTTTATGCCAATGTCAATGGCATCTTTGATTAATAACACGAATTTGACCAAAAATAATACCATGAATATAGTAACTGTAGTTCAACTTCGAAGAATTATCGATATAATCTATAGCGCATAGTGGGATTTTGTTTTATTTTTTACTAGCTGGCGCCTGTGGCTTCGCTTGCGTTAATCCTTTCTTAGCGGATGCCTACGTCATAAAGTCTACCTGCATGCCAAATTTCAGCCCGATCCGTCCAGTGGTTTGGGCTGTGCGTTGATAGATCACTATGTCAGAGAGTCAGTCACTTTTGAGTTATATATATATAAATAGATTTAAGATTTATAGAATCTCAACAAGAAGATAAAACATTAACATTGACAATAAATCAACGTAGACTCGATACATTTTCTTCGAGTATGATAAATAATTGTATTTTCTTCAAGTATTTGAATTTCTTTATGTAAGTTTAACCTGAGCTTCTTCCCTATCCGTAGCCTGATGCGTCTAACCGAGCGCGGGCACAGATCAGCCTCTCAACGTCGCATCAACGCCGTGTTCCCGTCCTGCTCTGGCCGCACCCCCCGCGCCCTCGCCCTCGGCCAAGCTGCTCCGGCCTTCCTGCTGATGATACAAGCTACGTTCCTGTCTCTCTTCATATTGGCGTTGGAAATACTGTGGCACAGGTAGACTGCTTTCTTTCTTCTAGATTTCTCAACAGCCCCAATGCAGCTACATATCAGCTTCAAACCGCATCAGTGTCGTCAGTCCATCCAATCAAGCTGATGTTGTCTTGTTTCTGCTTCTTCAAGCTATATTTTTGTTTCTTTTTATTATACTGGCTTTGGAAATACTGTGGCCACAGGAAGATAACTTACTTCGTTAAAATTTATTTGCTTTCGTCGGCTCATCACCTACTATATTTAAATCAATATTTTAAGCATATCCACTTTAATCAGCCAGGGAACACCTAAAGCTTGCCTGTCTGTACTAGCAGTAGATCAGTCAGAGACTATTGAAACTGTAGGACTGTAAAAATGTACAATCATATCTCTTTCATCCTACCAACAAACGTATGAATGAGACTATCTTTTTTATAACATAGGGCGACAAACGAGCAAGCGGGTCACCTGAAGGTAAGCGATCACCGCTGGACAACTGCAAAACCACGGGTATTACAAGAATGTTGCCGGCCTTTCAAGAAGACATAGACTCTTGTCATTATTATATTTTTTGTGTTTCAGATTGAAAATGAAGAGAAGGCACGAAGTGTTAATTAAATATTAATAGGTAGTTACCAAATATTTTCTCACATGCTCACAACAAAGGAGACATTTAGAACACTATAATCCACTGAATCGCACGAAACGAGCCGTCGCATCATAAATGGAGCGATCATTTCTCGTTTGCTCTTGAGTCTGCGATCTCTAGTGCACTTAAGACCGCTTGCCTGTTGATCTTTGAATTAAAACCGGTTGAATTGAAAATGGAGATTTTTATTATCCTACGAATTTTTATTGCTTTTCATAATGAAACAAACGTATAACTGACCGTTTAAAAGCCGTACAAAAATAAAGCGGTTTAGATTGGTTGATAAATTTGCTATATTTACATATAATAAAAGTGAAACTAGTGTAAATTTATACATGTAAGGATATTTAGGAAAAAAATATAAGAGATCTTTATAAGGCCAATAGAAGCCGAAACGATTTTTTTGAATTTTGGCTGTCTGTATTTCTGTCTGTGTATGGAATTTGATATGGTTTTCACAGTTTTATTGCTAAAGGTTTAAGGTTTTGACGTCCTCCGTGGCCCAACGGTCATCACGCCGGACTGCCACACCGGAGGTCCCGGGTTCGATCCCCGGTCGGGTTTGTGACATATGTCGGTAGTTTTAGTATTGGGTTTGTAGGGTAGCTTATAATCTTCCTCTGTCAATAAATGTCAAAAGTGCCGGACGTGTTTTAATGTGCTCCTTCCGTAAGATCCTGGATAGGGACTCCTGGCTACATATTTTTCAGTGGCGACGATTCAAAGTAACCCAGTACGCGTGTGGTATATGAAGTTTATTGATTTACGCAAGAATAATCGAAGATGTCGGTCGGCAAGATTGGACCGTTTGACCTTGACAAGGACAATTGGGAGACCTACGTGGATCGCTTGGAACAATATTTTGCGGCAAATTCAGTGAAAACAGAACTACAAGTGGCTACATTAATTACTGTTATGGGGAATGAAGCATACGATCTAATGGTAAATTTGTGCACACCAGTGAAACCCGCCAAAAAGACTTTTACGGAATTAGTTAATTTAATGAAAGGACATTTAAATCCAAAGCCGAGTATGTTAGCTGAACGTTTTAAATTGAGACAACGTATTCAAAAGGCGGATGAAAATATAGCTACATATGTTGCCGAGTTAAAAAAAATGAGTAAAGACTGTGGATTTGCAGCGGAATCTTTAAAAGAGAACCTGAGGGATCAATTCGTGTGCGGTTTAATCGATGATGATATCCGACAGAAGCTTTTTACAGAGGATGACACAATTACATTTGACAGAGCATATAAAATTGCGGTTTCAATGGAAGCTGCAGCGACGAACGCGGCACTAGTCGAAGATTGTACCCGGCATCGAGCGGATGGCAGTGGGCCGTTGAGTAGTGTTAGTTCGAGCGCAGTGCATCAGCTGCGGGCGAGTCGACGGGGCAAAGGCCGGGGCGAGCGGGGCGGCGGCGCGAGGGCCGTGCGTGACTCACCGGCGGCGGGGACCGATCGGGCTGGCCTAAGTGGCACAAGAGGAGCGGGTAGCGGTGATAGTTCCAATATGCGCAAAACGTATTCGTCGAGTTACAGAAGTTATAACGAGAAAAGTTCATGCACAGTATGTGGCGGGAAACACGAATCGAGGATATGCAAATTCAAAACGTACGTCTGTCGTGTTTGCAATAAAGAAGGGCACTTAAAGAAAATGTGCCCAAACATGCGAGGGACATCATCGTTTTACAATCTAAACGAACAACAGGTTTTGTATGGAGTTCAACGAGACAGCGAAAACAGTGACGAATCTGAAGAGGTAAATCATTATTCACTAGACGCTCAGCTAGAATACTTTAAGCCATACACCATAGATCTTATGATTGAGGAGGTAAAATTAAAAATGGAAATAGACACTGGCAGTGCGATTTCCTGTATTAGTCTCGATTCTTATAACAAGTATTTCGGGAAACACGTGTTAAAACCTAGCAATTTAGTATTACGCTATTATACCGGCGAGAGGGTTGCCCCGGTGGGTAAATTTGATCCGCTTGTGAAATGTAACGATATTAGTAAAAGGTTAACATTGTTTGTAGTCAAAAGTGGAAAGACTTGCCTGTTAGGTAGAAATTGGTTAGAAGAATTAAAGATTACAATTCCATTGGAAAACTATACATGTTATAAGTTAGGTCAGTTAAGGTACCAATTTAATATGGAGGAATTCAGTTCCAGATATTGTGAAGTATTCGAGGATAAGTTGGGACGGTTCACCGGTGGGACGGTGGGGTTCCAGCTGCGGCCGGGCGCACGGCCGGTGTTTCTGCGCGCTCGACCCCTGGCCTACGCGCTGCGCGAGCCCGTCGAGCGCACGCTGGACCAGATGATCAAAGATGGTATAATCTCACCTGTTACCACCTCGGATTGGGCTACGCCTATTGTGCCAGTTATGAAGAAAGACGGCACTATACGGGTATGTGCCGATTTTAAATTGACATTGAATAAGTGTTTAGAGGTGGACCACTATCCTTTGCCCAGAGTAGAAGACCTACTTACTAAATTACACGGAGGAGAGAAATTTACGAAATTAGATTTGTCACAAGCCTACGCTCAATTCGAGTTAGACGAATCAAAAAAATATACTGTTATTAACACACACAAGGGCTTATTTATGTATAATCGTCTCATATATGGGTTAGCATCGAGCCCGGGTATTTTTCAACGGAAAATAGAACAATTATTTGCTGATTTACCCAGGGTAGGTATTTTTTTAGACGATTTAATAATAACGGGGGAGGATAATAAGTCCCATTTACTCACACTACATGAAGTGTTTAGAAGATTGCAGAAATACGGTTTAAAAATAAGGAAAGAAAAGTGTACTTTTTTTGCTGATTCGGTTACGTACTTAGGTTTTGTTATAAGTAAACACGGAGTACACACATGCCCAAGTAAGATAGAAGCTATTAAAAATGCGCCAGCTCCGACCAATATTTCAGAATTACGGTCATTTTTAGGTCTCGTCATGTATTATGCTAAATTTATACCGAATTTAAGCACAATCTTAGGACCATTGTATAAATTGTTAAGAAAGGAAGTTAAATACGAATGGAATGACAGTTGTATGCAAGCTTTTAATAAAGTTAAGTCGATGTTAATATCCAGCGAAGTACTAGCGCATTACTCGGGCGAGCTGCCACTCGTCCTGACGACAGACGCGAGCGGCGCGGGCGTCGGCGCGGTCATCTCGCACCTCATGCCCGAGGGCGGCGAGCGCCCCATTGCGTATGCTTCGCGAGTACTGAACGCAGCGGAAAAGTCATATTCGCAAATAGAACGGGAGGGTTTAGCTATAATTTATGGAGTACGTAAGTTCCATCAGTATCTATATGGTCGAAAATTTATACTTAGGACAGATCACAAACCACTGGTTAGTATTTTTGGGGACAAGACGGGGATACCCGTAATGGCTGCTAGTAGAATGCAACGCTGGGCAGTCATCTTGTCTGGATATGATTATAAAATAGAGTATGTACGAAGTGAAAACAATGCGGCCGATGCCTTATCTAGGTTACCGTTAGATAAAATTAAAAAGGAAAACAAAGAAATTACATATTTAAATTTCATCCAAAATTTTTTACCGATTACCAGAAAAATTGTACAAGATAGAATTGTTAAAGACGATATCTTACAGAAAGTGATAAATTTTATTAATACGGGTTGGCCAAACGAATGTAAAGATGAATATTTGAAACCATTTTTTGTGCGGCGTAATGAATTATACTTAGATAGGGGCTGTATAATCTGGGGCTATAGGTTAGTCGTTCCGGGCACTCTGCGTGAGCAGCTACTCAAAGAATTTCACACTGGCCATTTAGGAATAGTCAAAATGAAGAGTTTAGCGCGTAGTATTGTATGGTGGCCGGGCATAGACCTGGATATCGAACAGGTGTGTAAAAGCTGCAGTACGTGCGCTTTAGAGGGGGTGCCCCACCACATGCACCTCCGCAGCCCTGGCCATATATCAAGGAGCCATGGTCACGCCTGCATGTAGATTTCCTGGGCCCCTTCCAAGGGAAAACATTTCTAGTTATAATAGATTCAACCTCCAAATGGTTGGAAGTATTTCCCATGCATAGGACAACAGCGAGTGCAGTAATAAAGGTATTAAGGGAAACATTTGCACGTTTTGGACTTCCCAAAGAAATTGTATCGGATAACGGTCCACCATTTTCCAGTCGAGAATATAAAGAATTCATGACAAACAATGGCGTCAAAGTAACGTTTACGGCAGCTTATCACCCCTCATCCAATGGCGCTGCGGAGAACGCAGTAAAGTTATGTAAGCGTGCGATTAGGAAATCATTGAGAGATGGTATTGAGTTAGACACCGCTTTGCAAACTTACCTACTGATGTACAGGAACGTGGAGCATAGTACTACAGGTATGTCACCAGCGATGATCTTACAGCGCCGTAGTCTTCGTTCGAGGTTAGACTTACTAACGGAAGATAGGCAGATAGAAACTAAAGTACAAATCGCTCAAAATCGTCAAATTCATAATGCGGGCGGAACTGATAGGAGGGTGGAGGTAGGCGATACAGTATGGGCTCGAGATTATTCTGGGGGAAAGTGGATTGGTGGTATAGTCAGGGATAAGTTAGGGTCACGCAATTATATTGTAAATAGGGAGTGTGGTCCACCGTTAAAAAGACACATAGATCAGCTTAAAAAAAGGCGTAGCAGTTGTTTTGATGTAACAGATGATTCCGAAGCAGGGTCACCGAATAAAAACATTAAAAGTTTAGAATCCGTAGCGGAAAGGGTAAATACGGATAATACCATAGTATCAGAGGTACAGGAGTCGAGCGCAAAGGAAACACCGGTAATTTCAAAAGTTGTGAATCCCAGGGAAGAATTGGAAAATAGTACCATCGACAACCCTAACGTTTTACCGCCGGTGAGCCGTCCGGAAGCTACTAACCGGGCAAGAAAACCTGTTATGCGTTATGGTTTTGATATAGATTAATTAGAATAAGTTACTAGTACTTAAGTAAAAAAATGTAATTATTAATATAAAAATCATACTTAGTGTTAATTAAGGGTGAGGGTGTGACATATGTCGGTAGTTTTAGTATTGGGTTTGTAGGGTAGCTTATAATCTTCCTCTGTCAATAAATGTCAAAAGTGCCGGACGTGTTTTAATGTGCTCCTTCCGTAAGATCCTGGATAGGGACTCCTGGCTACATATTTTTCAGGGTTAAGACGGAAAATGATCTTTTTCAGATTGACCCGGGTCTTGGATGTTTACCATATCTATATGTATTTGTTATAAAAATATAGTATCGTTGAGTTAGTATCCCATAACACAAGTCCCGAACTTACTTTGAGGCTAACTCAATCTGTGTGATTTGTCCGTATATATTTATTTATTTATTTATTCATCTTGATACGCCGCTTAGAATCTGAGATAAAGTGCGTGTGAACGAAGTCGCGGGCAAAAGCTAGTTATAAATAAAGGAAGAAAAAATTAGAAGTTAATTACCTACATGCATTGAAAATATGCATTTTCCTTTTTAAAAAATACGACAAACAATTTGATAGTATGCAGGTAATATCTTCTTTTAGAATATCTACGCAAGAGATTATTTTTCAAAGAATATTATTTAGAAGTTAGCGAGCGCAGAGAGGCGAGCCGATTTAGATGCAAGCGGGCTAATGGCCGATTTCCTAGATGTCAGATATGCTGATGAGGTCGCCTTCTCATGTCTGTCTACCTACGTTATACGAGTATGTAGAATGGCTAGCTTTTGCCACTGATTATATAATACTCTATTGCAAAGCCCTTCAATGAGAATCTTCAGATAATTTATTAAATTCTTGTTTTTTTAGTAATTTATTTAAACAATATTAAAATTAAATCCCTCCAGCGGTAAAAGATCCAGATCTCCTAAAAGATCTGGTGGCCCTCCAAAGAGCCGACTGGCAGGAAGTAGCGCAGAACAGGAAGGAATGGAAGCTTTTAGTATCGGAGGCCAAGATCCTCTTTGGGTCGTCGAGCCATCGAAGTAAGTAAGTAAAATTAAATAAACCAACGTAAGAGATAGACATTATAATTTTAACATTATTTCCGTATGAACTACTAGTCGGCGGCGGTCCTAACTAACAAAACACGTGAGTATCCGTATACAAACGTTTACAGATAATTTAAAAAAATTGGCACTGAAAAATATATTCAATACTAGCTGTCGCCCGCGGCTTCGCCCGCGTGAGTTTCGCTTAGATGAAAAATCTTTTTGCGTTCCAAACTGTTTCAGATGTTTCGGATTTTCGTTTTTTATACGTCTACAGAAAATGTTCATCAGATTAATCAAGTTTTGCTAAGGCGCCATTTCCATATATGTTTTAGTGTAGCTGGTCTCTTGAAGCTTTTCATCAGATGTTCCATATCTTCAATTTTTATACGTCAGCAGAAAATGCTCATCAGGTTGAACGACTTTCACTAAGGCGCCATTTCCATATATGTTATAGTGTAGCTGGTCTCTTGCAGTTCTTCATCAGATGTTCCAGATCTTCAATTTTTATACGTCAGCAGAAAATGCTCATCAGGTTGAACGACTTTTGTTAAGGCACCATTTCCATATTTCTTTTAGTTTAGCTGTTCTGTTATGATTCTTCATCAGGTGTTCCAGTTTTCAAAATCAATTATAGCCTATATGTTGCCCAGGCTTAATAGCAATACAACAAAAAAAGTTTCATTCAAATCCGTCCAGTAGTTTTTGCGTGAAACGCGTACATACATACAGACAGACAGACAGACAGACAGACAGACAGACAGACAGACAGACAAGAAATTCCAAAAAATTTTTTTTGCTTTCTATTATTCTTTTTAAGTGTCCCTCTATCCATTTTAGTCAAAAATACTAAATGTACAGACAAAATATTTTTACTGTTTTATTATATGTATAGATAATTTGATTAAAGCTTACGTGAAAAATAGTCATAATGATTTTGATACGGATACTCACGCGTCTTAGTCGCGTCTCTCACGTTAGCCGGATCTGCCGACTAGTTTCAATTTCATACGGAAGTCATTTTCAAGGTGAGTAAGGACCGTCTTTCCGACGTGACAGACGGCCCAGTACTGCTCGATGTAAGTCGAGCGACGTTACAAATGACGTGAAAATGACTTCCGTATGAAGTCGAAACTAGTCGGCAGATCCGGCTAACAAGACGCGTGAGTATCCGTATCAAAATCATTATATTCAATATGTTTATCAGTACAGTATACAAATAGATCACTTATTGACATTAACAATTTACTCCCAACTAAGTTTGTTGGCCAAAGTTTAGTTAAGCCATCTGGTTTGATGGTACAAACTACTGACTTATATAAATTCAAACTTGAGTACAGCTACGAGTATTAAGAGCAAATTCAGATGAGCCAGGATTTGAGAATATTGCGGATCATATTTTGTGAAATCGACCAGTACAGCTCGTTTCATGTAACCGCGCAGACTGTAAGTTTTAGTTTAAATTATGACCAATGATTATGACACTGCGATTTTTCATAGTTTTACTTAACCAGGGTGTTGGTTCTCTTACCGCTTAATTAAGGTTTTTTACACAAATCTCGTTACTAAATTATATCTTACCGAAACCTAGCTTTCATGCACATGTTATATATAAGGTACATTTGTAAAACAACCATAATAATGGCGTGGTTAGCAAACATCTTACAAACAAGGACCTAATAATACACATCATAATGGCGCATCGTTACCGAGGCAAAGTATTCAGTTGCCGTCGCGGCGTCGTCGCGTCCTCGTCCCGTTGCATTTGCATACAGATGGAAAACGTCACTCCGATATTATATTACTTAACAAGAGAGACGACAAAAAATCTACTCGGACGCCATACTACCCCGTATCTCCTTCTAAATAAGAGCTAGAGTCCTGTGGAAGCTCTCTCTGATTGCAAAGACCAAAGATTACTTTGTTATTTATCGTTCAGTTAGACACTTGAGCTCGCACTGCGTCGGGAATATTGCACTCAAATAAAATATAGTGTCTCTTTTCTTTTATTTACTTTAGAGAAAGAGTAATGAGTCTAGTTCTAGTATTTTCTACTAATATTTTGTCATTTTGGAGCCATTATTTACCCAACAGCTAAGCATAGGCCTCCATATTTTTTCAACTCGGCTTATTGTTTAATTACCAGATTATATTTTATACTTACAACAAACAAAAGGCAACAGTAAGCCCTGGGCGGTAGGGACAGTTTGGGATTCCCATGACAGTTTTGGGATAAAAGTGCTCTATGTCTTGATATAGGTCCTATTTCCTAATATTATAAAGCAAAATAAGATTTTCTTCAAAAATATTCCTGAAACTAAAGGATTTATTGCTTTGCACAGTGATTATTTCAAGTTTTATATGATATCGGAATTTCATGAGGTTATATTATATAAAGGAAAGGGTACAGTTTTCATAAATCCCAATGGTTGAATACAGTATGTAAGTAGTTCGAATATTTTTCAAAAATTATAACTGTAAATGTCTGAATCGATTTCTCTAAAATCCACACAAATAATTCTAACAATGGGGCTAACTAATCCAGAGCCCAAGCAACTGGAATCTCCAACTAATTTATATGTAAAGTCCACTGTACGCCGAATTACGAATATTACGCAGGAATCGCGGGATTACGGTAATCCGCGGTACTTGTGATATGTGGCCGCGTCTGATTTGCGGGCCGTGGCTAATTCATGTTCAAATAATATGTTTTGATACGTTTATATCAAACTAAATAATTATTTTTACGATTTCGGAGATGTTAATAAGTTTGGACACTACTCTCTCTCTCTCTCTCTCTCTCTCTCTCTCTCTCTCTCTCAGCCCAAAGACGTCCACTGCTGGACAAAGGCCTCCCCCAAGGATTTTATCCATGGGGGGTTTTGCCGTAATCGCCACGCTTGGCAGGCGGGTTGGCGATTGACACTACTACGGTTTGATAAAGCTACACATTTGGCTTGAACTTAGCTGCGCAACTACTACTACACCGCAACTTATAACTTACTTCACAGACGCCATTCTATTTGAATTGGTCCGAACTATACAGAATCCTTTTTCCCTAAACTTTTCCCATTTTTTGTAACCCATTATGGGTTACAGGGTCGAAAATAATAGGAAACTTATAAGCACTGTATTCCTCTTCCCACACACTCTTACTACGAGTACTAAAATATATCTATATTTTTAGCAGATTATACTCTTAAAATACTAACTTCAAACCGTAATGTCGAATTAACACCTCTACTGGGCGGCCACTCTCAGAATTTGAGCTTTGAGCAGCGCGTGTTTATAATTTACGGGTCTCGCGCGCGTGAAAACCGTGACGTGCGGTTAACACGCTGTGACGTCACACTGCGGGTCCAGAGGCGTATTATCATTGTAAAGGCCATGGGTTAAAATTTTAGGGTTTCTAAGGAAGTTTTTTTTTAATTCTATATTTTGTTATTTGTTTTTATTTTGTTGCGCTTTGGGGCTTCATTTGCGTAGGTATTCCTACACATAGTCCATGCAATTGTTTTCCAAAAAAATCACAAGAGAACAACCAAAAAAAAATTCTAATATGGCAACGATTCTGAAGTAATACATCAGTCATACATTTGTATTTTACTGTATATTATAAAATGAACATAATTCGCATTTGATTTTAGGCTGGGTTATATTTTAATGTTGGTAATATTTCAATCCATAATTCGTTTAATTTGTCAAATATTGTATGATATAATTATAATGTCATGATAACATATATTTGGTCACAAAATTACGTTTTTTAAGAATATATTGCCAAATAGCTATAATATTTCATATCAAGAAACAAAGAAACCATTCGCGCTAAAAAGAAAAATAGCGAACGACATTTTAATCAATTCGAGCGACTTAGCTGACAGACTTATCGGTCTTTCAAATGCAAGTTGGCAATAAAAAACCCGAGTGTAAAGCGAGTGAATGGCGCATAACATAACATTCGCGGTGAGTGACGTCACATTCGCAGCCGATATAAGTCCGATAAATCGGATAATAGTGTGAGGCCGTGCAACGTCATCACGGCTAGGGACAACGCATACTGGGAAAAACTTTTATTGGAATTCTGCAATGAGCAATTTATATCAGTAGTTTAGGTTATAACATTAATGGCAAATTCTATATTCGCGCGAATGACTTATCATTTACTCGAAAAAATTATATAAGATGTCGAAGCTTGCTCTATAGTGACAGAAAAATTTAGCTTCGAAACCCGACGATTAGTGGTACCTGATAATATTTATTTTGAACTTTATCAAAGATTTTGAACTATATATGTACTGTTAGCGTCTTCCCAACTTAATTGACGATAGTTTTTAAAAAGCAATCAAAGAGCCTTTTTCATGCATAAGTAGTTATTATATTGTTAATAAAAAAATTAAATTATCAGGTAGATTCACTTATTTTATGAGGCTTTAATATCTGTAAAAAAGTAACAGTTAATACGTCAGAATATGCAATATGCGTCACCCCTAAAAGTGAAGCGATAAACTCTTTCACGCTATGCATCACAATTCTGGAACCGGCAAGCTAAAACTGATTCTAACTGTTAGCAATTAAAGTTCAATTTTCATATAACTGGATAACGGCGGGTTATGAGTGATAAACTAGTATTATGCATGTGTGGCGGCATGCATGCGAACTGCTAGGCTTAGAGCTTTATGTTATTTGGTTGGAATATTTGAATAAAAGATGTAATTTTTTACACTTTGTAACTCTTATAAGCGGGTAGAAAACGAAGACAGCGATGACAAAAGTATAACATTTCTTTTTCAACCAGCTGTTTAGTTAGAACTAAGCTTGCTTAAATGAACGTTCTGCTTAATATCGATTGATAAAACTCTTTTAACATTATCAAGTATCGGACATTCTACAAAAGTATCCGATTATTGAATTGATAACTTACCTTTGACGAGATTGGCCTAAACAACTGTTATCAGCATCATAGCAAATATATAGAATATATTTAATAGTTAATTGAATATTTTAAGTATAAAGTGGCCCTTCTCCCATTGCAGCGCCCGTCAGTGCCCTTAATTTTGTGGTTAATCTTATGATAACACCTATTTGATACATTAAGGAAGCAATAAATGATTATGATTATGGAAGTGCGGCTCATAGCGTTGTCGATAGGGGAAATGTCCAAATTTGAAAACCCTCTTTTTATCCCTGTCAGGATATTATGACACAACAATAGCTAACTTTTTAAATATTAAATTAATATAAAAATATATTACTTAAGTATGTAAAAAAAATCTAATAAAATTAATTTAATATAGACCTTATTACCTAATGTAATATATTGGAGGTTTGGTTACAGAGAATCAAACATCACGACAGGTGAAACTAAATAAAGTCTGGTAAAAACCCCGGTCATCAGACGTCAGCCCGCCGCGAGCCACCAGACACGGCGGGCTCTCCAATAAAACCCCACAAAGTGAAAGCGGCCGGCTCGCGTGGTTAGCGTTTCGCACCCGCCCCGGTTGGTTCCGCACAAACAATTCTAACCGCAGAGTCTGTAGAAATTCTGTAGAAGTGCTAAAGCGCGCGATCTAATAGTGCAGTTACTACCGAAAAAAGATATGTGGTGTGTCAGAGGAAAGTTACAAATTTTATAATAAAAATTATCTCTTTCGTTGTTTCGTTTTGGCCATATACCGAATATATTTATTGCTTTATTATTATCACCAAGTGGCATCCTCAAAGTGGCTACAGGAAGAGGAAAAGCGCGAACGTGATAGAGAGATGAACTAAGAAAATTTAGGAAAATCTGGCCGAAGCTTGCTTTGGATGGAGCGGGCAGGCGATGGGGGAGACCTAGGAAACCGAGTAGACTATAGGTTATATTCTAGGAATAGCACACCGGGTACTCTTTATTTCGAAATCACCACAGGAGCGAAGAACCAGGGCGCAACTAGTTTACTCATCAATTAACTATGAAACGACGACGGTGAGACCATTCGTTCCTGAGTAGAGCTAATGACAGAGCACTTACACTACAACAGTCCCGGGTTATATCGCGATCTATAATATTTCTTACTCTGGGCTGCCACCCACTAGTATTGTTTTATACTGTCTCTACGAAGTTGCTACAAGCGACGCAATAAAAAGTACAACGTTGTGAAATATTAACGTAACTTTCCTGAACTTGCAGATTGGTTTTACGACTGCTCTAGGGACCGAAACCCTCTTATTACTTTTTTACTAGTATGTACATAAAAATATACTTCGAATACGTAAATTTTGTTTTATTAAAATTTATTGCCAGGGGAATAGTTACTCAACTTTGGAGAACATAAAAGTTTAGCAAAACTTTTTTCAACATATTTTGCTTTTTCTTATTTGCCAAAACCATTTTTGAGCGTGTCTGTAAATCTCAGTTCAACAACCTTTCCTTATACAGTATAATTTACTTCTTCCTGATTTTTTAAGCTATAAAAAGTTTCTTTTCGACGAAAAGAAAAAAGCTTTCTTCTTCTGTCTTATTCTTTTGGCACTTTCAAAGTCAAGTAAACAAAAGTTGCGATGCTAATAAATAAAGATCCATAATAAAGTAGCTATTTATTCCGCATATTTATAACGGTAGCGTAAAGCACATTTCCACCGCTGCGACAATCCATACTAATATTATAAATGCGAAAGTTTGGATGTGAGTTTGTGAGTTTGTGAGTTTGTGAATTTGTGAGTTTGTGAGTTTGTGAGTTTGTGAGGATGTTTGTTACTCAATCACGCAAAATCTACTGGACGGATTTCTATGAAATTTGGTACAGAGGTAGATAATGACCTGGAATAGCACATAGGCTACTTTTATCCCGGGAAAAAGCACTGTTCCCGTGGGAAATTCACGCGGGCGAAGCCGCGGGCAAAAGCTAGTAATAAATAAAGCGCTTCTTTTAGCCTATGTGCTATTCCAGGTCATTATCTACCTCTGTACAAAATTTCATCGAAATCCGTCCAGTAGATTTTGCGTGATTGAGTATGTCGTGTATAAAAAATAAAAAAAAATAAAAAGTGTATATGTTGGTGGTGTGCGCAGGGGTCTCCAACTAATTGAAGCGAAGACGGGCAATATCCCTGCGCAGAGAGATTATACACGAACACTTACTTTAGAAAGAGCCGGATGTAATGCTCAGGATAGAGCCTCGTACTTTTGAAGTACAAGGACCTCTTGTCTAGTAAGCCTTAGGTCCTAGGAGTCATGGGCAGGGTGATATCATTAATACAATATGGTTGGGATAGAATATAGCATTTTATTCCATAAACACACTAGCCGCTGAGGGCGGGCACATGTTATACTAATACCAAAATCTGATAAGTCTTTGTCGCAATTAAAAGTTAAAATTAACATAAACCAAATATAAGGTACCTGGCCAGGTCCGTACACAAACGTCTGTGCGCACTTAGAACGTTGTCCCGTTCACCATTTTGTGATCCATTGGGTTCGAGCACTGGTACTGGTCGCGTCCTCAAAGCGACGCGGCGCTCCTGCACGCTCCGTTGTATGCGAGATAGTAGACGCTGGCTGGACCTTCCGAGGTTTGCGCTGAGCCACTACAGGGACCTCGGATCGGAGGCGGCGACGCGGCCTTTGGAAATAAGGTTAGGATCCGTGTGTTGCACCTTGGGGTCGCCGACGACGGGGCCTGCGCCGTGGCATGCGGTCCACGGTCCGGGAGAACCGCACCCTCTGGTGATGGGAGGACACTCCAGGAAGCGCCAATTCATACGGCCGGGCGGGCACGTGGATATCAACAGCTCATCCTCCTGACAACTTCGTGGCGGCAAATATCCCCTGTGTCCTTGCGCGTATCGCGGATTTTAAAGCTAAAGGTTAAACTATAGTCCCATGACGGGGTGCCGAGGGCGGCGAAAGTGAAAAAACCCAAAAAATTAATAATTGCTCAAGCCATGTTACGTGTCGTGGCGGCCTATCTAGGAAGAGCGAATCGACTCCACTCCATTTGACATTTCGTCTTGTCACGCTCCTTTTCGCTTAATTCGGACGCACGTCAAACCAACCTTTAATATTCTTTAAAAGAACTAACGTTTAAATAAGGTATTTATTCGTTGAATATTATAATAATCTAAGTCGACGATATTAAAGGAGAATAATTAAAATTCTACAACAATCCTACCATGATTTCTTATTTTTTTATGATAAGAAAGGTTTGTTAGGACCCTGAGACGGAACGTGTGTCACCAGCTGTCAATGTCAGACGTCCAACTCTGCAGATTTTGTTGACAGTCTAATTTAATCATAGAATGTTTTGTTATGAATGTTTAGTTTTTGATATAATTCCGTAAGTACACAAAATCGCGTCGAGTTATTGCTACCAATGGTTTCGGCGTGACTCAAAGAACGTTTTGATGTGCGGGTCTCCCTGTTTTCTTAATAAGTATTGTAAAAACAACATATGAAATTTGTGTACTGGTGTGTCACTTTCCCATTCAATTTGTCTGGAGACTAATGGATTTGAATGCCTGCTATTGTGGTGAGTCGAGAGCCTATCACGCAGGTAATACGCCACAGGAATAGTATCCCAATATATCAACTATTTCACCTAAAATATGACATGCAAAGTTGACCAGTTAGAAGTTCAAAATAATTCTGTAGTTATCACTACAATACCCCCTTTTCGGCAAAGAGGTTAAGTCGTACTTAGCCGAAACAGCCGGGGTAACCGGAGAAAACATTCACCTATCCTACGGCAATATATTTCTAAATATAAAACTATCAGCTATATATGAAACTAACTCATGCTATTTCATATATTAAACTAAAATGTATGTTCTAGAGTTCTAAAACTAACTCAATTTATGTTGAGTGTCAGGAATACAGCGTCTGGCCAGACCGCTGCAATTCCCCTGCATTAAAAAATCATACTTGGATTTCTGATGAGATAATCGCAAGTAGCATACTAATAATAAAGAATTATCTAAAGTAATATAGTTCTTACTTATGTATAATAAGAAAAACTATTTAAGATTTAATTAAAATATATGTAATCTAGCATTCCTACATAATTTACTAGTTAGTACTTAAATTGTAAACCTAATAAAGTCTTTAAACTAATGGAGAGTTCTCACATAAATTAAAATTTAAAATGTATAGCCGTTGGGCTGACATTGTATAAGGGAAAAAACTTATTTTCCTTTTTTTCTCAAAAATTAAGGAGTATTAATCCATATCCTTATATTTACTCTGGCGCCTAGAGTGTGTAGTTACAAAAGAAATTGGTTTTCATGAAAACGCTTGACAAAAAAATTTCACATGTGAGTCATGTCATATGTGAAAAATGAGGCCTCTGATTGGTTATACCAATCCAAAATAACAAAGTTCAAGATAAGAAAGTTGCTAGCTAGGGGACACACCTTGTGAGACTTTTATTATGTCCTTGACATGATATTTTCCAACTTTACCGGTTTCTATCTCCTGAAGGTCGTAAACAACATCCGAATGCTTCCTGACAACTTTACATCACAAAGCGCGGTGCTAGTTTAGCGGAGAAGAAATGAGCTGAACGACTGGTCATTTGAAGGTATTAACGAATTTGGAATGCCGCCTCTTTTCGACAACATGCCATCCGTCATTATCTCCCGACCTTTAGCTAACAAAAATGGTGTGTGCCCGGTGGCGACATTAATAATGCTATTCAAAGATAGCTACCACTAAGTAAGTCAGAAAAACATTTCAGTACTTTATGTTCTGAAGTGTTTCGACTACGCCTAAAATCATCAATTCTAAGAAGTAAAATCTGTGACGTCTGAGTCACCAGAAAATTTTAAATTCCACGACCTCAAATGGTCCTCCTTTAATATGTGAATAACGCGTTCGTCATCTTCCCTAGTCTCCGTAACATAGGTATTCCTACCCATTGAGTTGGCTTGACGTACTAAACCGGGAGCTCCTAGTTGAGGCAATGTGGGTTGTAACGCTTTAAGTGTGGAAGGGCCGGGTGGGTGGGTGTCAATTGCACCTCCCCGTGGTCGTGTATTAACAAATGAGGAAGTAGTAGTGGTAGGTGGTTTGTTTGCCTCCCCACTTACTTCGTGATATTGCTCTTCCCTTTCGCCGTCCGACATGTTGACAAAAATGTGAGGTTATATGTGTCAGGGTATGTAATAGGTTATAATAGGATACAGGTTACTCCCTGTCAATAAAAATAAATTAGCTCTCAAATTGAGATTAAATAGGAATTATGGCTGAGCGCTATGCTTTTTATTCATAGCGAAGCCCAAATAAAATATTAATTATTATTTATTAATTATAATATTATTTAGTAATATTATAATAATTACTATGAATTGTATTAAATGTATGCTTACAACCCTGTCGCATATAAACCTAACAAACACTAAAGTATAATAACTTTACAGTCAATGATATCACCAAAATTTCAAAATAACAAGTGAGCGAGTTTAAAAAATTTAAAAACTATTTTTTAGAAAAAACTGCCACTCTCACAGGACTCAAAGGCTCAAAAATATATTAGTTCGGGCGCCATTGTCGTGTATAAAAAATAAAAAAAAATAAAAAGTGTATGTTGGTCGGTGTGCGCAGGGGTCTTCAGCTATTTGAAGCGAAGACGAGCAATATCCCTGCGCAGTGCGATTATACACGAACAATTACTTTAGAGAGAGCCGGATGTGGTGCTCAGGATAGAGCCTCGTACTTTTGAAGTACAAGGACCTCTTGTCTATTAAGCCTTAAGTTCTGGGAGTCATGGGCAGGGTGATATCATTAATACAATATGGTTGGGATAGAATATAGCATTTTATTCCATAGGCACAATAGCCGCTGAAGGCGGGCAGTTATACTAATACCAAAATCTGTTAAGTCTTTGCCGTAATAGAAAATTAAAGTTAACATAAACCAAATATAGGGTACCTGGCCAGGTCCGTACACAAAACGTCTGTGCGCACTTAGAACGTCGTTCCGTTCACCGTTATGATCCGTTGGGTTCGAGCACTGGCGCTGGTCGCGACATCAAAGCGGCGCGGTGCTCCTGCGACGCTCCGTTGTATGCGAGATAGTAGACGCTGGCTGGACCTTCCGAGGTTTGCGCTGAGCCATACAGGGACATCGGAACGGAGGCGGCAATGCGGCCTTTGGAAATAAGGTTAGGATCCGTGTGTCGCACCTCGGGGTCGCCGACGACGGGGCCTGCGCCGTGGTATGCGGTCCACGGTCCGGGGAAACCGCACCCTCTGGTGACGGGAGGACACTCCAGGAAGCGCCAATTCATACGGCCGGGCGGGCACGTGGATATCAACAGCTCATCCTCCTGACAACTTCGTGGCGGCAAATATCCCCTGTGTCCTTGCGCGTATCGCGGATTTTAAAGCTAAAGGTTAAACTATAGTCCCGTGACGGGGTGCCGAGGGTGGCGAAAGTGAAAAAAACCCCAAAAAATTAATAATTGCTCAAGCCATGTTACGTGTCTCGTGGCGGCCTATCTAGGAAGAGCGAATCGACTCCACTCCATTTGACATTTCGTCTTGTCACGCTCCTTTTCGCTTAATTCGGACGCACGTCAAACCAACCTTTAATATTCTTTAAAAGAACTAACGTTTAAATAAGGTATTTATTCGTTGAATATTATAATAATCTAAGTCGACGATATTAAAGGAGAATAATTAAAATTCTACAACAATCCTACCATGATTTCTTATTTTTTTATGATAAGAAAGGTTTGTTAGGACCCTGAGACGGAACGTGTGTCACCAGCTGTCAATGTCAGACGTCCAACTCTGCAGATTTTGTTGACAGTCTAATTTAATCATAGAATGTTTTGTTATGAATGTTTAGTTTTTGATATAATTCCGTAAGTACACAAAATCGCGTCGAGTTATTGCTACCAATGGTTTCGGCGTGACTCAAAGAACGTTTTGATGTGCGGGTCTCCCTGTTTTCTTAATAAGTATTGTAAAAACAACATATGAAATTTGTGTACTGGTGTGTCACTTTCCCATTCAATTTGTCTGGAGACTAATGGATTTGAATGCCTGCTATTGTGGTGAGTCGAGAGCCTATCACGCAGGTAATACGCCACAGGAATAGTATCCCAATATATCAACTATTTCACCTAAAATATGACATGCAAAGTTGACCAGTTAGAAGTTCAAAATAATTCTGTAGTTATCACTACAAGTAACAAACATCCTCACAAACTCACAAATTCACAAACTCACAAACTCACATCCAAACTTTCGCATTTATAATATTAGTATGGATTTACAAATTATTCTCGCTCCAATCTTTACAAAATATCTTCCTTTTTCATTTAACTTTAATAACGTTGGTTAAAACTTTTTAATGTCATTGGTTGGAAACGTAAATATCTAATTATGACTTTGTACAGCAAATGCATTCCTCGTATTACTATAAAATTCTTATAATCTTCTTATAAAATGCATACCTCGTCGTCTAAATTAATTAAGACATTGAGTATTGATGTTGGAATAATGTTAGTTTCTAACAAACATACATGGACCCTAAAACTTAACCACTAGTCTGAAATATAAGCCAGGATTTACCAAATTTTAAGGTACAAATAATTTTCAAAACAAAAGTAGATACTATGCAGTGAATGTGTACCTTAAAGTAGAGGCTTTAGTTGAATACTTAATATCTAGCTGATTTATGCTACCTGCTACTTCACTGCGGGCAATATCTTAAAAGCTTTTAATACGTGCTTTTGCTGTGGTGTCATTTTTCACTACAAAAAACCTTACATATTTAAGCTCTTTAAGCTCTGCGAATGCGGAATGAAATATGCAAAGCTGATTTTGCATGCGGTTGCTCTGATCCTAAATTCCTAAGTTCATACCGAAAATTTGATAGCATATATTTTGTTTCTTTACTTGTTTGCTTGTATTTTTTTATTCGATCGGCTATTTAAAATTTTGATATTTTGGAGGATAAAGTCAAAAAAATTAAAAGATATTTGATGTATGTATGTATTATGTTTATAAGTGTAATAGCCTCTCAAGGTGCGTGAGATATGATATTCTCTTGATGTATCTCCTGTATATATGTACATATATTCGTTCCTATCTCAGTACAGGGGGCATCGGAGTGAAAGACATCATTTATATCTTGTTTCATATTTCTGGGTTTCTGGGTTCGAAAAGCAGTATGACGAGGAAGACAATCAAGTAACTTTGAATTTCAATTTGGAATTCGATAAAATTTGTTACTAGGTGTATTTCGAGCAACAAGAACTTCCATGTGCGGGACGGAAGTAGGCCGGGTTGCTCTATGTATGAGCACAGAATACATAATAGTACAGGGTAGGAGTAGGATATTTCATCATTAGGATCATTTTTTATTGATCTCTTGCACTCACACCAAAAATATTATCTCTTCTCTCCGCATCACCTTTTGGTTAACTGAGAGAAAAAGTGACTTTTATTTGAAAATATTTCGTTCTGCGCACACTAAAAACACGCCTTACGGACACGTAACTTAATGAAAATTTATGATCATCAAAACTTAATTTGAGAAAGTTGTATTAAAACCCAAAGACCAACGTCTAAAAAGGCTGTAAAAAAAGCTGAAAACAGTTCGGTATTAAGTTTAAATATCCATAATTCACGGGACATGCATTTTATAACGGCGCGGGAGGTATAAAAGTTTTATTGTCGTCATAAAGCGATGGCCAATATTGACCGTCCTGTGACGGAGAACTTCCAATTCGACGATTTATATCCACGTGCGATCAATGGCTGTTCATAAAATTTTAATATAAAGCCTTTAGCTACGAAATATTAGGACATGGAAGAGTAACTTATGCCTAAATTCACTTTATCTTCTCTGCCTGTCGACTCTCCAGACTAACTTTAACTATTTCAATTATTGTGCCATTTCTAAAGCCTAATCAAAAACCAACATCAGGTCGTCTCGAATACAGATATAAGAAAATTAATGTTTTATTTATTTTGGGGACATCAAACTCTTACAAGTTTATATATATCATGTTTGGACATCTATCTGCGTGTGACTTTGTACTATAATTGATTAAGTAACTATATATTGTCTTATGTCACTCTTCAGCCTTCTACTTATATTACACAAAAATAATTACGTCAAATATCGTTTATAATTATGCTGTAGTAGGTCAAATGCAGTAAAGGCAGTGCAGTAAGGAAATACGCAGTGTCAATTTATTCTGTAGAATCGTCATTTCAGGCAGTATGTACTGAAGTTGCAATAGACTTGTTAAACGTGTATGTGTGTCTGTCAAATGTTCTCTCTCGAACCACAGAATTAATATTAGTATGCTCGAACGCTAAACTATCTAAATTAATATTTTAAACAAAATTTATATTATTATTAAATAATTATCGTATTTCGATATTTAAATGCCTTTATATGTTTATTTTATTTTACCCAGATAAAGTAATGTGTGAAGTTGGAAACCCTAATGTCTACTGCTGGGCCAAAACCAACAAATTCGTCTATCTTTAAGAGGTACTAATATCATTCCAAAATTATCGCAACAAAGAACACGTGCATTCCCACATTTTGTTTCAATTTACGCTGCTTAAACAAATTTTCTATTGAAATAACAAATGAGCCAATCACAATATTAATTTAGAATTAAATCAAGACATAATTAACGAAAGAATCAAATCAATGGCAATTGGTATTGTTTGTAATATATTGGGTAAAACTAAACGCAGGCGTTTCCTGTTATCGCCGCCAGGCGTTTTGGGGTTCTCACACTGCTAGCGTGGATGGCGTCGCGTGTGGTCCGCCATTGCATTGTCCAGGGCGATATCGGTTTGATTTTAATACGCGGAGCGGTCTCGCGTCTTTTGCTTGTTGTTTAGTTTGAGTGATAATTGTGAATTTCCTGTTTGTTAAATAACTATTGAATTTGTGTTTGTGAAAAACTCTGTTATTGTGACTTTTTCTTGTGAGAGGTGAAACGTGGCTGGCTGTTCACATCTGGCTGTTCCCGAGTGAAACTACGGGAAGAAATCTATTTAGTTGTTCTGGGGAATTGAGATCTCAAGGGTTAGGTAGGGTGATTAGAATTCCCCCTTCCCGAAGACACTCAAGTTTGGATCCGAAGAGAAAGAAGATTTAGTTTGGTAAGTGTTCAATTGTAGTTAATTTATAGGTTAGGTTATCATATAGGGCCCTGTAGCTCCCTTCATAAGCTACGGTGGTAGCAGACTGCGTTAAGTTAGTTAGGTTTTAGTCGGGCAAACGTGGTGCCGCGTGGAGATTTTTTCCCGGTACTTATTTTTACCGGTGGTTTTTTCCCGGTGAAGTTCCGGTACAGAATTCTTCCCGCCGCTTCGTTTGTCCGGATTCTCTCTGCCACATTTTCTGGCAGCAGAGCGTAGTTGCTCTGCACATTTTTCTGGTAGCAGAGCGTAGTTTATCTACCCTCTATTTGTTCGTTTGTAAAAAATAATTAATTGTTTGTAAAAATTATTAGATTTTTCTTAGTTTGTTTGTATAAGAATATTTGTAACCTTTTTTGTATTTGTTTGCGGTTTGTACCGTGCGTTCCGGGTTTGTGCCATTCTCATACCTACCGCGGTTCTTCGTGTAGTTGCTTGATTTTGTTGTTTTTTATTTACCTTTTGTTATTTTTTGTTTGTGACTTGACGCGATGGCGAAGGCCTCCAATGCTAGGGCGACACTCGCCAACGAATTGAGATGGTTTGTGACGGCCGGAGGACTCCTGTCCCGGAAGGACAGGGAGGGCGCCATACTGCTAAGAGCGGATCACCTCCACTCACGATTGATTAGCGCGGAAGCGGCCATGGTGGTGCTTACCGAAGCCGAACTTGCCCCGGAGGCCTACGCAGGTCACATGGCGGACATGGACCAGATCCTGAGTCTGCACGATGATATCGCGGAGGCGGTGACCGCAATAAGGGCGAGACAGGCTGGCGGACCAGCCCCTCGCACACCTGTTAGACAGGAAGGACCAGCGGTTACTGGTCGGCTCCCCACCCTTCAGCTGTCCCACTTTGGGGGTAGGATGGAGGAGTGGGTAGCATATAAAAATATGTTTGAGTCCCTGGTCGTAGCACGACAGGATTTGTCGAAGGCCCAGAAGATGGCCTACCTCCTCTCCACTCTTGAGGATGAAGCGCGGTCGCTCATCCAGCACCTCCGGGTGGAGGACGACCAGTACGATACGGCTTGGGAGTTATTGAACTCCCGCTACCAAAACTTACGTTTGTTAGCGGATGCGCACGCCGCACAGTTGATGGCCCTGCCCAAGGTGGCCAACAGGGCACAGTTGCGCCTGCAGTTGCTCACGCCCGTTACAGTGGCCTGTAACGCGCTCCGCACACTGGGGCTGCCGGTGGACCAATGGTCCTTTTGCTGGTGCACATTGTATTGGGCAAATTACCCAATGACATCCGCTCGCGATTTGAGCGCGAGAATGCGGAACGGGATAGCACCACCCTACCAACATTCACTGACTTGGTGAAGTTTTTGGAGTTTGAGGCACGGGCGGCTGAGAATACCATGACGGACTCAGCGCCATCCAGAGCGCCTGAACGTAGGCCCCAACAGGGACGGCAACCGCCACCGCGTGGAGCTGGTGTGCGGGTTGCGCACACGGCAGCAGTCGCGAGGGACGCGGACTGCCTGCAATGTGGCCGGATGGGCCACAGCCTGCTACAATGCAGGGACTGGCAGAGACTGCCAGTACAAGATAGGCGCCGCATGGCAAAGCGGCATGAACTTTGCTTTTATTGTTTGGGCGGTCACTATGCACGTGACTGTCCCAGTGCCATACCATGCAGTGCATGCCGTGGGCGGCACCACGCGATGCTTTGCATAAACCGGAACGGGGATGGCCCCCGGTTGTTGAGGCAGGGGTCCCCTATGGGCGGGGGCGCTCCTGCGCGAAGCCCTCCACCATCGGACGGAGGACGCGGCTTCGCTCGTCGCACCCCCCCTCGGGAGGGGGTCGCGTACCGGCGCGGGTCTTGGCGGACCGGGACCACGCGCCCCAAGGTCATGGCCAGTATGTGGCTGGCCAGGCCCGGATGGGCCCCCATGGGCGGGGCCCTAGATCGGACGTGAGAGTGGGGACACCCCCTCCACGCGGGTTACCAATGCCCAACACATGCAGCCGCAGCGGTTTTCTCCGCCGCTGCACGAGTACCCACGGCTGGAGTACCACCCGCCGTACCATATGTATGGCCGGGCCGCGGGTTCTGCCCCCTCAGATGGGGATGTGCACTCGCCCGCCATATTATCCGGGTCAGTGGCGCGCCCCTGGTTTGGAGAGAGTGGGGGAGCCCGTAACTAGCTTGCTCCCTTGCTGGGACAGAGCCGCGGACGGTTCTGCTCCCTACCGCGGTGGTCCGCGTATGGGGTCGTGGGGGGAAGCCATTAATTTGAGAGCTCTGTTGGACTCAGGGGCTCAAAGCAGTTTGGTTACCACTCGAGTGGCACGCCAGTTAGGTTTAGTCGTGGAAGACTCGCCTGTGCCACTTCTTGGAGTTGGTGGCATACAAGTGAAGTGTCTGACGGGCCAGACACTTGTCACCTTTTCTTCGCTGAAGTCCTCCACAATGAGGATCACGACTTCGGCTATGGTAATGGATACCATTGCGGGTTGGCACCCCTCGACAGACATACCGCCGGGTGTGTTGTCTTTGGTTTCGGGTCTGGATTTGGCCGACCCCTTTGTCTTTCATCCCGGCCCAGTGGACTTGCTCCTGGGCTCGGACGTATTGGGTTGGATTTTGTTGGGTACACAGAAGGCTCTGGGTTCGTCTTCACTGATGGCAGTGTCTACGATTTTTGGTTTTGCCCTGATGGGCCCTGTGTTTGATAATGGCACCGCGGAGGAGCCACCGGTTGTCGCATCTGCGTCCTTGGCCAAGACCATGCAAAGGTTTTGGGAGGTGGAGGAGCCACCTATGAGTTCCAGGATGGATCCGGAACACGCTGAGTGCGAAGCCCTTTTTCGATCGACCACGGAGAGGTTGCCCTCCGGTCGGTTTGTAACTAGGTTACCCTTTGTTGCCTCTCGTCCTAGCCTAGGGCAAAGTAGGGCGCTTGCGGAGAAACGACTGCTGTCCATGGAGCGACGCATGCAGCGTGACCACGTACTTCGCGATAAATATATAGAATTTATGCGCGAGTACGAGGATTTGGGTCACATGTCTCCGGCTCGAGTTGATTGGAGCTCAACTGAGCATTATTTTTTGCCCCACCACGCGGTGGTGAAGGCCTCAACGGGCAAGTTGCGGACTGTCTTTGATGGGTCCGCACCCACTTCGAACGGAGTTTCGTTGAATCTATGTTTGCATTCAGGTCCCAAATTGCATAGGGATATAATTGACATCATCTTGAACTTTAGAAGACATCAAGTGGTTTTTGGTGCGGACATCCGGATGATGTTCCGCCAGACAGTCATACATCCTGAGGACAGGCGATTCCAGTTGATACTGTGGCGTGAGCGCCCTGAGGATCCTGTGACGGTGTATGAACTCAACACAAACACGTATGGTTTGAAATCTAGTCCCTATATCGCCATCAGATCATTGCTTGAATTGGCAGAGCGGGAACGGATCCGCTTTCCCCGTGGGGCTTCCGTGCTGTCACGTGACTTGTATGTTGATGACGTGTGCACCGGAGCCCAAAGTATTGAGGAGGCCCTCCTACTGCGGGATGAATTGATCGAAATATTGAAGACAGGTGGCTACGAGCTACGTAAGTGGTTGTCCAATGAGCCTAGAGTTCTAGAAGGGATCCCGGAGGATCATCAACAGAACCCTCACCTGTTTGAGGATGTGGATGATCCCAACAGGATAGCGGTGCTGGGCATGCAGTACCAGCCGCTAACCGATATTTTTACATTCCAAGTGGACTTGGAAATACCAAAGGTCTGGACTAAGAGAACGGTGTTGTCCGTAATAGCCCGTATGTTCGATCCAAGCGGTTGGATCAGTCCAGTGATATTCTCTGCAAAGTGTCTTCTTCAGAGACTTTGGACTTTGGGCGTCTCGTGGGACGAGCCGCTGTTTGGTCCTCCATTGGATGATTGGCTCGAGTTGTTTTCATCGATTAAGGAAGTCAATCGGATTGCCTTGCCTCGTCGAATATTGCCCCCGGGAAATATCGAGCCAGCCTGCATGGCTTTTGTGACGCGTCGGAGCGAGGCTACGCCGCGTCAGTCTATATGCGGACAGTTGACGCCGATGGCCGGGTCAATGTCTCGCTTTTGTTAGGGAAGAGCAAGGTCGCCCCCATCAGGACTAGGCTGACTATTCCCAAGCTTGAGTTGAGTGGAGCTCACCTTCTCTCTAAATTGTTGCATCACGTTGCCAGTGAACTGGCGGCCACGGTCGAAATACGGGACATCTTCGCCTGGTCGGATAGCCAGGTCGCGCTTGCATGGTTGCGCGCGGCCCCACATACCTTGGAGGTTTTTGTGGGAAATCGGGTTTCCCAAATCCAGAATATCGGAATTGATATAACATGGAGACATGTGCCGGGAGAGCTTAACCCAGCGGACTGTGCCTCCCGAGGTTGTACGGCACCAGAATTGGTGTCACACCCGCTCTGGTGGGGTCCAGAGTGGCTGATGGGATCAGAAACTTCTTGGCCTGTCTGTCAGACAGATGTTACTTCTTTGAGTTTGACTGGGCTCCGTGTACATGCTGTAGTCGCTGAGACGACGTCGGAGCCGGATTGGCTACTTGCTCGGTATAGCAGTTTGGATAAGCTTCTGGGTGTTACCAGTTGGATTAAGCGTTTCATACATAATTGTAGAAACCCACAGGCAAAGCGGTTGGAGCCGATTGCAGGTGCAGAAGAGCGCCGGAGCGCATTGTTGCATTGGGTCCGTGTCGTGCAGACCGGACGGTTTGAGTCAGAGCTTCGTATCTTGCGCGACGCACGCGCTAAGTTGAAGGGCGCGGTCGCTCGTTTGAACCCGTACATCGACTCGGATGGGCTTCTTCGGGTTGGAGGCAGGCTCCGGAAGGCGGATCTTCCATATGAGACTCGCCATCCTCTGTTGTTGCCCAAGGGCGGACCCTTGGTGCAGCTTTTGGTGTCTGATCGACACATTCGTAACGCCCATGCTGGGTGCAATGCTTTGTTGGCTATTTTGCAACGCGAGTTTTGGATTTTGTCTGCCCGAAGAGCAATCCGTAGTGTTCTGTTTCGATGTATTGCATGTTATAGGTTGAAGGCATCCACGATGCAACCACAGATGGGTGATTTGCCCGCTGATCGAATCCGACCTTCGAGACCGTTTGACGGCGTTGGAACCGATTTTGCCGGTCCCTTTTCGATCAAGGCTTCTCCCTTTCGTAATGCCCGTATTGTGAAGGGCTATTTGTGTGTATTTGTTTGTTTGGCCACCAAGGCTGTCCATTTGGAGGTGGTATCGGCTCTGACTACGGAGGCCTTCGTCGCCGCGTTGGATCGCTTTGTTTCGCGTCGAGGTCTACCTTCCCTTATTAGGTCTGACAATGGCACAAACTATAAAGGAACTGTAAATTATCTTAAGGATGTTTCTGTGTTTATTGATAAAAATTGTACTAGTTTAAGTCAAATTGCTGCCCAAAGGGGAATAACCTGGAAGTTTAGTCCCCCAAGTTGCCCCCATTGGGGAGGGATTTTTGAAGCGGCTGTGAAATCCGCAAAGACCCACCTCCGCCGCATTATCGGAGAAACGGCTCTAACTTTTGAAGAGCTGGCCACAGTGTTTTGTAAAGTTGAGGCGGTCCTCAACTCTCGTCCTCTCTGTCCGCTATCTCCAGATCCAAATGACTTGGAAGCTCTCACCCCTGGTCATTTTTTGGTGGGAGGGCCGTTGAATGCCCTGCCCGAATACCCGTGGAAGGATGAACGCGTATATCGGTTGTCGCGTTTTCAAATGTTGCAGCAAATGAGCCAGGACTTTTGGCGTCGCTGGTCGCTTGAATATTTGCATTTGCTGCAGCAAAGAGTGAAGTGGACAGACAGGACTGAGCCTCCCAGGGAGGGTGATTTAGTATTGTTAAAAGAGGCAAATTTGCCCTCATTGCTTTGGCGACGAGCTCGCATATTACGTTTGATTCTTGGCGGAGATGGCACTCCGCGTGTGGCTGAGGTGTTGGTCGACGGTTCGATTTTAAGGAGAGGTGTGACCTCTCTCGCCCGCCTTCCCGTAGAGTAAGCTAGCGGTCTGCTTCTCAGACCGGGACGGGGGATGTTTGTAATATATTGGGTAAAACTAAACGCAGGCGTTTCCTGTTATCGCCGCCAGGCGTTTTGGGGTTCTCACACTGCTAGCGTGGATGGCGTCGCGTGTGGTCCGCCATTGCATTGTCCAGGGCGATATCGGTTTGATTTTAATACGCGGAGCGGTCTCGCGTCTTTTGCTTGTTGTTTAGTTTGAGTGATAATTGTGAATTTCCTGTTTGTTAAATAACTATTGAATTTGTGTTTGTGAAAAACTCTGTTATTGTGACTTTTTCTTGTGAGAGGTGAAACGTGGCTGGCTGTTCACATCTGGCTGTTCCCGAGTGAAACTACGGGAAGAAATCTATTTAGTTGTTCTGGGGAATTGAGATCTCAAGGGTTAGGTAGGGTGATTAGGAATTCCCCCTTCCCGAAGACACTCAAGTTTGGATCCGAAGAGAAAGAAGATTTAGTTTGGTAAGTGTTCAATTGTAGTTAATTTATAGGTTAGGTTATCATATAGGGCCCTGTAGCTCCCTTCATAAGCTACGGTGGTAGCAGACTGCGTTAAGTTAGTTAGGTTTTAGTCGGGCAAACGTGGTGCCGCGTGGAGATTTTTTCCCGGTACTTATTTTTACCGGTGGTTTTTTCCCGGTGAAGTTCCGGTACAGAATTCTTCCCGCCGCTTCGTTTGTCCGGATTCTCTCTGCCACATTTTCTGGCAGCAGAGCGTAGTTGCTCTGCACAGGTATAAAGTTTTGATAGCTAATTGAAAATGTCTGGCGGTATTGAGTGATTCGTTCAGGTTGGAAGAGTCTACTCGATTTCGATTTTTGTGGCCGTAATTTACCTGTTAGATTCGTAACTAAATACGTAAATTTTATTCTTTAGCCTTGTCCGCGGTTTTGTAGTACAATAAACCGGAAGTTTCCTTGCATCACAATCCATTCAATACTTATTTTTCATAAGTAATATACCACAAAACAATATATGTCTCTGTGAATGATACAAACAGACGCACACAAGGCGTGTTTTTACGTTTTATAGATCTTTTATTTATAGAACTAAATTGAGGTGCACACCTTTTCTAAAAACAACACAACCAAAATGTATAAAATTATTAGAATAGAAATAAAAGTACTTTGAAGTATATAATTTTAAAAGACTCTTGGTACGCACTATTTCTTTTAACTAGCCCAATGTGAATCCAATCTATCGGATTGTGTTTGAGGAGGAATTGGGAAATATGGCCCGTTAATTAGAAATAGATTGCGGTACCTCGATCGTTTGATTGTTAATTACTTGGCATGTAGGTGTGTATGGCTATACTATATAGGATCCAAATAAATTGCGAATTGATATACCACGGGATTTCATTTACATTTCATGTTTTAGTCCAAATACAATGACATATTAGTATCAATTTAATACCAAATATATTTTTAAATTATATTATTAAAAATCTAGCGACTCAGCCCGGCTTCGCACGTATGAAAGTTATTACAGTTTGAAACATATTGTACCAGGAACTTTATACCCACGCTTTTAGAAATACCTCTCTGTTACACCTGGCGAGATAGAAGATATTAGTTTTCAATATTTCCAGATATGTGACGTAGGACGCTATTGTGACAATACCCGACAAACACACGTAGCTTCTAAACGATGCACGATATACATAAAAAAATATTATCGTCAAGTAAAAAAATACAGCACTTAAATTACTAAAAAGTATTAATAGCCAGCAAGTATTTACTTTTAGGACATAATATAACTATGTTATTACCAAAGCGCGAATATTTAGGTCACCTTTAAGTCCTCTTGTTGCTTTAATAATAACATAGTATTATATAATCTGTGGTATTTGAGATCCTACAGTGCATTAGTAACTGTCTATAGATCATCAATAACCAAATTTAGCTGAATAAGAGACAATGTTCGGAGATTGCTAGAATGGATGCAATGGCTCTAGATATGCCATGTATCTTAATCAAGCAACAGTATATCTTCATCAATAGACTGAATTTATTGGTGTCGTGGAATTCTCTAATGTGTACTCGATACTCATTTCAGATTCAGTATGTCAAAACTAAAAAATCTATACATCTAATAAAACAGTAAAAATATTTTGTCTGTAAATTTAGTATTTTTGACAGAAATGGATAGAGGGACACTTAAAGAGAATAACAGAAAGCAAAAAAATTTTTTTGGAATTTCTTGTCAGTCTGTCTTTCTGTATGTATGTACGCGTTTCACGCAAAAACTACTGGACGGATTTGAATGAAACTTTTTTTGTTGTATAGCTATTAAGCCTGGGCAACATATAGGCTAATAATTGATTTTGAAAACTGGAACACCTGATGAAGAACCTCAACAGAACAGCTAAACTATAAGAAATATGTAAATGGCACCTTAGCAAAAGTCGTTCAACCTGATGAGCATTTTCTGTTATATATAGACAGGACACGGGATAGGACAAAGAGGAACTCGGGGTGGGAGTGGTGGTACACGGGAAATTGTATAGATAACGAGCAGACGAAGATCGTTTATTGAATGAAATATCACTTTTGATTCATTTTAACACCGCGACTGTACTACGAGTACCTAATATAATCCCGCGGGATACGGGATAACCAAATAGCTGAAATTTTGAGTACTGGAGTTTAAGTATCTACAGTTTGGAACACAAAAAGATTTTTCATCTAAGCGAAACTCACGCGGGCGAAGCCGCGGGCAACAGCTAGTACTGAATAGCATAATATGACTAGAAATAGCATTTGCTATATGACAATGATATCGGTCTGATTCTCACCAAAAAAATAAATGTCTAACACAGCAATACCTAACTGAGAAAAATAAAATTCTGAGTGCGTGTCAGTGACCTAAAAAGCTTCAAAGTGGCTTATTTCAAGCGATGAATATATATAACGCATCTATTCCTTATTTTCAAATTTTGATGTCAATATTTATTTGAAAAGAAACTTGACACTCAAAACCAATTGTAATGTATCAAATCAAATGAAGTATCTCCTCGCATACACATGCATATTCGTCTCGAGGTTGGAGGCATTCGGCAATACTCAGCTAAGTAACAAACGCTGTCTTAGGGAGCTGACATTTCAAAGCTTTAGGCAGCTACAGTACGAGTGAAGTGGTCAAATGACCAAGAGTGAGTGGGTGTATGCCTCAAAGAAAACGGGTGAGACGTACTTCCATTCGATATCCAAATAGCACTGAAGTGAAGATCAACTACAAGAAAGTTATTTGATAGTACACTAGTCTTGCTATTGAATAACTCGCCTCGTAGAACACTATAAATATTTTTTTACAATTTATGCTGCAATTTTTTTAAATTAAAAGTAATACAATAAATGCATCGTAGTGCAAGAAAATATTGTTTCTCTTTAGTTTCCACAGTATAGACACGTCATTCCGACGAAGGTATTATAAAGCAAAGACAGCGTATTTATTAAAACAGTCCGGTAAACGTGGGTCCACGAGATGCGAGGAATGAGAGCTGTGGTGACATTTCGAGAGGAATACGAGACCAATCCTATAGAGTGTCTGATGTTGTATTTTTAGCTAGTTCTTGATAAAAAATACTCTATATAGTTATTTACAACATGGAGAGCAATCAAGGGTTCACAGTATTATGACATTATGAGTTTCTTTCTGTGAGAGTTTGTTGAATACTTGTGGACACTTTTATTTTGTTTCCTATGATCCTAGCTGATTGTTTCTCCTTTCATAGCCACGCCAGCCGCGTGATAGATCGGCCTTCACGGCCAGCCGGCGCGAATCTGCATCTGCTTATAACGAAGCCGCTCCACACTTATTTACCCGCTTTATAAATGGCCGCCCTCTTACTCACCGGGCACGTAATTGATTGCTTGTTCTTTCGCGAATCATAGTTTTAATATCGCTGTTGTGCTGTTGAAAAGTGCTGTGATTTTTCATAAAATTGCAGAGTAATCTCTTCTAAATAAATGATTTGGCGAAGAAATAAGTTTTACTTGTCATAACCCAGAGCTTCTGTTAATTAATCATATTGGAGCAGTTAACTAACTGTGCCAGTCTATACGTCCTTATTTATCGGCACTTATTGGTAGATACGCAAGCATTTATTATGTCTCTCTCTTTAATTAATCCTTAATCAATGCTTTAATTCAAAACAAATATAGGTAGGTACAAATATAGGTTGGCGTAGACAAAAAGGAGGCTTATACCCAGCAGTGGGTCATGGAAGGCTGACGATGATGATGATGATAGGTAGGTAGTAAGACTATAGATCCTTAAATCTCTCAGACCTAAACAACGTCTAGGCCCGGTAGCGAGCTTGCTAAGTAGCTCACACGACCGGCGCGATCGCAAATGATTAATGAGCAGAATTAGCGCCGCTCGCTGCCGCGTTCATCTCGCAAATGCACCGTTTAATTCAGTGCAGTCGGTACTGCACTAAACGCACCAGGTGATAGGATTGAGGAGATGTAGCACTGATGGTGCTCTGCTGGATTCTGCTCATTGAAGAACACCACTGATGGCGTTCTTCAATGAGCAGAATATCATTATGTCCTCCCTGACGTATCCGTCAACGGCGAATCTTGTAATTTACCTATAAACTTAAGAAATCGCGGATGGAGCTACGAATGCTTAAAACTATGCCTAGCCAGACACGTATACATATCAGGCAGTACCACGACATGTTGTCAAATAGCTGCTTGTCTTCGTCTATCTTCTATCTACGTAGGTGGTATTGCTCATGCTACCTGGGTTAGAACAAGACAGAGACATTTCGAGCTGCAGCGATTAATGATTGATGACCTCTATTCGAATGATAGCCCTATGTAGGTTTGTAGTGTTGGTTGTGTTGTAGGTTACGTTGGGCCGTGCATAAGTATAGATAAAGGGATAAATACAATTCACAGAGGTTCATATAGAAGTGACCCCGAAGAAAGTTTTACTTGCGTTATTGGTAATATATTCAAGGTAAATTTTCACGGGTTGTACCCGGTCTGTAACAATTATAAGTACTTACTTACTCCGTTGGCTCAGTGACCCCGAAGTGGATCTTGGCCTCCGAAATAAACTCTAAAAAGTGATCTGTTAGTCTACCTTCGAAGTAAGCTGAATGAATAACAATAAACCTTTAAAGTTATTTTATCAAAATAAATGAGTGATTTACACGTGGACCTTCTTTTTGTACTCTGCTATTTTGATCTAGTTAAAATGACTTAGCCAAAAATATATCTGCCTAACCTTAACCTTCGAGCGTATTACGATATATCTAAACACTACCTACAGAGCAAATACGAGTTCTTTATTTCGAATCCAATTTTAAAGAACTGGAGTTGAAATTCACAAGAAAGCGACGATAAGGACATAGTTCACGGGAGTCCCCGTTTGTTCTGAATTCAGAGCGGGCGCGCCATTTATCCGGCGCTTACTCGACACTCCTGGATCGCAGGTCATCGCGGCCGGGCGATTATTCATCCCGGTTGCATCCTCCTCCCCCCTCCACCCCCTACACCCCCCGGAGATCACCTAATCCAGGGGTTACTCGCCCGAAGCTACGTAAATACGTCTTGTTTGTGTTTACACCTGCTAAGACTTGAGATATTTCTGCTCTGCTGATTAGTGTTCAGCTCAGTCCGAGATAGTCTTGGTTTTGAACTAGGGTTTAACCTAATAAATAGAACTGGCCTTCTAGCACAGAGTTTTACACGTTAATTTAGACTGCCTAGGCTTGCCTAGTTTTACCATTTTAATAAATTTGTTTTTGATTTATGATATCAAAGTACAGGCTGCTATTTTTCGGATTTTGGCCATTCGACAGTAACTATTATTTATTATAATCTGTGCTTTGACTCTTGGATTTCCGTTTCGAATTTTCAGTTTAAATAATATGCTATTGATGCTCTCCAGATGGCGTCAATATAATTTACTTTGTATATTTACGCACAATTATAATTACCTATACATATATAAAAGACAGAGAACTGTGCTACAGTCTCTCCAACGGTGCCAAATTGACTATCGATATATCGAAGCGCTGAAGTGTTTGTACGAAAACGCCACCATGTCGGTCCGCCTCCAGGATCAAGGCTCGAAACCTATCCAGTTGAAGCGATGGGTGAGACAGGGAGACGTTATATCTCCAAAACTGTTCACCGCCGCCCTGGAAGATGTTTTCAAGCTTCTGGACTGGAGCGGACTCGGCATCAATATCAACGGCGAGTACCTCACTCACCTTCGATTCGCTGACGATATCGTAGTCATGGCTGAGACCTTGGAAGACCTAGGCACAATGCTCGATGGCCTCTGTAGAGCCTCTCAACAAGTGGGTCTAAAAATGAACATGGACAAGACGAAAATCATGTCTAATATCCGTGTCGCACCCACTCCTCTAAAGGTTGGAGACTCTACACTCGAAGTTGTTGACAATTATGTATACCTGGGACAAACAGTTCAGTTAGGTAAGTCCAACTTCGAGAAAGAGGTCAACCGTCGAATCCAACTCGGCTGGGCAGCGTTCGGGAAGCTTCGCGATATCTTCTCGTCCAAAATACCGCAGTGTCTCAAGACTAAGGTCTTTGACCAGTGTGTGTTGCCAGTAATGACATACGGAACAGAGACGTGGTCGCACTGAGAGAAATAATTGGTTAGTTCAACCGAAAACCAACCGAAGTTACACGTCAAAATAGCGCTAATCGAGAATTTTGTTAGTGTAACAAATTAGAATTTGTTATTTTTAGGCATAAAAATTGTAAATTTGACAAACAATTTGATTAATGCAATTGTTTATTTGTTAATGTAACAATTATTCACAGTGATTACAACGAATTTATAATGGTTGAGACAAACAAACTGTATTTAGTATTTATTTTTACAAAAATAATATCTGTTAATGTAACAATTTTAATGTTTGTTGATTTTAACATTTTCTTTCACTGTTAAACTAACATAAAAGTTTAATTATATGTACCCATAGTGCGATTGACTTTACTTCGTATTCTAGTTAGTTAAACAAAGGTATTTGGTTGATATTATAATTATTGTTGTTAAAAGTATTAAAATAATGTGTTAGGTAACGAAATCATTAGGTAAGTAACACCGGACATATTTGTAGCATTTACTACCTGTTCTTGTACCTACTACTGTAGTACTTTGTATTGTAATAAAGCAGCTCTCGTTTGTATTAACTAATAATGTTGTCTAATTTTACAAATATATCTGGATAAGAAATACCGAAATAATTGTTAAATGTACATTGAAAATTTTGTTAAGAATAGCGGCAAAATGGTAAAATAAGTGGTTAACATCAATGGAAAAAATGCTCGGTTAAACTAATAATATCGCTTAACGTAACGAACTCGTTGGTTTCCATATACTAGTAACGTTTTGTTAGATTAACTTTAAGATTCTGGTTAGAAAAACTAACAAAGAGTTAGAGTTACAGTTTAAAAATACTAATCAACATGTTTATTGTAACCATTATTGTGTGTATATGTAACAAGAGCTACGAGTAGAATGTACTAGGAATATTTGTTGGAGTTAGTTACGGATTTTGGTTAGAACAACTAATAAGTCGTAAAAGTTACTGTTTCAAAATACTAGTATAGCTTTTTGTTGCAACCAATATTGTGTGTAGAATTAATAAGCGCCATGAGTAAAATGCACTTAAAATATTTGTTAGTTTTACATTGGCGTTTTGTTTAAGGAAACTAATAAGGCGTTACGTGTTTATGTTAAAAATACTAGTTTAGTTGTTTGCTTTAACTAATATTTTCTGCAGCAGTAACAAATGCTTTTGGTAGTGTTCATTAGAAATATTTGTTGGATTTACATGTTGGTTAGCGTAGGATGTACTAGGAATATTTGTTGGATTTATTTTTGTATTTTGGTTAGAATAACCAAGGAGTTGTTATATTACTGTTTTAAATACTAGTTTAAGTGTTTATTATAACCAATATTGTATGTTTAAGAAACAACGTTTCAGGTAGGTCATACTAAACATTTTTGTTGTTTTATCTAAATCTCAAAATAAATCCAACAAACATGTTTAGTAAACCCTACCTAAAACGTCGTTACTTTAACATATAATATTGGTCATAATATACGCCTTTACCTGCATTTTAAATAGTAATTTAACAGCTTTTATAAAATAATTTCAATATATGGTATTAAAGTATAAATTACATTATAGACACTATATAAAAAAAGGAACCCGAAAAAAATAGTTACATAAATACCAGGCTATGACGGTTAAAAAGTATAGGTACCGCTTTACATTCATTATCACAAAATCCTGAAGTAGACAAATAAAGTTATGTTACATCAAAAGTATTAAAACCCAACAAATATTGTCGCAAGTACTGAAGGTATAGAGAAATAAAAAGATTACCTATTAAATTTTATGAACCAGTAATTTTATTTTTATGAAACGATAAAAAGTACAAAATTCTATTTAAAAAAAACTATAGGTACTGTAATATAAGCTTGTCATACTGTTTTATCAAGTCTACAGTAAAAGGCGCCAACTATATATCATTACAATTCAATCATAACATTGCTACAACAAACATACAAACTAATCGAATGAACTCTGACAGTTGAGCACTCACCACCTGACTTAAATATCTATCTATAGTATACGCTACAACTTAAATGAAATTAGATAGTTATGACACTTTACATTTTAAGTAAATGTGCATTAGAATTTAATTGCTTATAGAACAAAGCAACTAAGTATCTTAAATTGTATACACAACGCAGCTTGACATTATAATAAATCATACATTAAGGGTAGTTGCTATGGTCAGTATTCTGCAATACGTTTGTTCCCGATGAGTCATACCAAGATTAGTAACACTGAGACTCAAAGGGAAAAAAGTATGGATGAGTCACAGTATTACTCATTGCAATTGGTGTTTTTCCCAATGAGTCACACTCTTACTCATCGGCACTCTATATTCCCGTTGAGTAACACTGTTACTAAACTAAACTCTGTAATCCCGTTGAGTATCAGAAATTTAAGATAGCAATTGAAAATATTAAAGTAATGTATAATTATTGTAATAATACCTACATTATGATTTTATGGATTACAGAATAGGAAGCAATGTATTAAATTTCGGAAAAAACAAATTAAAATTATTATTTTCAATATATGTATTAAGTTCTTACTTTACATAATAATCATAGACTAAATGTGCTCTTGAAATATTTTCAGGACCTATATTTCTTTATGATTAAGAAAAAAATAAAAAATCTGTTATATTTTGCTTTTCTATGTTACATAGGTAATAAATTTATTGAGATTAACATTTTCAATTTGTTTTTCCGATATTTATTACATTGCTTCCTATTCTGTAATCCATAAAATCATTTTTTAATATTTCCAATTGTTACCTATCTATAATTTCTGATACTCAACGGGATTACAGAGTTTCGTTTAGTAACAGTGTTACTCAACGGGAATATAGAGTGCCGGTGCGTAACAGTGTGACTCATTGGGAAAAGCATTAGTTGCAATGAGTAATACTGTGACTCATCGATACTTTTTCCCTTTGAGTCTCAGTGTTACTAATCTTGGTATGACTCATCGGGAAATAATTAACACCATAATAGGCCGGCAATACTTTCCATAACAACGCCAATACAAAAAAATATACACAACGCAGCTTGACATTAAAACATTCACTAATGTCTTAACAAATTGACGCTCAACTCTTTCCCCCAGTAAACAAACGACTGTTCTGTTTACTTGCGGTGAGAGCAAGAAAGTAACAAACCATACATTAAGGGTAGTTGCTATGGTCAGTATTCTGCAATACAATAATTAACACCATAATAGGCCGGCAATACTTTCCATAACAACGCCAATACAAAAAATATACACAACGCAGCTTGACATTACAAAACATTCGAAAACTCTTAGCGCTAGTATATGTTCTGTCACAGTTAAATTGATTACAAGAAGCTATTTACGCTTTAAGCTTTTTATGTGCTAGTTGCTGACAGGCTATGTATTACTTTCAAATGAAGCATAAGTCCTTTGGTGCTACCAAACTTGTCGACACAAATAAAACATCACCACATTGTCAATCAGTTCAAATAATTGTTTTTTACTCTTGCAATAACTTTATGAAACTGGTCACTTGACCAAATTGTTTGTCTGATTGAAGATAAATGTCGTAAAAATATTGTTGGACAAAAAGCCACAATTGTTCACATTCTTTAGGGTATGCAAGGTTTAATACCGTAAAACATTTGAAACAGATGTCGAGAGCTTTTGTCAGAGACTCAAATCTGTATTTTACGTCATCAACCACCACATAAAAAGCTTCAAGCGCTGCAGGTGATCCAACACATATAATCATAGGTTGGCAAGTTAGTCCTTTTTTGCCGTAGGATTTGCGTCTGTTCTGCAATTCTTCTTCTATGTCAGCGTAATTCTAAAACAAATATAGTGCATTGAATCAGCTGTTACACGAGACATTATTACCGCAAAAAGATAGTCTAAGCTACAATATATTTAAAGTTTTAGCAATTGAACCATTAAATTTTATGTAAATGCAAAAAATATTCAAACTTTACATACTCTGTGTTTGAATAATAATATGTGGTGAAAATAATCTGGCGTTTAATACATAAAGTTCGTGACAATGCGTGTATAAAATAACCCACAATGAGCATAAAATAAAGTCTTAGGTAAGTAGGTACTTCATTAAAATATAACTATACTCACTTTTACATTCGTTATGAAAGCTTGTTTGGATTCTGCAATTGACACTTTATTGTATTTATTATTTTCTCCATTGTATATTTTAGATGTCGGTTTAATCTTAAATGGTAGAGAACTGCAAATTGCAAAATCTTGCGTATCTGAAACAATTAAAATTGGAACCATTAGGTATTATTATCATGAGGGGTACAACGATAAAATGAAATAAATTTTCGGGAAAAACTAAACATATTACTTTAATATTACTTATAAGTATACAAATTTTTTGACTTCTTCAGAATGGAATAAGGTCTTCAAGTGGTTTATTTTAAAAGCAATATTAACCTTTGATAAGTAATTTATTTTTAATAACCATGAAAGTGTATTATAACATATATACATTTAACACTAAATACTAAAATATAACTTAAAAAGAAACTAAAACTTAATTTAATAAAATAAATCCTAATAAATTACAACTATAGGTAGAAATAATTTAAATTAAGGACTTATGCTTCATTTGAAAGTAATACATAGCCTGTCAGCAACTAGCACATAAAAAGCTTAAAGCGTAAATAGCTTCTTGTAATCAATTTTTAATTGTCTGTAAAACTTACTTTCGTTGTCTTCCTTGAGGAGCTCCTTTAAATCGTCTGCGGCAGTAGCCTCTAATAAGTTCCTGGCTCTCACTTGAAATGTGTGCCATTTTTCAAACAGCATTAAATTTTTATCTGGGTATAAATGAATAAAGTCGATTTCGATCTAAAATAAAACATTACTGATTAAAATGCTATGTTTTAATCTATACATATAATAAAACAGTAAAAACATTTTGTCTGTACATTTAGTATTTTTGACTGAAATGCATAGAGGGACACTTAGAAAGAATAATAGAAAGCAAAAAAAAAAATTTTGGAATTTCTTGTCTGTCTGTCTGTATCACTCTAATCTCCGAAAGTACTGAACCGATTTGAATGAAACTTTTTTGTTGTATAGCTATTAAGCCTGGGCAACATTTAGGCTATAATTTATTTTGAAAACTGTAACACCTGATGAAGAACCTTAACAGAACAGCTAAACTATAAGAAATATGGAAATGGTGCCTTAACAAAAGTCGTTCAACCTAATGAGCATTTTCTAATGACGCATAAAATTTAAGATCTGGAACATCTGATGAAGAACTGCAAGAGACCAGCTACACTATAACATGTATGGAAATGGCGCCTTATTAAAAGTCGTTCAACCTGATGAGCATTTTCTGCTGACGTATAAAAATTGAAGATCTGGAACATCTAATGAAAAGCTCCAAGAGAGATTTTTCATCTAAGAGAAACTTACGCGGGCGAAGTCGCGGGCGACAGCTAGTTAAACTATAAAATAAGTTGTCCGATATGCAACCGCAGACTAGTAAACACATACCAATCTATGTCCGTTGATTGTTTTTATGCATGGCCATTCGTTAATAATCATAGTTAATTTATTATCTGCAATGTCGTATGTCCTTCTTTTGCGATAAGCGCAGGTCGCCTTCCATTTTTCTTCAACCAGCGGCCAAGGGTCTCGGTTGAATTTTAACCATTGCATTTGTTCCCTTTGTTCTTCTTCACTTTGGTTATCAGAGTCTGGAATATTTAACAAGAAATAAATACATTTATCAAGCAGCCAAGACTCACTCTTTGGGAATTTTATCTACCTATATCCTATTTTATTGAAAATGCGAAACTACTCTAATGTACCTATTTTAGATAGGATCTTTGTTGTCTATACTTTTAGTAATGCTGACCTAAGAGCTGAGAAAGCGCGACCAACAGACATCGGAGTCACAACAAGGGTTCATTTTAACCAATTTGGTAATCCTGTAAGTACCTACATATTATTATATAACCATAAACGTACATTACCACTCACTCACTCCCACCAAGCGCTGAGCATTTTTTTTTATTTTCCAAGATGACCACCTAGTCAACTGCATCCTGTTTGACTGAAATTCAGTACGTGTGCAAGGGTTATACACACATTTAAAATTTCTTTCCCTACTGACTGCAGTTTCATTTCGCGCAGCTCCCAAAAAGCTAGTATTTATAACAAACATTAAAATTGCACTACTTTCTTTGCTTTGATGAACTTTGCTTACCTTTGTCAGTATTTTCATTATCACTTGTATCCATTTTTTTCTTTTTGGGAGCACTCCGGACTTCCTTAAGCTTCTCATTTGATTATAATATCTGTCCACAAGCTTGCCTTTTGCGGGCATGGTATTTTTAGAACTAATAGTCCTACTGGGAACATAATATGTTTCCTGAAACCAAATCATATTGTATTGTAAAAGTGTTAGGAATAAATTTTAAAATTAATTATTATCTACTGTGTTCTTAATTGCTGTCTTTTTATCCGACTACACAGGAAGGCAATATTTTTCCTGTTTATGCAAGTACCTATGTATGTACCTATAATGTTGTGTGTCAGTGTATATAAATATGTTTGTATCTATCTCATAGCCGGGTACAAAGATACAACAATTTTCGCAATTATTAATCTACTTCTACAACTATGCGCTACTTATTAATATCTCAAAATTTTTAAACCTTGCACTCGCTTGGGCATAAATACACAATTTTGGTAGCAATTGTTTCAAAATCATATTTTGTCATTTTATGGTGAGTTTTTATGTAGTATTCTACAATGGCTTGCACCAAATTGCTGCGTGTGCTTGAATCCAGTTTTTTATTATTAATAGCTTGTAATGCGATACGACCTTGCATACTGTTCTTCAAAACTTCTTGCAAGTTTAACTAAAAAACAAAAATGTATGATGCATGGATAACTAGGTATGCAGCTAGGATTTCTCAAAATAGATTGTACTTATTTGATTATTCTAAGTTGCCCTCTACGACATCCATGGTTAGACTTGGAGAGGTTCTATTCTACTCTGCCACAATGCAAACTCTAATATTCCATTTTAATTATATGCAAATCTATAAAAGTATATTGCTTCTATAAATACCTCAAATTTATTTTCATCAGCAAATAGATCACATGATGACAGCGAGAGCGCATCTGATGTATCAAGGGAGTCAGTATTCTGTAAGGTTATAAAGAGATATAAATTTTTGAGTTAAAAATAATTAAGGGAGTTCACCATACAAGAATCAGGTTATTTTAATGATTTTAAATAAAGGTTAAAAACAAGTTTTATGTAGTATTCACTCTGAAACTGCTTCACAAATTTGTATAAAATTTACGGTTGTTGTAGCTCAGAAGTTCATAATCTGATTTTGGAAAAAAAACATCCAAAATATTTGCTATTTGTATTACAGGCCCATTTTTGGGCGATTGTTTTGGGATAACAGGTGATATTATGGAGCACAGCTGGTAGGAAGATATATCATTATATTAGTTTAACTTTTATGATAAAGTGTGTCAATATCTTTCAGGATAATAAGGTACCTATGTATCATTAAAAATATTATCTTATGGATTAGGTACTTACTGAATGCACTGTTTCTATATCACTCTTATAATTTTTATAGCCCATTTTGAATTTGATGCGATCTCTTAGTCTATTTTCTGGTATTAAAATTTTAAGTTCTTCCTCTTCCAAGCCATCAAGACATGATATGTCAATATTATTATCTGAAATGATCAATAATAATAAATAATGAAGTGGGTACTCATAGGTACATATTTTAAAGTTGTAAAATGTATTTTTTTTTATTTCCCAGTTATCCTAACTAATATTATAAATGTGAAAGTAAGTTTGTTTGTTTGTTTGTTATGCTTTAGCTTCTGAACCAATCTTCCTGAAATTTCGCATACACATAGCTGGAAGTACAGAGAAGGACATTGGGTACCTTTCATCCCGGAAAAAAGAAAAGCACTGTTCCCGTGGGAAATTCACGCGGGCGAAGCCGCGGGCGAAACCTAGTTGATTATAATAATTTTTATGTAAAATTGTTATCCGGAAGCAGGAAAAGTAAAAATTTATACCAGTCTAAGCCTAAACCTGCAACTCTTCTGAGTCAAAGTCAAAAGACAGGACACGGGATAGGACAATGAGAGACTTGGAGTGGGAGTGGTGGTACACGGGAAATTGTATACAATGTAAACTCCATTGTATACAATTTCCCGTGTACCACCACTCCCACTCCAAGTCCAAGTCTCTTCCAAGGTTACTTCAGTTTGTAACACAAAAAGATTTTTCATTTAAGCGAAACTCACGCGGGCGAAGCCGCGGAGCAACAGCTAGTATGTACCTATAGTAAAAATATGTTTATGTAGGTAAGTATATAAGTTTAAAATCAAAAATGGTGCAACTTAACTAGCGTTGTGGGCACGCCTAAATATGTGTCAGTAAAGTTTTAGTCCATTCCTATTATCGCATAAACTTATTCGAACAAAAGATCTTACTGAAACCAAATGGTTAGATTTAACATAACTATGGTACATGGAACGCGTTTGTTCTGTATTCCTGTCGTGCGCCAAACTTTAGCTTAGCTCAATAAATGACCAGTAGGTTTTATTTCGTAGGTACCTTTCTATTCAGTGTGATTATCACTCCAGCGAAAAACATGTAGGTACCTTACAAACTTATCCAACGACACCGCATTTCAAATTCTTTTGTATTGTAAGTACGAGTACATACCTACTTGCCGTTAAGGTTACACAAGATAATATTATTATCTTAATAAAGAAACGGCCTGCTTCTAATTATCTTATGTTTGATTGGCACTAACATATTATTATGAAACATTTAAGCAGTATATATTGTACTTACCGCGAAAGACAACTACAGTTTCTTCTGATATACCCCAAGAAGATAGAAGATCATCCATATTTCTTTTTCGCCAATTTACTAATTACACAAACACTACGAGCAATAGGTACGCTTTAATCTAAAATCAACTATTTTAACTTAAGCTCCGAGCCTCCGGCACTCTCGCGCACACGGCACGCAACGCACGCAAGACGCCTGTGCACGACGCAATCAATAATAAAATAGAGTAGAGAGAGAGGCTGCTTTCGATTCGACCCACCCGCCCCCGCCCCGCCCCCGCCCCGACCCCGACCGACACACTCAACAACTTGTAATCAGTGTTGCCAGCGCGCTATAGCCAAAAGTTACCTTAAAATAATAAAAATCAACTTTTACTAAGAGACATAATGTATTTAAAGTTAAGGAACACTATATCTCTCTATCATCCTGATAGTTACGTATTATGTATATAAATATTTATGTATTTAGTATGTCTATATTAATATGTTTGTTATAAGTATAGAATAAATATTTTACTTATTTTGTATGTTTATGATTTATGTTGTGCGGCATGTTTTTCATACAAACTTTGACCCCTCATTTCAGAAGCTTAGGGGTTGATTTTTGAAAAGAAAAGTAGCATTTCATTAAAATCGGTCCAGCCGTTTAGCCGTGAAAGCGTAACAGACCGACAGACAGACGGACAGACAGACAGACTTTCGCATTAATAGGTAATAATTAGTATTATTAGTATCCTTGGGGGAGGCCTTTGTCCAGCAGTGGACGTCTTTCGGCTGAGAGAGAGAGAGAGTATGATTTTATTATAATACACGCCAATGCCTCTTTTTCCAAATTAGCGGGTCTACTGGAAGAAATTTCTTTATAAATAAGTAGTACCTTTGTATATTGTTGTCCTGTATTTTGTGTTTCGTTAGTTTATAATTATGTTGTGTACATAAATAAGTAAATAAATAAAGCGATAAGCGGATTGCATTCTAGTACCTAAATGACACTTGCCGTGCCAACAATGTATGCACATCAAAGGGCATACATTTGGTCATTACTTTCACGCTCTAATGTTACAAGCAAGCATCCCATTTTATTGTATACGTTAATCATTGGTATCTAGTCCAAAAATACTAAACCAATATCAATAAAATTAAAAATGATATTCTGTGTCGAATAACCTCAAACTAACATGATGGACCCTTAGTACGTAGGTTACCTAAAGTCCATTTATTCATAATTGTCCTATGATGTAAACGATCTTACCACGTCTTTTTATGATTTTACGACATATAAATTAAAATAGACTTTTTAGGAAATTACTTTCGAGGTTAATTAATGTTTTACTTTAGAATGTTTAGGTTTGAACTAATATTTGATTCATTTTCAACAAAATTCCTAAAAAGTACTGTGAAGATTATTTACATAATAGGACAATTTAAGAAAAAATGGAGTTTACTTGATTTGTAGATCTGGTAACATTACATTCTACTACTTATTCCTACACGTGCTAACTCAACTTGTGCGAACGAGATGCTTCTCGAACCTTCGTCCGTTATGTGCAGGGTTGCATACCCAATGAACCCAATCAGGGAACTCTGGTAACGTGGCAACAGGGGTAACAAATTAATTTCCTTGATTTTACTATTGAACTTTGTAAATATAACCAACCTCTTTGATTATGTAAATACACATTACTAGCTGTTTCCCGCAGCTTCGACCGCTGCAAAGTATCAGGTTTTCATACAAACTTTACCCCCCATTATAGTCCTGTAGGGGTCGAATTTTAAAAACAAAGTAGCCTATGTTGCCTATGAACTCGAGGCTGGAACTACTTATATGCATAAGTAGGTACCTACCAAAAGACATTGTTCATCGCCGGCTTACTGCGGACAGTTCGTTTAATAAATAATAGTATTATTATTCATCATACTTAATTAGTTTCTATAAAGATTCTTTAGACATTTGAGTGTGTATGTATACTTACCTAGTTATTTTAGTTTTGTTTACGAAACAAATATCTAGTGCGCATTAAAAAAATTTCGTTCTATCTACAGTTCAAGTTATTTACCGAAACAATGTACATAGTTTGTAGTGTATACGACTCAATTCTAGTTAACGCGATCTTAGTACTGTTTATTATTGTGAATGTAACGCTAACAGGAAGTGGTGTAGAACCAACTTTATGTTTTGTACCTACGTTTAGGTACTATACCATTTATTAAAATAAACTAAATATAATGTAAAATTTACATTTCTATTTTGTAGTCACGGAGAAAAAAGTGGTAGAGGGGGTGGGGTATGCGGGCGATGCTCGGACATCACACCACTCGACACGAAACGAGCAACGAGTTGTGTCGATGTCAAGTGTTTTCTGTTGTGGCTTCGTCTTCGAAAGTCAATTAAACCGGCAAACGTAAAATAAATAATCGTAATAATGAATCTATGCGTGATACAAATGTATATTAACTTTGAAGTGTAAAAGTATAATAAAGGAAGTGAATTTGGAACAATCATGTGGTGCCGGCGGCGGCGCCTCGTTTCTTGTGCAAAAATTTATAATTTCGTTTTGTTATACCAACTTGAATTATTTACTATTTTTATTTTAAGGAGGCCCCGTACGTTAGTGCCACCATCACATTTATATCAAAACATGTAAAAAACTGTGTGTTTCAATAATAAATAAAAATAACAATTTATTTCTGTTTTTTTTTTATTGCTTGCTGAATACTTGTGGGATATTTTTACAGGTATATTTGATGCACCTACTATACATATACTACTGCATTGTTGAATTTAGGGCCAGCTAATTTTATTTCTGATATACCTAAGTGTTTACACTACAATTTGTTAGAAAATTGAAGTGTATTAAAAAGAACACGACTTAGGTTATGTCAGAAATAAAATTAGCTCACCCTGAATTCAACAATGCAGTATAATATGTATAGTATATGTAACATATCCATACAGTAGGTGGAACAGATACGTATAGTAGAGGCAACAAAACAAAATGTAACTGTTACAAAAAGCATAATAAATGCTACCAGAAAATTAAATAGAGACCACTTAAAGATTTGTAGATATAACTATTTAGTTTGTTTTCTCTACATTTTTATAGCATACTTTCTATCGGAGAATACATAATACTTTGTTTAAAATACTACACTGTTTTGTGGTTCGTACTATAAAATATAACTAGAATTGTGTGGTAGACTGAACTAAACGTGAGGGTTGTCACAAATAGCACTAGAAAATATTGTAATGTCAACAAATTTCTCGTTGTGACTACCAGTTTTTTTTTTTTCCGTGCAAATAGATTTTCTGAATATATATTGGAGTATGAATATCTATAATTAAAATATACCATTTAGTAAGTATTTTTTGCGTTTCCGATACTCAAATTATTGAACGAGCTACTTAGTAGTTAGTTACCATGGAAATTGGTAAACCTAAACTATTTTTTTGTAAATGTAACTAACTGGATGCTGCTGTTTCATTGAATTATAGAGATAAGTTATTCTAAACGAAATACTTTTCTCTAAATTTGGCATGAGTAAAGTGAATTCAACAAAGACAACACAAACCAAAACAATTGTTGTGACAACCTGTGACTTTCAGTATATTTTAGCACATTAATAGGCTCAATTTACTGATTGATAGGTTAAATTTACTGAACATGTTTGTGGCATTTATGGCAACTAATAGTTAACCCTGAGCACGTAAATATGTAGATAAATCTAAAAAAAATGTTACTTTTAATAACTGGTACAGTTTGATTGGAATACGTCGGGTTAGTTATTTTAAGCTAGATAATTTGGTAAAAATTAGTATGAATAAGATAAATTCAACAAAGCCAAATTAAACCAAAAATATTGTTGTAAATACCTTAACTGATAATAATATTTGCAAAATTATTAGGTTAAATGTACCAAACATATTTGTTGTATTTATAAAGTAATGGTTAGTAAAAACTACAACTATAAATTTGTTACTTAAACTTATTAATTGTAGTTTAGTTTAACTAAAACTGATTTGTCCTTCATAACTAGATACTTTTTGTAAATTAAAACATATGTAAAGTAATTTTAAACGTCTTTTTTTGTTAAATTAACTTAACGCATAATAGATTTTTAAAAAACTACATATTTGTTAATTCAAACAATATTTTATGTAATAGTTTTGTCAATTTACCAAATAAGTAGTGTAATTAACAAAACCGAAATTAACCAAATAGATTTTGTTACATCAACATGTGATTGTGTTCGTTTCAACTGTATGGCTACTAGTAATCACGACAAAAATGATTTTGTTATTTTAAACATGTCGGTTTTTAAATGGTTTTGTAATTGTTACCAATTTCTAGTAGATTCAATCGATATTTTTTTAACCAAAGTACTTTTAGTTACTTTAACCTGTTGTGTTCTCTCAGTGCGCTTACTATGGGCCTCATAAGAAGGCTCAAGGTCACCCAAAGGGCGATGGAGCGCGCTATGCTCGGAGTTTCCCTGCGTGATCGAATCAGAAATGAGGAGATCCGTAGGAGAACTAAAGTAACCGACATAGCCCGCAGAATTGCCAAACTTAAGTGGCAGTGGGCGGGGCACATAGCTCGCAGAACAGATAGCCGTTGGGGCAGAAAAGTTCTCGAGTGGCGACCACGAACCGGAAAACGTAGTGTTGGCAGGCCTCCCACTCGGTGAACCGACGACCTGGTGAAGGTCGCGGGTTGCGCATGGATGCGGGCAGCGCAGGACCGGTCGTTGTGGAAATCCTTGGGGGAGGCCTTTGTCCAGCAGTGGACGTCTTTCGGCTGAGAGAGAGAGAGAGAGAGAGATATAAAAGAAGCATTAATAAACACTATTCATATTAAAGTACTCTCATATAGAAAGTAGTTAGTTAGTAGATACTAATTGCATCTGATATGCACAAAAAAAAAATACATACTATTCATATTTTCATTTTATAATTTATTTATATATATAAGAAACTGTATGCAGAATTTACATTTTTCTAAAAGTGATTTCCAGCCAGAAGCTTTATAAAAATGTTACCAAATTCAAAATGCAGCTAGTAAAGTTTTACAAGCGACGACTTGGGCCGACAGAAATATCGGCGCCGCGGGGGACATATTGCTAGGCGCCATTTATGGGACGTTTTCAATGCACACTTGTTCTAAATTCAAAAATGCAAGCCGTCACAATGTCACAAGCCAGTATTTCGTGCAACAAAAGAATCCGCCATGGATTCTTTAATTTTCATATTGCATCGCGGGACGTAGATAACTTTCGTACGCTGCTTTGAAATATGGGCGTATGTTCTTATTGTTACTACTGAAAATATATGCTGTTTATATTTTGTACGCTTTAGTATATTGCTTAAATTTCATTGTTTCTTATTAAAATTTATGAGTAACTAGATATTGCCCGCGGCTTCGTCCGCGTGAATTTCCCACGCGAAAAGTGCTTTTTACACGACTGACCAAAAAAGGAGTGTTATGTTTTCAGGGTTCATGTATGTATGTATGTATGTATGTAATTTCTTTATTCCACTATAATTCCTGAACGGCTTAACAGATTTTGATGTGAGAGGTATTGTTAGATTCCTTGCATTAGCCCGAATGACATAGGCTATGTAAGATGTCAGTCGTGTTTTTTATTTTTAAATAATTAGCTTGTTCCCGGAATGATTACGGAACGATTATGAGGTACTCTATGTTCAGAAGAGCATAGAGTACCTCATAATACTACAGTACTTCTAACTATGTGTATGCGAAATTTCAGGAAGATTGGATCAGTGATTATCACCTAATCACATAGAATATATTTAGTTATACATCCAAGTATGACCAATTACGAAGATTCTAGATTTCTTGGCACTGCTATGATAAAAAATAGTTTAAATACTTCATATCTTTTTTTTTCAACACTAGTATATTGCGAATCGCAGAAAGATTTCAAAATTCAAATCTTATTCAACAGTATTTCGACAATTTTCGGCGAGGCCTTCTGCACGAGTCTGATTGCCGGTAGCACAAGCCACTTACATTTCGTGGGACATATTCAATGTGTTCTAAATTTAAAATGCACAGACAACGGTTGCCAGGTCCCTAGTAGAGAGTTGCGACTGCGGCTACAAGGTTCCTGTGCGGGAATTTTGTTCATGTACAGACATCTCCAGAAGTGGAGTCAGAATTTCTCATACTAATTGATTATAGAAGTGTTTGCACTTAAGACCTTATGATTGTGTGTTATTTGTAAAACGCCTATGTGTCTGTGCAATGTCAACCGACCGAATACGATGTTTCCATAGAAGTAGGTAGGCTGGCGCGGCGAGTCGGCGAGCGCTTCATACTTTTATGGATTTCATAGACATACTATGAATGATACGGAACGTTCATAGTATGTCTATAAAATCCTTGCTCTAACTTTATGGTATCGTTACTTCGTATGGGTGGTCAGTATGGACCAGCTATGAAAATGAATATTTGACGGTGAATGAAAAAAAGACAAACGCAAATTTATCACTTCAACCGAGTTCTCGTTTTAGTTGAACGCATTTGTTAGTGATAGTTATCTAAGTATTTGTGGAATATTACTTTACCAACACTTGCCAATATAGGCCATTATAAGTAGGTATTATGGAGACTATTCGGATTTACTTTGCATGATAGTGGTTGCAAAATAGTCTCAATTTCTAATGAAAGGAACTGGATTAAGTGTGAGTATTTTTAAACAAATAAATAGTTGTGATTTGAAATATGTGTGTGTAAATGTGTAATATTTTGTGATTAATTCAAACATAAAATGATAACATAATATTAATGTATTGTATTGATATATTTTTCTTCGTGATTTTGCTTTGCATAAGTGAGTTTTGAAATTAAATATAAACTAAATACCTAATTATATATTATTATATTTTTTTAGTGGACAACACGTTGGGTGTAGCGACTTGCTGCAGGGTAGCCTTGCCGCAAAGTAGAAGACCGGCTATTATCTCTGAGCAGCAGCAACAATAATGTTGGAAGAATATGAAGGCGATGATTTTACCTACCAGGCGTTATGCTGATTTATTTGATGTTTCGATGCCTATCTACTGTTCGTCGTGCATATCAAGCTGGTGGCGTGCATAAAAACTGGATAATTTATTTCGCTTCCAGAAATAAATGTGATCCTTGGCCAGCGCGGTCTTCTAACCTCAACTCCATAGAAAATCTATGGGGCCTGACGGTGCATAGAAGATGAGCAAGGAAGAATTAGTTTCTCATTGTATGGATGTTTAGGACAATATGTGTAGAAAAGACAACAATGGCAACTTTACAAAATAGTGAGTTAATTATTTGTGTTTAAATTTAATCAGTGAGTTCATTCATTAAGTAGGTATATTCCAACTGTCCTCTTTCTATTGTATCAAATCTGGTTTTATAAAAAGTATAAACATTATTTAAATTATTTTTATACTTATAACTTGTTTTTGTATTTTGCATTACAAATACAAGGTTATGTTTCGTAATAGGAGATAAATTGTTAAATTGTTAGATGTTGAGGTTTAGTTTCAATCTTCTTTTCATGATGAAAACGAATACTTAAGCTATAACCTCAATATTTACTAACAAAAAGCGAAAGTATAATTTAGTAATAATATATAAAATAAATGAACAGATTCTTATAAGTAACTTACTACAGAATGCTTATTTTTAAGTTCTTATTTATTCTGTAATTAGATAGGGAAGTGATTAAACATAAATTTTGAATTTGTTAGTGTAGTTTATAATAATAAATTTTACATAAGTATACTATACCTATTTACATGAATAAATAGTTGTCATGATTTTTGAGAATTTTTATTTCATAACAAATATATAAAAGCATATCAATTACATTATATAAAAATACTCTTGGCTTATGAATTGAGTTTAATATGAAAAATAAAATATCTGGATGTGACTCGAACTTTGACCTGTATCAACTGCAGTCCATCCGACTACCGATTAGATCAGCAGATGCATTAGCTTGTGACGAAATTATCAATTGGTTGCGTGTCACCGTGCTCACCACTATTGGTTTGCTTTGTAATAAACTATAGGTAGTGTATTAGTGTATTATTATTTCTGAGTCAAAATTCACTACTTAGTACCCCGTAAATTTGATAGATGGCAGCACGTAGGCAGTATGAGCACGAAGCACTAGCATGCAGCAGAGTTGTGTCTTGGTGTGGGTGGGTAATATGATAATTAGCTTAGTGTGAGTAGTGTTCTTATTGTAATTATACGTCCGTAATATGGACGTAACGCACACAATGAAGGACTGCGCGCCTGCAAGGCAATATGATATTTAAGGTATGACTCCACTTTTGACTCTTGACTGTACAAGTTTAAATTTTGCCAAGATTTTGTCTGGACTATAAGTGGGTAATAAAAGTAGAAAGTCTGTTGTATTGTTAAGTTTTTCACAAAATTTAAAGTTCACAAAATTATTTGTGGATTTTTAAAAGGTATGTGTAAATCCAGGTTTTGATGTACCTGTGTACTTATCCAATTTCTTTTAAAATTCTTCTAGTAAATTTTGCGATCTTGAGTAACAGACATTATGTTCAAGCGCCTGAACGAAATTAAGAGCAACGTAGTTCAGCGTTATTAATATTGCTTCGTAATACCGTCAGAATTGTTTATACGCGGTAGTTTTATAATAAAACTTTTTTCAAAAAAAAAATGAACCGACTTCCATCATAAAACTTAAAATCATGAAAAAACAATAAAGAAAAATGTATTAGCATGCTACCTACTGAATGAGGTGAAGTCGGTGCCAAGTGCAGGAGTAAGGGTGTTATGTAATTGATCAGCTAGGCATTTTTTTATATATACTCGTATATACATGATTTTAATGTTAATTTAGATTATTTAATTTTTAATTTGGCACCGACTTCACCTCATTCAGTAGGTAGCATGCTAATACATTTTTCTTTATTGTTTTTTCATGATTTTAAGTTTTATGATGGAAGTCGGTTCATTTTTTTTTGAAAAAAGTTTTATTTTATAATTTTTAGTGCTTCTACACCTATTTTCTTTATTAAAAACTTAAACTTTTCTTATTGCCCGAAAATAAAGAATTAAGAATTCGAAACTTTTTATGTCAGTTTGATTTGAAATGTCAGAACATGTCAAATTGTCTATTATTTTTGGCACATAACTAGACCGAGAGCCCGCGATGACCAAACCTTCCTTATTTCAAAAATGCTGAATGTTTCTCTGCGTGGTATATACGGGCAAAAAATATTAGCGACTAGGTATAAAGTTTGGATCTCAGTTGCTTATGCAGGTAATATTGGATAGCAAGGATGATTTTTATAGGTATAAAAAGCACCCTTAGGCCTCCCAAAGTAACATTAAATTCAGCTTTTATAATAAAACAAATATAACTATAATTTGGTAAAGTTACAATGTCTAGCAGGGGTTTATATCTACACCAATTGCCTGGTAATGGATGGCGTGATTTCTAATATTATTAGGAATAAAATCTTTAAAAAACTTTACTTTGAGGATATTGAGCTACCACTTTAAATATTATTACTACAAATATACTGCCTAAGTAATCATGATCCAACTTTTATAGTCGCTAATCGCTATTTCTATGTTGGGGACATACGAGTACACAGAAAATCTTGAGTTTTAATAAAATAAGGAAGGGTATGCTGTCGCGGGCTTTTGCTCTATAAGGCAATGTTGGTATTTTTATATTTTGTTAGGAATCTTTAAAATTACCGAACAGTTTCTGACGTGGTTAAAATGGGACCAACTTGGGAATACACCATTACGAATAAAAAAACAATTTTGGAAATTAGTCCAGAATTGGCGGAGAAATCGGCGAACATACATAAAAAAAAACATACATACATCGAAACATATAACCTCCTCCTTTTTTGGGAAGTCGGTTGAAAAATCACTTTTGCTTGTCACTACTACTGTGAATATCTTTTTACCAAATTATACACGTCTTCAAGAATTTTGAGTTTTTTATTGAAGAAATTTCATTCTTGTGCCAAAACAAGAAATTGGCGACCGTGACAGGACAAGAAACAAGAAAATTCAACGGTCATTGATGCAAACATCGAACAACGAAAACTCGTATCCTGCTGTGACCTTTGGACTCCCTTGGATTCCTTTGTCTACTATATCTTATACAGAAGAGGATTGGAGCTGCTTATGGTGATAGAAGATCAATTTGTCAGCCTGGTCAACCAATCAACAAAAGATTGTGCCGAATGACTGCGTATTTTCTCCAAAAACACCGAGTTAAGTGCCACTCCTTTGTTCTCGTATCCAACCTAAATTCCACTATTTATCCTCTAAATACCTAGTAGAATCCTTCTAAATCCACGTAACTATTTAAATAACCATCTACTTGTGCAATTTTCGTAATCAAACATATCCTACAAATTGATATTTTACAATTACAGAAATTATTTTCTTGTGCCTCAGGAATCCGTTCCCGTGGGAATTTGGATAACCCTAGGTGCCATTCCAGGCTGTATTCCACCCGTTTTATTTAATAAGAAACATACTTATATACTCACATACATAAAATTTCGCAAATTAGTGATATTCAACATTTGATTTTCCTAAATTGTTTACAAATATCCATTTTCGTTTAAATTTATTTTGCATAGTAGGTATTTATCCAAATTAATATATTTCTTTAGTGATAAATGTTGACCCGATCTCGCTGAACAATTCCAGGAATTCCCTGCGTTCTACCCTACTGCACCGGGTCCTTATCACTGCTCGGCCTCCTCGGGCTGTTATCAGTTACCTGCGGTGTTGGCGGACGACACGACCGGTTCCTGCACTGTTTATCGTCGCGGGGAGAGCGTGAGATTTTTCCATTTTATTCCTTTCATACTCACTCAGCCCCCCTAGCATGACCACGCGTCGTAGATATACGATAAAATATATCGTATCATATATCACCAACATATTTATCGATTTCGCGAGCATGACCAAAGTAGCAACATGATATGATAAAATTTACTATGTACATGATACGAAATGATTTGCTTCGCGATATGAAATACATAACAATGCTGCCAATGTAATAATAAAATTTTTCAATCATCATTCATTTTCACTCGTTCTTTTTTTTTTTCTCACGTTTTTGACGTCGGTAGGTGACTTTGACACTTAATTAATTATCGTTTTCTTTTATTCATATAATCTTAAAAAAATAATTCATATATTATTATTCACTCATTGATTATTTATTTAATTATTTTTTTTAAACTTCTACAGGGTATCCTGTAGAAGTTTGAGGAGCCAAATTTCGTGCAAATTTCCCTCTAACTCCGAACATAGGTAGTAAATCATTTCTACAGAGACTTTATAATTTCTTAAAAACTCATTGTCTGGGAGGAGAAAACTGGTCCTTTCTTCCTTTCTTACTTCTTTCTCCTCCGCGGCAAGTAAATTTATTCTTGGATATGACCTAGCCATATTATTGTGAAGTTGTAACTGAAAAAATAAATATCAAGGATTACAGTCAATCGGGGTAACTTAAACTTTCAATATAACATTGACTCATTTCTTAATTTTTGGCATTTTATTTTTTTACTCTGTCGTAAACGCATTCTGACAATTTTCAAACGTACTGATTTAAAAAATATAAATGTCAGAACGTATTTATGCGGGAAACATCATTTTCATCTGTCAAAAAGTTTTTTAAATCTAGGTCAGAATTTGGAGTCAAAAAGTTCGTTATAACATCATTGTTGTAAAGTATTCTATAACTTTGAAAAGAGTGACTGTTCAGAGGCAAGTTTTATGTTTATTTGTAGAATATAGCCTTATTTACTCAATATAATTTAAATCTTTTGTTGGAATTGGTATATGATGGATTAAATCGTTGTTTTCGTAAAACTGGAAAAAAAAATCTGCTATCGGGGTAACATTGACTCAGGCTAAAGTTATTGTACGTATGAAAATGTTGCCATTCATCTGTTTCAGAATCCAAAAATGCCTAGAAAACGAGCTTGTCCTTTACCAGGTACCCGAAAATATGGGACAAAATCTCGCTACACAGAAGAAATACTGGAAAAAGAAAAAAAAAGATAAAATGTTGTAAAATATCCCAAAGAAAGGCCATCCAGACCAGAAAGAGTGACTTGTCGCACTGAAAGTGTCGTAGGTCGCTTAAAAGACACAAAAATTAAAAAAATTGGTGATTTTTACATCATAGACAATGATTTTATGTCCATGGAATGGAGACTACAGTTTTGGTTGATTTTTTTAAATTTTAATTTTGTTAGAAGAGATTTTATTTTTAGTTCGTCAATTTTTTTTAAATGTTTCTGGTATGTTTGCTTTTGTTTCTAATGAAATAGATTAATTAGAGCATTAAAAAACACTTTATCAAAAATAAAAGTTAATTTCGAAATAGGCACTTTTATTTCATTAATTTAGTAACCCCAAGTATGGTTTGTATGATAAAAAATTAATGATATGGCAACATTAATGATTTAAATTATTAAAAAACGCGTTTAAAGTTACCCAGATAAATTAAAACGTTTAAAATATGTGTAAATCAAGAAAATTTTCCTCTATAAGCAATGTTACCCATAATTCGTTTTTACTTTAGCTCACTACGATTTTGAAGTTTTTTATATTTAAATCTTTAAATATCAGTAAAAAGCATCTGTATTCATATAAAGAGAACTAAAATCCCACAGATGATATAAATTGGTTAGTAAAATAAGAATCAATGTCAACACAAAACTAAAAAATCTGACGTTTCCGAGTCAAAGTTACCCCGATTGACTGTATTTTCTGCATTTATTTCATAAACATTTACACAACAATCATAAAAATAAATCTTACCTTTTAATCGGAGAATGAATAAATGCTAAAAAACTTGTAATTTTTATTATATCGAGCGTATCACGCACTCTAAACATCGTCGATAAAATAACACGAATAAATGTCAAAAATCGATATTTTTATCGCTTATATTTGGTCATGCTCGAATTTTCGATAAATAGCCAACTGTCGTGCTCGCTCTTCTATTTATCATATCGTATCATAACACGGTGACGTCACTGGCACGGTGATGCTTGCTGTTAAGATAAAAATTCAACATGGCGGCGATATTTATCATATTTTGACAGTTGGCGTGGATAAATCGCTATATCATATCGTGTTTTGGTGGTCATGCTAGCCCGGCAGGCCTTGTTGATACATATAAGTTACTTTGCCATAAATTTATAAAATGCCAGACGATATAGTTAAACAAGCCTTAAAGGATCTTATTCTTAAAAGAAGTTCTATTAAGGGCCAAGTTACGAAACTCAAAAATTATTTAGATAAAATTAATAATGTAGACGAGTTTTCTAATGAACAAACTGCAGAATTAACGTTAAAACTTAACAGATTGGAATGTTTATTAACAAGGTTTGACGATATTCAGACTGAGATAGAGATTCTTAATGCTGAATCTATAAATATTGAACTTGAGGAACGCGAGCGCATTGAAAATGAGATTATCACTAACATAGCAAGGGCAAAAACCTTAATTGGCAGTGATGAAAAGCGCCGAAAATCCACTTCCAATGCGGTCTGCGATCATCAAAATATAGGGTTTAAATTACCTCAAATACAAATTTCTAAATTTAACGGTTCACATTTTCAATGGCTGGAGTTCCGTGATACGTTCTCGAACTTAGTTCATAAAAATGAACGCATTTCTGACGTTCACAAATTTCATTATTTGTTGTCATACCTAGAAGGCGATGCGGCACGCGTTATATCAAATCTAGAAGTTTCTAGCGTGAATTATAAAAAGGCTTGGTCCATATTATGCGAAAGATATGACAACAAAAGAACTCTTATCAACCATCACTTAGATTCTTTGTTCAATATCCAACCGATAACGCGCGAGTCAGAGAAATCACTGCGGTTCCTTGTTGATCACGTGACTAAGAACTTGCGGGCATTATCCAGTCTTGATCAGCCTACTGATCACTGGGATTTGTTAATTATACATATGTCATCGTCCAAATTAGACAGCCGAACTCTTCTTAAATGGGAAGAGTATCGAAACACTTTACAGGACGTTCCTACTTTGGAACAGTTTAATAAATTTTTGATAGACCGTGCTGACGTTCTGGACACACTCAATCGCAACAAATCTGGAAATAACAATAATAATAATTTTAATAAACAACCTCCCCGTTCAAACACACAATACCAAACAAATCAAAACAAAAATAACAATATAAATAATAATAATTTAAATCGTTCCCAAAATGTCAACTCATTCGTATCTACTAACACTCAAAATTCACCTAGTAATTATCTTTGTATAATTTGCAACGGAAATCACAAAATATACGATTGTACAACTTTCAAGTCTAAATCCATACCAGAAAAATTGTCTTTTGTCACTAAATATAAGCTATGCCAAAATTGCTTGAGACAGGGACACCCTGTAAAGGACTGTCGTATGGGTCCTTGTCGTCTCTGCACAGAGGGGCATAACACACTTCTCCATGAGCCTAAAAAGGAAAATAACGGTTCAGTTGTTGCCTTTACACACCAAATTAGTCAAGTTCTGCTGTCAACAGTAATGATAGAAATCTGCAATCCGTTGACTAACCGAACTGAGATTATTCGTGCTGTTCTAGATAGTGGTAGTCAAACTACACTTATATCAAAATCTCTGCAACAAAAATTAAATTTCAAGTGTACTTCAATTGATGCCATAAATATAATAGGTATAGGTAACAGCTGTACTAATCAAGTAGTAGAAAGTTGCATTGTTTTACTAAAATCCATGCAAAAGACATACAGTGTTTCTTTATCATGTTACATTCTTGATGATCTCACTGGAGACCTGCCAAAATCTTCGATTGACATACAAAATCTGAAAATACCAGAATACCTAAAACTAGCGGATCCTAAATTCAACGATCCTGCTCCTGTTGATTTATTAATCGGTGCGGACCTTTTTTGGGACATCCTTGGCAACGAACAAATCTCCTTGGGTCCCAATAATCCTAAATTGCACAGCTCTAAATTCGGTTGGATCATAGGTGGTCCTATTAGCACAAAAAACACAAATAACAAAATTCAATGCAATCATGCAATTCTTTCAACTCCAAATATTGATCACATAGTCATTAAATTTTGGGAGCTTGAAGAGCTTCCTCAAAAGAAGCTTCAAGGCCTAAATGACATTGAATGCGAAAAACATTTTTTAAGTAACATGACTAGGTTATCTTCAGGTCGGTTTTGTGTGCGGTTACCCCTAAAGGACTCACCTGACTGCCTTGGGGATTCTTATACATTAGCAAAAAAACGTTTATTAAATCTCGAAAAACGATTCCGAAAAAATCCAGATCTAAAATCACAATATTTGGAAATCATACGTGAATACAAGGAATTAGGGCATCTCTCGGAGTCGCCTGTAGCTATTCCATGTCCATCATATTTTCTTTGCCATCATGCTGTATTTAAGGATAAAGCGAAGGGCTGTTCATTAAACAATTTCCGCTGGATGGCGTTGATAGCAACATTTTCCGTTTTATTTTTTTTGTTGCGTTGTTGCAGTACTTATAGGCTAAAATTTTGAATTGGCGAGTGGTAAACATACTATTTTATTTATTTTATGGCCTACGATTATATTTCAGTCAACATAATAAAAAAAAAGCTTTAGAATAGAATCTGCCATGAATCTTCGTATCTCTACACTCACTCACACTACGACGAGAGCTTTCAAAATGACATTAAATATAGCGCAAAGCATGTTATAAATTTAAAAATACGCTACTAGATGGCACTTATTTCAAAAGAGTGTCTAACTACAATAATGCCAATCGGACTGGCTGGCAGCATAAGAAAAAAGAAAAAGAAATTTAAAAAATACAAAGAACGAAATATAACCTATAATTTCTTCTAGTCATTGTCATATTTTGTAAGAAAGCAAGAAAATATATTTATGAAAATTAATATACATAGATAGTTCAAGTTCGTATCAATTGGACTCAGAAAGTCAGCAACGAAAAAGTTCACCAGCGCGTTGCAATGTCTAGACTGTAGTTGCAAAATGTCAAAAAGCGCAAAGTTGAATATTTGGGACACGTTTTGCGACACGACAGATATCAGCTACTTCAATTATTATGATGAGAAAAATAGAAGGCAAGAGATGTGTTTGAAGACGCAAAAAATCATGGCTAAGAAACATATGCGAGTGGACTAGAGTCACCACGGTTGAGGAGCTGTTTCGCTTAGCGACGAACAGAGAAGAGTTTGCGAATCTGACGGAACCTCCAGTAATGGAGAAGCACTACAAGAAGAAGTTCTAGTTCAGTAGTGCAAAATCATAATTAGTAATAAGAAACTGTAATTTAAATACCTATCTACCAATAGTTTCAGCAGTTTGGATTTCACCACCTCTTAGATTCCCAACAGAAATCTAGCAATACTTCGAACATCTATTTTCAAAAATCAATCAGCAAGCAGGAAAAGCCACCGCAGACGTCATGATCATAATGTTCTATTGAATTGTATGACTAGAATTATATATTTTTAAATAAAACTAAATAGTACATATTGTTGACTTTTATTTTTAGTAATGAAGTGGAAATTTCTTTTCCGAACTTTTTTATTAAAGAAAACAAAAAAAGATTAGGTATAGTATAGTTATTCCTTTCCCATATAAATTGTTAAATAATTCAGTCATTATTCTGTGCATGATGACTCCTTCATTGCTTGGAATGATGGATGATGATGATAAATTCTTCATCACGACAAACATGTGTTACAGTTTTTGTATTTGTATTACAGAATTAGTGTATACAGAAACACTTGTGCTGTGCATTTCCTGCCAATATGGACCATACCTGAAACAGATTTATAACGTGTTTACAACAGTTTCAATAAATAAATGTCAAACTTTAGTTGTTTTACAATGCGGTGACCGTGTATATATACATGTGTGATATTTATGTCTTTGCATTATTAATGTAAGTATCATTCAATAAGATTTTAACTTACGTCAAATCGGTACCTATATCGTTTCAATTCTCCAAGCACTCGCTTCCTCGACTTTAGCGGGTCAGAATTTACCTACATGCCTCAGATATATCTTCCTATCAGATCTAGTAGCCATTATTATCTTCAATGAACAATAAACTAATAAAGCACAAGAGAAACGTAATACACTTATATGAAAAAAATCTATTGCAAAAAATAAACTTCCATAAGTACAACTACAATACAACACGGGGCGTCATAGAATAGGTAAATAGTAGTGTTGCAACAATATTGTTGACTATCGATAGTATTGTCAATAGCATTGTGCTATCGATAGTATTGATAGTATTGATTTGCAATACTATTAATGATAACCAAAACTAATATTTCAACAAACAATCGATACTATTGCACTATCGATAGCTTGTAAAAATTCAATAGTATTGTTATATAATAGTATCGATACTATCGATAGTATTGAAAAGCAATACTATCGATTGTATCGATAGTTTTGGTTATCATCAATAGTATTGCAAACTATTGGCTATCGATATAAATATATTATCGATATAATAAATATTTTTTCTTTCTTTTCTTTCTTTTCAATAGTATTGACACTTGTCAATACTATCGATAGTCCTGCAACGCTAGTAGATAGATATGTATGTAGTGTAGACTTTACATCGATACCACGACGAATATCGATATCTTTTATTGTTGATAAAAATTAATATCGTTTTAAAATAATTAAAATAAATCACGGAGGTCGAGCCCACCTCGACTTTATCGATAATTCAAAGTATCGATACTTCGTGCCCTAGAAGTTCTAGGATTTTAAATTAGACGTTCAGAAAACATGTTGGGAAATGCAAACTAAAAACTAAAAAATAATTAATCAGTAATATTTGTTTACTTTGAAACTAAATATAAATGTATGCACATATTCCTATAGTTTATTTTTTTGTTAATGAATACCTACGTGTATAATACCTACCTACTATAATGTTTTTTGATAAAAGTATTTGCAAAATTAAATTGTTTAAGTTTCAGAACGAACTCTCTACAATCATAAGAGATGATTGTAGAAAGAAATATCTTTTTGGGTAAAAAACGCAACTTTGCCATCTTACACCTCGCACGGATCGGCAACAACGTATCGATGAATTCCTGAGATGAATTCGCACAAATATTCCAGTCCAGTCATATACGTAATGGCAAGCTTGTAGTAATAAATTAACTCTAGGGTTCAGTACGTATTTATATGAAAGATTTTTTTATGGTGAAATTTAAATTTGATAACTGGGACATATTATATATTGGATATGAAGGCAGGGATATCTGAATATAACATCTTGACATCTGGATGTAAAGACCTGGGTGTCTGGTCATGTGCATATGAAATGCTGGACAGCTGAATATGAGGACCAAAGCTTCAGGAGATGATCACCTGGACATCTGGAAATGAAGACCTGAAAATGTGGAGCTGAAGACCTGGACATCTGGACATCACCTGCACATATGAATTTGAAGACGTGGGAGTTTGGTCATGTGGATACGAAAACCTGGACAGCAGGACATAAAGTCCAGGACTTCACATCCAGATGTCCAGGTGATGTCCAGATGTCATATTTAGATAGCCTGTCTTCAAATCCAAAAGTCCCAGTAATCAAATTTAAATTTCACCATAAAAAATCTTTCATAAAAATATGATTGAACCCTAAATTGAATTTAATATTGAAACTTGCTATTTTATAATTTTTTAGCATTTCATAATTTTCTTTTGTTTTTCACGTACAGCCGATGGCGCTGTCAAGGCTAGCAACGTCGAGGAAGCATGCATTTAGGTCTCAAAGTGCTTTTATATAAATAGTAGTAGTCAGTAGTTTGTAATAAATCTGCTAGACGTCGCCCCTAAATGTCACAAAATATTACGCACACATCAACAAGAATCTCAATTTTTGTCGTATTTTAAAAGCCGTTTTTCTCGTAAATTATTATACATTATTTTGTTAAATTCAACATGAGAGCACAATTACTTCATAAGAATCGGAAATTCGATTTTATCATGAGAATCATTAACGAAGTTTAGAGCATTGCTGTAGAACAAAATGTATGGACAGCCAAAGCTTGGCTTTCACCTTAAGGAAGAAAGTGAATCCACGAAAATTCGGGTAGTGTTCGACGGCTCCGCTCCCACAACTTCCGGCTATTCTGTCAATGATATCTTAATGGTAGGCCCAAACATGCAAGACTCTCTTTTCTCAATTCTAATCAGAGCAAGGCAGTACAAATTTATCTTGACTGGAGACATAGCTAAAATGTACAGACAAGTTAAAGTTGATAAATATGACTGCAATTTGCAATTGATCCTTTGGAGAGAAGATGAGTCTCAGCCTATCAGAACGTTACGATTAGATACCGTCACTTACGGCACCGCAAGTGCGAGTTATCTTAGTACTAGATGTTTATGGCAGGTGGGAGAGGAATGCGAGGATCAATATATTAAAACCATCATTCAGAACGACTTCTATGTAGATGATTTAATAACCGGATGTGATGACGAAATACAAATGAAATACATACAAAATTCTGTTTCTAATGCTCTAAACTCTGCCTGTTTTCCGTTAAGAAAATATAAAACTAATTTAACGTCACTTTTTCAACATACAGATATTAATACTAAAGAAAAACTTACCATTAGCGAGTCGTCGAGTACTCTCGGGTTGGGCTGGGATCCATCCAACGATAAACTTCACTTTCCTGTAAAAATTCCTGTTGAAAATGGTAAAATTACTAAAAGGTCAATCATGTCCCACTCGTTTCGCATTTTTGACCCATTGGGCTTATTAAGTCCCTGTATAATACAACCAAAAATTCTTTTACAAAAACTTTGGCTAAAAGGGATTGACTGGGATGACGTTGTGCCTAATGATATAAAACAAAATTGGTTAGAAATCTCTGAAAACTTACCTTTACTTACCAATCTTCAAATTCCCCGCAGAGTCTTAGGCGATGATTCAAAAATCATAGAGTTGCATGCATTTAGCGATGCATCGCAGTGTGCGTACGGCGCCTGCATTTTATACCAGGTCAATCAATGCGCAAAATGAGGTGACAATCCAATTATTGTGTGCAAAGTCTAAAGTTGCCCCCCTAAAACCGACTACAATACCTCGTCTAGAGCTTTGCGCGGCTTTAATTTCGGCCAGGTTATGTAAATCTGTTTGTGAGTCTATCAGATACACCCCCACACGTGTGATATATTGGTGTGACTCTAAAATTGTGCTTTGTTGGATCAAAAATGATCCCAGAAATCTAAAAACTTTTGTTGCAAACAGGATAGTTGAAATTTTGGAGCTCACTAATCCACAATCATGGCGCTATGTACCTACAAAAGCTAATCCAGCAGACCTGATTTCTAGGGGTATTAATGCAAGCCAAATTATTAAAAATTTATTTTGGTGGGAAGGTCCTTCGTATCTCCGCGATGACGAGTCACATTGGCCAATATGCAAGGTTGATGGTGTTACTGATTTACCGGAGGTAAAAATAAATACTGTTACTATACCTGAATCTGATTTCGATTTTACCAAATTTTCAAAATTCAATCGATTGCAACGCATTTTCGCATATATTTTACGTTTTCTACACAATGCAAATCCCAAAAATAAAAACACTAGACTCACAGGTATTTTAAATGTTGACGAACTAAACGGCTCCTTCAATTTTATTTGTCGTGTTACACAAAAACAAAGTTTTACTATTGACTACAAAAGGCTTGAACAAAACAAACCATTAGGACCAAAATCTAAAATACTGAGTTTATCACCATTTTTGAAGAGACGACAAAATTGATAAGAGTGGGTGGGAGATTAGATTTATCTAATTATTCATTTGAGAAGAAACGTCCTATTCTTCTTGATTCTGCTCATCATGTGACGAAACTTTACTTTGAACGTGAACATGTGCGCAATCTACACTCTGGTCCTCAGCTGACTTTATCAGCCGTTAGGGATATTGTGTGGCCCCTAAACGGAAGGAAGCTTGCAAGGCGTGTAGTAAGTAAATGTGTTATTTGTGCACGTATTCGCGGTCAAACGCTAAATCCTAAAATGGGCAATTTACCACCTAATCGGATCTCTGTCAATTTTCCGTTTAAATCTGTGGGAGTTGACTATGCTGGTCCTTTCCTAATACTAAATCGTAAAGGTCGCGGTGCTACATTGCTCAAATGTTATTTATGTTTATTTATTTGTCTGCGTTTCAAATGCGTTCATTTAGAAGCCGTTAGTGATCTAACCAAAGAAGCTTTTATAATGACACTTCGTCGATTCGTTGCTCGTCGTGGAAAACCAAGCGAGATATATTCAGATAACGGTCGAAACTTTGTAGCAGCTGCGAAAGATATCGGTAGTTTTCTAAAGAGCAATAATGAATCCCTATCTGAGTTTGCTTCTACGGAAGGAATAAAATTTAATTTTATACCCGCCTACGCTCCCCACTTCGGTGGTATCTGGGAGGCCGGCGTGAAGTCCGCCAAACACCATATAAAACGCGTCATGGGAAATTCCCATTTAACCTATGAAGAACTCTCTACTCTCTTCGCACAAGTGGAGGCAATTTTAAATAGCCGTCCCTTATGCCCCATGTCAACCTCTCCTAAAGATTTCCACTCCTTGTCCCCAGGGCACTTTATTATTGGGAGACCACTTAACGCACTGCCAGCTCCAAATTTGGAGAATCACAAAGAGAATAATCTTCAACGATACGCACGTATAGAAAAAAATTGCCAGCACTTTTGGAAAAGATGGCAAAATGAATATATATCCGAATTGCAACAGCGCATTAAATGGAAGACTGATAAGTCAACGCTGAATGTTGGAGATCTAGTTCTCTTACAAGAAGACAATGTGCCTCCTCTAAATTGGCGCATGGGTCGAGTTCTACGGTTGTTTCCTGGTCGAGATGGTGTATCCCGCGTTGCAGATATCGATACAACGCGTGGCTGCCTTCGTCGTCCACTGGTTCGCCTGTGTCCTCTGCCTACTTACGAAGATTGTCTCTGAGCTTGAAAGTCTACGTCTTTCAATGGGGGGAGATTATGTTCAAGCGCCTGAACGAAATTAAGAGCAACGTAGTTAAGCGTTATTAATATTGCTTCGTAATACCGTCAGAATTGTTTATACGCGGTAGTTTTATAAAAAATCACTTTTGCTTGTCACTACTACTGTGAATATCTTTTTTACCAAATTATACACGTCTTCAAGAATTTTGAGTTTTTTATTGAAGAAATTCCATTCTTGTGCCAAAACACATACTTACAAACTTTCATATAAATTTGAGTTGACTTAAGTATACTTTTGTTTTAAAGGTTTAGTTCAGATTAGTTAAATTTGAAAGTGAAGCCGAAAGGTGGCTAAAAGCAGTCTTTATAAAATGTGTTTTCAGATAAAAAGACATTGTTCATCGCCGGCTTACTGCGGACAGTTCGTGCAATAAATAAAAGTATTATCATTCATCATAATTAATGTCAAATAGATTTTCTCAATATATATTGGAGTATGAATATCTATAATCAAAATATACAATTTAGTAAGTATTGTTTGCGTTTCCGTTATTAAAATCAAAGATGTCGGCCTTCACGTCTGTGCTGGGATGCCATTATCTAAAATAATATTACATTTAAGTAGTTTATTTTTTATTCTTTGATGAAAGACTGGATTAATTAGGTAATTTTTTAGAATAATATGTTAGTTTTATGTATTAAGTACACTCATATCATTTCATATTTATATTTTTGAATGAAGAATTATGTATTTATTTTAATTTTTACTAAAGTAATTCAATATTGCATTTTCTTTACCTGGTAACACTCGATTCTTCAGCGCGGCTTGTTTTTGACGTTGACATGTTGTCTTCGGTCGACATTGACACTTGGATACTTGTCCAACTGTCAACGTCAAAATAAAGCCGAGCTCAAGAATCGAGTGTTACCAGGTAAAGAAAACGCAATATTGAATTAAGTATTTAACTAAAAATTAAAATACATTCATTCTAAAATATAAATATGAAATGATATGCGTGCACTTAATATAAAACTAACATAATATGCTAAAAAAAATACTTAATTAATCAAATCTTTCATCAAAGAATAAAAAATATACTACTTAAATGTGATATTATTTTAGATAATGGCATCCCAGAACAGACGTGAAGGCCGACATCTTTGATTTTAATAACGGAAACGCAAACAATACTTACTAAATGGTATATTTTAATTACAGATATTCATACTCCAATATATATTCCGAAAATCTATTTGACATTAATTATGGTGAATGATAATACTATTATTTATTGAACGAACTGTCCGCAATAAAGCCAAGCTCCCATACACTTTGAACGAAGTCCTTTGTAACAACATTTTTATTTTTTAAACTTGTTTATTCCAAAACAAGCAGCATAACCTACAAACACTGTAACAGGAGAGGACACAAACGTATGTGGCCACTTGGGGGCCGTACCGTACAGTCGGCGTCGCGCAGAGTTATAGCGACGACTGTACGAAAACTGCGATTTATTGAGTCTAGTGCTATTCGGTAAACAAGTTACGCTAGAAGTATTTTTGTTGGTACATTACCAACTCACTAAGACTTGCTTGCTCTACATTTTATTCATTCATAATTAAACTAAATTAACCAAAACAACGAAAGGCGAATGCCATTCATTGTTTTGGTTTGTTTATTCATAGAAAATAAACAATTAATGGTCTAGTTCCACAGGGCCCGTACTAGGTCAGATTGCTTCACATGATCGTCTGTAATATCTACATTAATGTAAAACTGAATGTAAAATTAAGATATAGCAAACTTCAGGACTAGCACGAGGGATTATGTTACTCAAAAACATGATTGCATAAAATTTTCTCGATAGAAAAAAATTGCGAAGTTGCCTCCAAATCACCTATAATTAACACTTTAAACTGCTATTATTCAAGCAATACATTAAAATAAAGATTGAAAATTTTTGTATAAAGTACTCTATAGATAAGGCAGGGATTATGTTACTTACTTTTTTAAATATCTTTTTATAAAGCTTTTAAAAAAATAATACGTATAATTGCCCGCATGCTTTAACCATCCGCCTCTGAGCCGCCGCGCCGCCGCGCCCGCCAGCATTTTATTTAGAACGCTGATTGGATGCGTGCGGGCGAACTGGGTAGCGGGTAGCGGGGAAAATCTAAGTTGTCATTGGCCTAGTGCGGGCTCTTAAGAAGAAATGTCCTATGAAGTTCAAAAATAATTTAAACATACCGTAAACATTCGTTTCTGCAAAATTAATTAAAACTTTGTAAAAACAGAATATGTATTACTTTTTATTACCGTGTTGTATTCCTTCAAATATTCATCTTCATTTTTTTTTAAATCCATTCCACTAATAATGCCACTAATCAGCCAAGCGTGGCCTTCGAGTCTCACAACTCTTAGCTCTACCCCGTAAGGAATAAAGACGTTATAATCTATCTGTAAATATTTTAAGCTCTCTAAACGTTGACAAACTGCATTTTACTAGAAGCCTCCTAATTAAAAATCCCCTGCATCCTGGCCGTACATTCGCGCTGGCCCAGCACGTGACAGGCCGTGTGCCCCCACCTCCCGCGCACCGCTGCAGCGCTGCACTCGCTGCATTATTCAGCCGCTGCATTCTACGACCGAAGGGGCACGGCCCGCATGAACGCTAGGTACATGATGCACCAGTTTTATGAGCCATAGTACAGTCAGCTACAGAGAAACTTGACCCCCTTAAATACGATTCGGTGAGATACCGCTATCTCACCGAATCGTATTTAAGGGGGGTGACTGTACATGAAAAAATAGTTCAGAAAACTATGTCCGGAATCCGGTTAAAAAAACCAGATCTACTCGATTATTTGTTGTTTTCTGAATGCAACGGCGCATTAAGTTAGTATGTCATTGTAAAAGCATTTTTAATATTAGGACCGAGTTATCGTACACAGGAATATGAAAGTGAAGTTCACCGTCCGTGACGTGTACGTTACTTGTGTCTGTTATTTGTGTCCATATCGGCCTCAGGACACACGCGTGTTGTGCATTTCTCGGTAAATACATTATAATTGCCTTTGTAGTACAAAATATAACAGGAAACCTGAAAGCTATATTTTAAAAGGGAATTTTGATACCGTTGTTCATACACGATTCCCAAAACAGGCGGCGGCTCCATTGCAATTTCGCATAACTCAATGAGCGTTCATTTCGCGGGTCTCCGAGGGGGCGAGGCGGTCGGAGGGGGCGTGTAATAAACGCTGGTAGTGGAGTTAATAAGACGAAGTAGGCCAGCGGCGGCGCCTCTTCCAGTCAGCGTGGCAGGGACAAATGTCATAATTTAGAAACAGGCGCGCGGCCTGAACGCGACTCACGTGGCAAAATTTGCTTCAGGGCCCGACGCGGTACTTGAATACTTTTATTTTCTTTTACTGGCTCTTTGCTTTTACTACTTTGAACAGAAGTTCAAGCATAAAATAGTGGATATGGAAAGAGTCGATTTCTCAATTTCAATTTCTAGATTATTTCTTCGTCCTCCAGAAAAATGTTGACTAAATCAACTACATAATCTCAACTTTAGATCTCACTTTCAAGTTGCAACTGTAATCGAACTTAGCTTATATGTATTCTGTGGTATCATTCAATGAAACTAGAATGTCAAATTAAATGCTTTACCATTTATAATTCAGTGTGTAATATTTTTATTTTATTTATTCGGAAAAGTTTGACTTTACAAACAAAAACAATTTTATCTTTATATCCCCTATATGGAGCGCAGGAGTACAGGTATCAAACTCGTCGACTGAGTTAGGAATATAACGCTGCGCTCCATAAAAAGTCGTTGATGTTGGTAAGAAAGTATTCAGGTTAAAATGGGATTGGGTAGACCACCTCTACCGTATGCACACAGAACTAAAAATCAAAATCTAACTCACTGGATTTCACCAGATGGTTATAGGAAGAGAGGAAGACCAAGAACGAGATGGTCTGATGATTTGATAAGAACTGGAAGGAAAAGACGAAGGACGGAATGAGTGGAAAGAATTAGGCTTTTGCCCAACAATGGGATATAAATAGCTAGAAAAAAAAATCCCCCCTGACATGGTGTACAACAGAAACGAATGGCGCAAGAGGATTAGGAGGGCCGACCCCAAATGAAATGGGAAATGGCAAGGACTGATGATGATGATGATAATAGTTCCCAGAAACCACGCTGCGCCGGACCAGCGCGCAATTCTTCCCCGTATGTATCCTCATGGCGCATATTTGCGACCGCACACGCTCGTTGCCATTTATTCACAACATTTTTCACTCGGCAGTATATTTGTAATGTCTGTCTGTCTGTGTTGATTCCCTGATGATTGTTCACGTGTGAATATATAAATAAATTATTTATTTAGACAGATATTACAAATACACTGCTGATTGAAAAAATATTTTTTTGTACAATGATTTGTAGAGACTTCAAAAATGCTCCTAAAGATAGTATAAGTACATCTTTTTTAATAAATTACCATCACTATGCTAATAAAATAGGGCTATTAGTTTTTATATTATTATCATCGTTGTACTAACATGGTCACAAAATGGCGGGCCAATTGTACTATCATAAAATCACATTTTCGAAGCGCCGTCTTACAGCAATAATCTCTGGATTACTACACTTGACGTTTCTTAACGGCGCCGGATCGCCGGACGCGGTGGTACAGCCCCGGAAATGTTCGGCACAATCCGGGACCATCCGGTAAATACCGGTAAATAAACAATAAGCTGGCGTTTAGCGGGAAACAAGGGAAGGTTTGTTGCCTCTCCGTTACGGTTGGACTAGTCGTTATATTTCATTTTCCATTCCGTTTGTATAAGCCGGTGTAAATTGTCAGCGACTTCGCTGGTGTTAAAATTATTAACAAGAATCATGATTGAAAAGTGAAGATTTAAAAGTAATCCTTAAATATCTCTCTCTCTCTCTCAGCCGAAAGACGTCCACTGCTGGACAAAGGCCTCCCCCAAGGATTTCCACAACGACCGGTCCTGCGCTGCCCGCATCCATGCGCATATGCATATTGTCTCTATATTGGTATTATCAATAACGTATTTACACAAGTATTATTTTTCTCTACCAATTGTTTGATTGTAGAATAAACTGGTAGAAAAATCGCCGGTTCAATGCGGAAAAATCGCTATTTATATATTAAAAATATTATTGCAGATGATTTATATTTAGTAAGTACCATGCCTTAGAAACAGTATAAAATAATTAAATCAAAATGAAGACATATTTATTACGATTAATGACTATCACTAAATTTGAAATAATATAAACCTACTCAGAAATGCCAATTTGCGTCTTGTCATATGTCTGTCGCTCTCACGCTAGCTAATAGCTAGTCTCTTTCTATAAAAACCTGCGTAGGAGCATTAGAAACATTTCCAAATGACCTTTGAAGAATGCCTCAGCTTTGAACAGAAGTTGATGCGACGTGCGGTTATCGGGCGGGAGTGACGACAACTTTGATGGAGAAAGTCACTTAGCACTTCCAGTTCGCACTTTGGAACAGCTGTTATAGGTTATACTCTAGTAGCTCTGTCTGTTTGGAACTGTTTAGCGATGTTATTTATAACTAGTATTATAAACTAGTTTGCCTGCTGAATTTAGTATTTATGTCTCAGGTTCTAAGCGATGGCGTAACAAGACAAAAAATGCACCAAATTCTAAAGTTAGACCTTCAGGTAAACAACAATCAAACATTCTGTAGTTTTTGATGATAAGCGTAATCGAAAAAATCGGTTTAATGTTCGCGTTTTCAATATAATCAGTATTTAGTAGATATCGTTATATATAGAGATAGATAGAGAGAGATAGTCGTTGTGGAAATCCTTGGGGGAGGCCTTTGTCCAGCAGTGGACGTCTTTCGGCTGAGAGAAGAAGAAGAAGAAGAAGAAGAAGATATATTTTATATATGTGCATAAGGGAGCAATAAAAAAAAATCCATACCTTGTAATAATAGTAAGCTAATATGACTACAACTTGGCTTCATGTATTAAGAGATTACCCGCAACCGAGCCTCCACTTTTTACACGGCGGCTACCTGTGAGCTTTTGAGCTAGTACACGTTAATTATAAAAAGCTTCATGAAATCAGTCTCAAAGCCCGAAGCTCAAGTGAGGAAAGCTAATTCCCGGCGCATTAAAAATTCATGGATTCTTTGTGCCCAAAATAAGTTGTTTGTTTCGACAACACGACTTTTGACGAAGCTGTAATTGCTGCTTTTGATCTCTAAAGCTCACAACACAAAAAGCTCATGACACAGAAATATATTTCGTACATCTTTATTTAATTAATACTGGCTTTACTCGCAACTTTGTCTGTGCGGAATTTATCTAAGTTTCCAAGCGACTTATAAAGATGAAACTTGACTTTTAGTTAGACTTTAAAACCGCATTAAAGATAATTCAATCTTTTTTGCGTGATGTGCGTGCAAAGACAAAGACAAACATCCAAAAAAAATTGTTTAATTTATTTATTTTACTAGCTTTTGCCCGCGGCTTCGCCCGCGTGAATTTCCCACGGGAACAGTGCTTTTTCCCGGGATAAAAAGTAGCCTATGTGCTATTCCAGGTCATTATCTACCTCTGTACCAAATTTTATCGAAATCCGTCCAGTAGATTTTGCGTGATTGAGTAACAAACATCCTCACAAACTCACAAATTCACAAACTCACAAACTCACATCCAAACTTTCGCATTTATAATATTAGTATGGATTTTAATTAAGCAAGCAAGCAAGCAAGCACGCAAGCAAGCAAGTAAGCAAACAAACAAACGAACGAACGAACGAACGAACAAACAAACAAACAAACTCACTTCCGCATTTATAATATTAGTTAGGATATATACGAGATTGTGGTGCCTCCATAAGCTATTATTGACAGAGCGCTGCATCTTAGTTAATTACGCGGATACCCGGCATTGCTCGTTTCTCTGCAACTGTAGTCGTCGTCGCCCCAACAACACATTTAAATAAATACTTCTCTCTACGCCCTAACAATACTTTAAATAAATTAATTGGAAATAAACAAAGTAGCTTTGGTCTGTAAGAACGGTTCACTAATGTTTAACCAAAAAAAACCTTTTCCACAAACTTTATAAACTATCACTTAAAAAACTATACCTTTTAAAAAATTCATTTTACAAACTCGTTATTTTGAAAACGTTTCTTTTCAAAAAACTTTTTTTTTTAAATGTAAATTTTTAATTAAGGGCTGGCAGCTTCTTTGGCCAAAAGCTAAGCAATGCCAAAGGCAAAAATACCCTAAATCTAACTTTTTTCCGCCCTCGAGGTCTTTCTAGGTGGTCATAAAAAAAATAACCTAAACCTATTTTCTTCTCCGCCCTCAAAATCTTTCCGGGTGGTCATAAAAAAAATACTCTAAATCTAACTTTTTCTGCCCTCAAGGTCTTTTTAGGTGGTTATAAAAAAAATAACCTAAACCTATTTTATTTTCCGCCCTCAAAGTCTTTCCGGGTAGTCATAAAAAAAATAACCTGAACCTAACTTGATTCCTGCCAATAATAATATATTTTAACATATTTTTTTTTATTTAAAAAAATATCTTTTATTAAATAAATATCTTCTAGTTTTGGTAAATAATATTTACCAAAACGATGTATTCGGCATAAGATATTTTGTCTAACCTTGTTTTACCAATTGAAGATTTAGTTAAATAATTTGTTTGTAAAATGATTATTTGTTTTTTTTTTAATTTATATATGATACCTACTATGATTGCTATGACAACTTTTATTTAAATATGATTTAATTTAACATGTTTGAATTAATTAAATTATTACCTATATATTTGTATATATACTGTATTGTAACGGCAAAACATAGTGGTTCAAAATTTTTATTTTATCTACCAAGTGCATGTACCTATGTTTAACAAATAAATGATTTCTTTCTTTCTTTCTTTAAAAAAACCAATATTTGTCTAGTAATTAGTTTGTAAAATGATATTTTTTTAAAAAGGATGAGTTTGTCAAAACATATGTTTTTCAAATGTGTAGTTTTACAAACGTTGTTATAAAATGATTGTTTTTTTAAATAATAATTTGTAATATGAGGGTGTACCGTAAGAACATTATTGTAGGTCTTTGATAGTCGGACTTAACTTTCCTAAATTATAACTGCTTCTTTTAATAATAAATATAAAGGTGAGGTTAACATTTACAATTTAGTATCTACAGCTTTCTATATCCTTATTTACTATAATATTATCAGCTGTAAAAGCCTAACTATAGTATCAAAAAAGATATTCAAATTTATTTACATAAATAAACAAAAAATACATATCAACAGACACATCGAACTCCACAGTTACAGCTCGTCTACGAACTCGTAGAGGTTGTAGACGATGCTACGAAGTGCTACGCCGTAGAAAGTTACTACACACTATATTATTTCAATATAACTCCGTCTTTTAACTTTTTATATACATAAATGTATATCAATATCAATGAACAGATGTATTATTTTTATGAATTTTGGTACTTATAAAATGATAAAAAACTTATTTAGGATATTAAGATTAAAATTAATCTTTTAAAATAAGTTTTTTCCAACAACTTCATTTTTGTCACAATATTATCAATTAGTTTAAAATAATGTTCTGTTCGTGTAGTAATCATTTTCTGGGTGCACCATCAGGTTACGCTTACCATATTAATGCATATCCAATTTCAAGACGTTAAGAAAAGAATTGGTTCTAATTTTGCTTCCAAGATTTGTCCAAGTCAAGATAAAAAAAAAGCTTGTGACAAAGTAAGTTTAATATATAAAATATTTTTATGACAGTAGATACTTCATTATGTATGCAGGTGTTAGGAAATAAAAAATATAATAATTTTCGTAACATTAACAATTTTGAAACAAACAAATATTTTTATATAAAACAGGTCAAAACACAAGTCGAAACATCTCTCGTCATCCAATCTATCCAAACCTGTTTTGTGAAAAGTAAGAGCCCATAAAATGCAGGTACGACTACAATAAAACAACAACAGTGCCATAGTACACATGAATACAGTAAGTCAACTCATAAAATTGTGTGAGATGTCTATTGTGTAAGTAAAAGTTCCTTCTACTCCAAAAGGTGAAAATTTGTAAGTAAACAGCAAACCTGCCTTTCAAATTGAGAAGTCAATACCGCTTGAAAAATTTACTAAGTTCAGCAACGCTTCGGTTACTTTCGAAACCAGTTTCGAATACCGAATAATATTCCTTTAACCGAAACTACTTTCCAAATAATAATATTTTTTCTGTTTTCGAAACTCGTTACTAATTAAGAAAAAAACTCTGTTTCCGAAACCGGGTTTTTTGTGTTTTCGAAACCAGTTTCCAATTTAAAAAAAAATGTATGTTGCGAAACCGGGTTTTTTGTGTTTTCAAAACCAGTTCCCAATTTAGAAAAAATTAGCATTTTTCCGAAACCGGGGTTTTTTCTGTTTTCAAAAACAGTTTTACGTTCCTACTTACAAGGCCTTTCGATTTGACATTAGCTATGAACATACTTATCTTACATGGACACACCATGTATAAGCTTGAACTATTACTACTATTGATATATTATGGATGCGTCTAACTTTCATCACTGAATACAACATTGATTCCGACATTGAAAATTAACAATCTGTTTTAAAGCTTATGTATCACATACCATAAAATATACTAAACTCAAGTACAGAGTTTGCCTTCTAGTATACGAGTACAAGTACTACAACACCTAAGCTTGCATAACTGAGCTGCATTCAGGCGGCTCATCTCGGGAGATGCACATTTGCACCTCGCACGTCACCCCTCCCGCACACCCCCGCGACCTCTTTGTGCCTTTTACAATGCTGAGCCTGATGTTATATTTATCATGCGGATGCCGCGTCAGGTATTGTTCGAATGCATTATAAGGAAGGATGCGAGCTAGTTTTTGCAAGTGAATACTGAAAAGGTATTGTACAAAATAAGGATAGGAAACTGGATTAGACAATCGCGAATACACTTGTATTTATTACACTACTTATTATTGTATTCATAATTTATTTGCTAAGATTTTAAAACGTGATTTTCTTAATAATTATTGAAAGTGCCAATGAAAAAAATACGGCCTAATTGATATCTTTATTATTATTACATACAACTTTCTTCCTAAATACATCTCAAATACATGCAGAAAAAATATTATTATTGGAAGTCGGATAAAAATATGTTGTTTTCTGCCACTTCAGATAAGACAAAACGTTTATCAATTTGCTTGCAGATGACAGAGCGGGTGTCGGCGCTACCTGTCCACTGGACGCAGTAGCATCGGTACCCGGAGTTATACTCGTGCCCGAACCAATTCAACTTTGATCGTTGAGCGCCGGCGCTTTCCGATATTTTAATTAACTCATTAATTGCTCGGTTACAAAACTGAGCTTTGATTACAAGGTTTACGAGCTTTTAAGCAGATTTCCTCAGGTATTTTAATGTATATAATCGCGCACTAACTTTTAAATATCTCAGTATAATTTCATTCAGCTTTCGATACTAACATAATCTAGTACTTTATAGATAAATATTACTCAAACGAAGAAAAGAATTTAACAACCCAAAATATAAAAATATGCGTACATAACGACAACTCACTTTACATGTAGGGGAGGAACTCCTTTAAATACTCTTTACTTTAATTGTATATCTAAATCTTCCTTCACTACCTTCCTTTAATTATCTATCTGATTTACAATAAAAAAGCTTAAGGCATTATCTTGTTTTTCTTGCTTTCCGAGTTTATTATTTTCAAGCTTTCCTCATCTGGATATTGACAAAGTTATGCTGTTTGTTAGCAGTATGCAAGCCAAATAATAGCATTTGAATTGTCTTGATAAAACATCTATAATAATTCGCTATAGTCTGTCTCGCGTACAGTGTCTTGTCACATGAGCATCGCCGCCGCACCATTAGCGAAATTAAACGACGGACACTTGCTGACGCTGCGTGACGTCACATCACTTAATGTGAGTCGACACCCCACTTGGATGGATAAAAGTCTTGGACAAGTGTGATTTGTAATCGCGCTTCGACAATTTTCAAAAATAAAATTTAAACCTCTTGTTTAATTGTAAGATAAAATTGCTACTAGTTACGCTCCGAAGCTTCGTTTCTGTGGAAAATTCGAGAAGACTAAAATTATAATTTAATCGCACTAAAAAGTACCACCCAATATGCTATCCGTGAACTGTTCTATAATGCGTGAATAAGACACAAACATACACACATCCACACACTTGCATAAATATTCAAATACTTGCATTTATAAATTTGTGATTGGGATTAGTAAGATATAAACCGCAAAACATTGTCCTATATTTTAGGAAAATTGTCTCTAGAAGCTATAGTTATATCCATATTTATATATATCCATCCATATTTACGAATTAAAACTATACATTCACTAGATCCGTCTCACACTTAACTGACTTTTAAATTTTCATACGCTTATTTGTGCTGCCCGATTGGAAATTGCCGTCAATATTAAACGCTCCATTTTACATGGCTCGCTCGCGTCACGCACTTTAATATTTATTAGCCTGTGAAGCAAACCAGCGTGTATCTCATAACGTGGTGTTGGGCGATAAATAACGGTGCAGACGGCGGTAGGCAGGTCACGCGCCGCGTCCGGTGCGGTCCGCGGACCCTGTCCGGGTTACACTGGGGTGGTGGCGGCATGCTAACGAGTGTTGTTAAAGGCTTATAGCCTGGAGTTTAAGTGAAGGATGTAATAGTACCTTGTTCCAAAGAAAGTTTGCTAGTAGTCTTTAGCTTTGAGATTTATAATACAATATGATTATAAGTTTTAGACGTGAAAAAGTGCCTGTGAAGTTCAAGTTTCAATAAAGTATTTTAACTTTGTAAAACAGAAATTAGTGACTACGAGTATATGTTTAGTTATTTTAAAACCTTATTTACCAAAAATAGGTACAAAAGGCGACTTAATGCTGAAATAGAATTTGTTTTCTATCAGTCAACCTTCGGGAAAAGCAGATAGCAAATTAATTTTAGTGGTACTTTTGGAAAGCATACCTAATGATCGGATATCCTATGAGACGAATGAAAATCATTCGAGTTTTGTGGGCAGTAGTGTAAAAGTAGAGCGTTAGTACTCGCCCAGTGTGCACTCCCGGAGCTTCATGATACACTGCTTTACGCTTATTGACACTGACGCGTTTTATTATTATTGGACCCTCCCCTCCGCTCCCCGCACGGTATCGCACCCCGCTTACGCAATGCGACAAAATTCGTAAAATGTGGATAATGAAAATATGTCTCTAACCACTTTCGAAACGTACTTATATACTTAACTATTATCCATTTATGTCTAATGGACCCCCACGTATGAATTTTCACTCCCTACAACTTTTACAGATTTCTGGCTCTCTTTTCGTACAAGTTTGTCGGTTTTTCCTATTTTTAATAATAAAAATAAGAAATATGAAATATATATTACTTGTACTATTGTTTGGATATTGCTTACACATTTTTTTAAATCAGGTACCTACGTTTAACTACTACTACCACCTCCGTATCCTAGACGGATACATCAGGGAATGATCTCTATTTATTCAAATATAACAAGTATGCTATCAATAATACATACATCGAAAAGAAACCGGCCCAAATAATCATATTCATATTCATTTATTCATCAAAGGCAAATAAAACGATTATTTTTGTAAATCTGAATCTTGTTCATCTTCAGTTACCACGCAAAAAGAGCTCATAGCTCGATCAATCCATATTTATGCCATATTTATTATGATATTTATGCCCATGATTAAACTACTAATTCTGTTATAATTCCTCTGATAGCACAAAGGTCACTCTGAATAATCGTATAAAAAATCCAGGCCCGTTGAAGTCTTTTGAAAGAACATCGATCGGCCGCGGCCTCATAACCGCCTGGACTTAATACAAATCTAAAATTTATACTAAATTTATATTTAATAATAGAACAAGGCAAATCTTGATGCCGGAGTAGTAAGGGCACCCTCTGCCCCAGGACTATAAGTACTTGAATATGTTTTTCATAGAATTGTCATGAAAGTTTGTAATGAAAATCATCTGACGGCTATTTTCGAATGAAATTTGTTGAGACAACTCTACATACTAATTTTATTTATCAATAATAATGTTTGTAATATATTGGGTAAAACTAAACGCAGGCGTTTCCTGTTATCGCCGCCAGGCGTTTTGGGGTTCTCACATTGCTCGTGCGAATGGCTCGCGGACGGTCGCCATTGTCCTATGCGATATCGGTTTGATTTTTAATACGCGAGAGGTCCCGCGTTCTTTGATTGCTAATTGATTTGAGTTATAATTGTGAATTTCCTGTTTGTTAAATAACTATTGAACTGTGTGTTTGTGTAACCCGTCATTGTGACTTTCTCCTGTGAGATGTGACGCGTGGCTGCTCGCTCACATCTATCTGTTGCCGAGCCGATTTCGGGAAGAAATCTATTTATTTGTTCTGGGGAATTGAGATCTCATGGGTTAGGTAGGGTGATTAGGAATTCCCCCTTCCCGAAGACACTCAAGTTTGGATCCGAAGAGAAAGAAGATTTAGCTTGGTAAGTGGTTTACCATTGTAATTAATTTATAGGTTAGGTTATCATATAGGGCCCTGTAGCTCCCTTCATAAGCTACGGTGGTAGCAGACTGCGTTAAGTTAGTTAGGTTTTAGTCGGGCAAACGTGGTGCCGCGTGGAGATTTTTTCCCGGTACTTATTTTTACCGGTGGTTTTTTCCCGGTGAAGTTCCGGTACAGAATTCTTCCCGCCGCTTCGTTTGTCCGGATTCGCTCTGCGCACATTTTCTGGCAGCAGAGCGTAGTTGCTCTGCACATTTTCTGGTAGCAGAGCGTAGTTGCTCTGCACAATTTCTGGTAGCAGAGCGTAGTTTATCTACCCTCTATTTGTTCGTTTGTAAAAAATAATTAATTGTTTGTAAAAATTATTAGATTTTTCTTAGTTTATTTGTATAAGAATATTTGTAACCTTTTTTGTATTTGTTTGCGGTTTGTACCGTGCGTTCCGGGTTTGTGCCATTCTCATACCTACCGCGGTTTCTCGTGTTGTTGCTTGATCTTGTTCTTTATTTACCTTTTTATCTTTTCTTATTTGTTTGTTTGTTTGTGACTTGACGCGATGGCGAAGGCCTCCAATGCTAGGGCGACACTCGCCAACGAATTGAGATGGTTTGTGACGGCCGGTGGACTCCTGTCCCGGAAGGACAGGGAGGCCGCTATACTGGAAAGAGCGGATCAGCTCCGCTCACGATTGAACAACGCGGAAGCGGCCATGGCGGCGCTTACCGAAGCCGACCTTACCCCGGAGGTCTACGCAGGTCACGTGGCGGACCTGGACCAGATCCTGAGTCTGCACGATGACATCGTGGAGGCGGCGGCCGCAATAAGGGCGAGACAGGCTGGCGGACCAGCCCCTCGCACACCTGTTAGACAGGAAGGACCAGCGGTTACTGGTCGGCTCCCCACCCTTCAGCTGTCCCACTTTGGGGGTAGGATGGAGGAGTGGGTGGCATATAAAAATATGTTTGAGTCCCTGGTCGTAGCACGACAGGATTTGTCGAAGGCCCAGAAGATGGCCTACCTCCTCTCCACTCTTGAGGGTGAAGCGCGGTCGCTCATCCAGCACCTCCGGGTGGAGGACGACCAGTACGACACGGCTTGGGAGTTATTGAACTCCCGCTACCAAAACTTACGTTTGTTAGCGGATGCGCACGCCGCACAGTTGATGGCCCTGCCCAAGGTGGCCAACAGGGCACAGTTGCGCCTGCAGTTGCTCACGCCCGTTACAGTGGCCTGTAACGCGCTCCGCACACTGGGGCTGCCGGTGGACCAATGGTCTTTTTTGCTGGTGCACATAGTATTGGGCAAATTACCCAATGACATCCGCTCGCGGTTTGAGCGCGAGAATGCGGAACGGGATAGCACCACCCTACCAACATTCACTGACTTGGTGAAGTTTTTGGAGTTTGAGGCACGGGCGGCTGAGAATACCATGACGGACTCAGCGCCATCCAGAGCGCCTGAACGTAGGCCCTTGGAACCCTCATGGCGAGGGAGGCCCCAACAGGGACGGCAACCGCCACCGCGTGGAGCTGGTGCGCGGGTTGCACACACGGCAGCAGTCGCGAGGGACGCGGACTGCCTGCAATGTGGTCGGATGGGCCACAGCCTGCTGCAATGCCGGGACTGGCAGGGACTGCCAGTACAAGATCGGCGCCGCATGGCAAAGCGGCATGAACTTTGCTTTTATTGTTTGGGCGGTCACTATGCACGTGACTGTCCCAGAGCCATACCATGCAGTGCATGCCGTGGGCTGCACCACGTGATGCTCTGCATGAACCGGAACGGGGATGGCCCCCGGTTGTTGAGGCAGGGGTCCCCTATGGGCGGGGGCGCTCCTGCGCGAAGCCCTCCACCATCGGATGGAGGACGCGGCTTCGCTCGTCGCACCCCCCCTCGGGAGGGGGGTCGCGTACCGGCGCGGGTCTTGGCGGACCGGGACCACGCGCCCCAAGGTCATGGCCAGTATGTGGCTGGCCAGGCCCCGGATAGGGCCCCCATGGGCGGGGGCCCTAGATCGGACGGGAGAGTGGGGACACCCCCCTCCACGCGGGTTACCACTACCCACCACATGCAGCCGCAGCGGTTTTCTCCGCCGCTGCACGAGTACCCACGGCTGGAGTACCACCCGCCGTACCAAAGGTATGGCCGGGCCGCGGGTTATGCCCCCCCTCAGATGGGGATGTGCACTCGCCCGACATATTATCCGGGTCAGTGGCGCCCCCCTGGTTTGGAGAGAGTGGGGAGCCCGTAACTAGCTTGCTCCCTTGCTGGGACAGAGCCGCGGACGGTTCTGCTCCCTACCGCGGTGGTCCGCGTATGGGGTCGTGGGGGGGAAGCCATTAATTTGAGAGCTCTGTTGGACTCAGGGGCTCAAAGCAGTTTGGTTACCACTCGAGTGGCACGCCAGTTAGGTTTAGTCGTGGAAGACTCGCCTGTGCCACTTCTTGGAGTTGGTGGCATACAAGTGAAGTGTCTGACGGGCCAGACACTTGTCACCTTTTCTTCGCTGAAGTCCTCCACAATGAGGATCACGACTTCGGCTATGGTAATGGATACCATTGCGGGTTGGCACCCCTCGACAGACATACCGCCGGGTGTGTTGTCTTTGGTTTCGGGTCTGGATTTGGCCGACCCCTTTGTCTTTCATCCCGGCCCAGTGGACTTGCTCCTGGGCTCGGACGTATTGGGTTGGATTTTGTTGGGTACCCAGAGAGCTCTGGGTTCGTCTTCACTGATGGCAGTGTCTACTATCTTTGGCTTCGCCCTGATGGGCCCTGTGTTTGATAATGGCACCGCGGAGGAGCCACCGGTCGTCGCATCAGCGTCCTTGGCCAAGACCATGCAAAGGTTTTGGGAGGTGGAGGAGCCACCTATGAGTTCCAGGGTGGATCCGGAACACGCTGAGTGCGAAGCCTTCTTTCGATCAACCACGGAGAGGTTGCCCTCCGGTCGGTTTGTAACTAGATTACCATTTGTTGCTACACGTCCTAGCCTAGGGCAAAGTAGGGCGCTTGCGGAGAAATGACTGCTGTCCATGGAGCGACGCATGCAGCGTGACCACGTACTTCGCGATAAATATATTGAATTTATGCGCGAGTACGAGGATTTGGGTCACATGTCTCCGGCTCGAGTTGATTGGAGCTCAACTGAGCATTATTTTTTGCCCCACCACGCGGTGGTGAAGGCCTCAACAGGCAAATTGAGGACCGTCTTCGATGGGTCCGCACCCACTTCGAACGGGGTTTCGTTGAATCTGTGTTTGCATTCGGGTCCCAAATTGCATAGGGACATAATTGACATCATCTTGAACTTTAGAAGACATCAAGTGGTTTTTGGTGCGGACATCCGGATGATGTTCCGCCAGACAGTCATACATCCTGAGGACAGGCGATTCCAGTTGATACTCTGGCGTGAGCGCCCTGAGGATCCTGTGACGGTGTATGAACTCAACACAAACACGTATGGTTTGAAATCTAGTCCCTATATCGCCATCAGATCATTGCTTGAATTGGCAGAGCGGGAACGGATCCGCTTTCCCCGTGGGGCTTCCGTGCTGTCACGTGACTTGTATGTTGATGACGTGTGCACCGGAGCCCAAAGTATTGAGGAGGCCCTCCTACTGCGGGATGAATTGATTGAAATATTGAAGACAGGTGGCTACGAGCTACGTAAGTGGTTGTCTAATGAGCCTAAAGTTCTAGAAGGGATCCCGGAGGATCACCAACAGAACCCTCACCTGTTTGAGGATGTGGATGATCCCAACAGGATAGCGGTGCTGGGCATGCAGTACCAGCCGCTAACCGATATTTTTACATTCCAAGTGGACTTGGAAATACCAAAGGTCTGGACTAAGAGAACGGTGTTGTCCGTAATAGCCCGTATGTTTGATCCAAGCGGTTGGATCAGTCCAGTGATATTCTCTGCAAAGTGTCTTCTTCAGAGACTTTGGACTTTGGGCGTCTCGTGGGACGAGCCGCTGTTTGGCTCTCCATTGGATGATTGGCTCGAGTTGTTTTCATCGATTAAGGAAGTCAATCGGATTGCCTTGCCTCGTCGAATATTGCCCCCCGGGAAATATCGAGCCAGCCTGCATGGCTTTTGTGACGCGTCGGAGCGAGGCTATGCCGCGTCAGTCTATATGCGGACAGTTGACGCCGATGGCCGGGTCAATGTCTCGCTTTTGTTAGGGAAGAGCAAGGTCGCCCCCATCAGGACTAGGCTGACTATTCCCAAGCTTGAGTTGAGTGGAGCTCACCTTCTCTCTAAATTGTTGCATCACGTTGCATGTGAGCTGGCGGCCACGGTCGAGATACGGGACATCTTCGCCTGGTCGGATAGCCAGGTCGCGCTTGCATGGTTGCGCGCGGCCCCACATACCTTGGAGGTTTTTGTGGGAAATCGGGTTTCCCAAATCCAGAATATCGGAATTGATATAACATGGAGACATGTGCCGGGAGAGCTTAACCCAGCGGACTGTGCTTCCCGAGGTTGTACGGCACCAGAATTAGTGTCACACCCGCTCTGGTGGGGTCCAGAGTGGCTGATGGGATCAGAAACTTCTTGGCCTGTCTGTCAGACAGATGTTACTTCTTTGAGTTTGACCGGGCTCCGTGTACATGCTGTAGTCGCTGAGACGACGTCGGAGCCGGATTGGCTACTTGCTCGGTATAGCAGCTTGGATAAGCTTCTGGGTGTTACCAGTTGGATTAAGCGTTTCATACATAATTGTAGAAACCCACAGGCAAAGCGGTTGGAGCCGATTGCAGGTGCAGAAGAGCGCCGGAGCGCATTGTTGCATTGGGTCCGTGTCGTGCAGACCGGACGGTTTGAGTCGGAGCTTCGTATTTTGCGCGACGGACGCGCTAAGTTGAAGGGCGCGGTCGCTCGTTTGAACCCGTACATCGACTCGGATGGGCTTCTTCGGGTTGGAGGCAGGCTCCGGAAGGCGGATCTTCCATATGAGACTCGCCATCCTCTGTTGTTGCCCAAGGGCGGACCCTTGGTGCAGCTTTTGGTGTCTGATCGACACATTCGTAACGCCCATGCTGGGTGCAATGCTTTGTTGGCTATTTTGCAACGCGAGTTTTGGATTTTGTCTGCCCGAAGAGCAATCCGTAGTGTCCTGTTTCGATGTATTGCATGTTATAGGTTGAAGGCATCCACGATGCAACCACAGATGGGTGATTTGCCCGCTGATCGAATCCGACCTTCGAGACCGTTTGACGGCGTTGGAACCGATTTTGCCGGTCCCTTTTCGATCAAGGCTTCTCCCTTTCGTAATGCCCGTATTGTGAAGGGCTATTTGTGTGTATTTGTTTGTTTGGCCACCAAGGCTGTCCATTTGGAGGTGGTATCGGCCCTGACTACGGAGGCCTTCGTCGCCGCGTTGGATCGCTTTGTTTCGCGTCGAGGTCTACCTTCCCTTATTAGGTCTGATAATGGCACAAACTATAAGGGAACTGTAAATTATCTTAAGGATGTTTCTGTGTTTATTGATAAAAATTGTACTAGTTTAAGTCAAATTGCTGCCCAAAGGGGAATAACCTGGAAGTTTAGTCCCCCAAGTTGCCCCCATTGGGGAGGGATTTTTGAAGCGGCTGTGAAATCCGCAAAGACCCACCTCCGCCGCATTATCGGAGAAACGGCTCTAACTTTTGAAGAGCTGGCCACAGTGTTTTGTAAAGTTGAGGCGGTCCTCAACTCTCGTCCTCTCTGTCCGCTATCTCCAGATCCAAATGACTTGGAAGCTCTCACCCCTGGTCATTTTTTGGTGGGAGGGCCGTTGAATGCCCTGCCCGAATACCCGTGGAAGGATGAACGCGTATATCGGTTGTCGCGTTTTCAAATGTTGCAGCAAATGAGCCAGGACTTTTTGCGTCGCTGGTCGCTTGAATATTTGCATTTGCTGCAGCAAAGAGTGAAGTGGACAGACAGGACTGAGCCTCCCAGGGAGGGTGATTTAGTATTGTTAAAAGAGGCAAATTTGCCCTCATTGCTTTGGCGACGAGCTCGCATATTACGTTTGATTCTTGGCGGAGATGGCACTCCGCGTGTGGCTGAGGTGTTGGTCGACGGTTCGATTTTAAGGAGAGGTGTGACCTCTCGCCCGCCTTCCCGTAGAGTAAGCTAGCGGTCTGCTTCTCAGACCGGGACGGGGGGATGTTTGTAATATATTGGGTAAAACTAAACGCAGGCGTTTCCTGTTATCGCCGCCAGGCGTTTTGGGGTTCTCACATTGCTCGTGCGAATGGCTCGCGGACGGTCGCCATTGTCCTATGCGATATCGGTTTGATTTTTAATACGCGAGAGGTCCCGCGTTCTTTGATTGCTAATTGATTTGAGTTATAATTGTGAATTTCCTGTTTGTTAAATAACTATTGAACTGTGTGTTTGTGTAACCCGTCATTGTGACTTTCTCCTGTGAGATGTGACGCGTGGCTGCTCGCTCACATCTATCTGTTGCCGAGCCGATTTCGGGAAGAAATCTATTTATTTGTTCTGGGGAATTGAGATCTCATGGGTTAGGTAGGGTGATTAGGAATTCCCCCTTCCCGAAGACACTCAAGTTTGGATCCGAAGAGAAAGAAGATTTAGCTTGGTAAGTGGTTTACCATTGTAATTAATTTATAGGTTAGGTTATCATATAGGGCCCTGTAGCTCCCTTCATAAGCTACGGTGGTAGCAGACTGCGTTAAGTTAGTTAGGTTTTAGTCGGGCAAACGTGGTGCCGCGTGGAGTTTTTTTCCCGGTACTTATTTTTACCGGTGGTTTTTTCCCGGTGAAGTTCCGGTACAGAATTCTTCCCGCCGCTTCGTTTGTCCGGATTCGCTCTGCGCACATTTTCTGGCAGCAGAGCGTAGTTGCTCTGCACATTTTCTGGTAGCAGAGCGTAGTTGCTCTGCACAAATAATATTATTTAATACTAGCTGTCGCCCACGGCTTCGCCCGCGTGAGTTTCACTTAGATGAAAAATCTTTTTATATTCCAAACTGTTTCAGATGTTTCGGATTTTCGATTTTTATACGTCTACAGAAAATGTTCATCAGATTAATTAATTTGATGTTTATCAGATTGATTCAGATTGATTAAGTTTTGCTAAGGCGCCATTTCCATATATGTTATAGTGCACCTGGTCTCTTGGAGCTTTTCATCAGATGTTCCAGATTTTCAATTTTTATACGTCAGCAGAAAATGCTCATCAGGTTAAACGACTTATACTAAGGCGCCATTTCCATATATGTTATAGTGTAGCTGGTCTATTGTCTTCATCAGATGTTCCAGAACTTAAAATTTTATACGTCAGCAGAAAATGCTCATCAGGTTGAATGACTTTTGTTAAGGCACCATTTCCATATTTCTTATTTCTTATAGTTTAACATAGTTCTGTTTTGGTTCTTCATCAGGTGTTCCAGTTTTCAAAATCAAATTATAGCCTAAATATTGCCTAGGCTTAATAACTACACAACAAAAAAAGTTTCATTCAAATCGGTTCACTTATTCACTACTTTCGGAGATTAGCGTGATCATACATAAGACAGACAGACAAGAAATTAAAAAAAAAAAAAATTCTATTATTCTTTTTGAGTGTCCCTCTATCCACTTCAGTCAAAAATACTAATTGTACAGACAAAATATTTTTACTGTTTTATTATATGTATAGATAATGTTTATATTGATATTATATTAAAATAATATTATTTATCAGTCTTAAATAGAAAACAACAAATGTGTTAAAATAGATACATGTTATACTATATCGTTTCGCATCGGAGCTATAAAGACAGCTGGATTGCCAAGTGTAAACAAAGCTCAACTACGAATTACCTGAAGAATCCGCACTAATTCCTCGGACTCCAGTACCTGCCGGAGACCAGCTGTAAATCCCGCGGCGAGGTAACGACGACATAAATATCTGCAAGGTAGGGGGGAGTGGGGAGGCTTGTTGGCATAGACTTAAACTAATAAAGAGCGCAATTGTCATTTCATTAATAGATGGAAGCTTAACACGGACTACACGGATCTGCGTGGAGGACCGTGTATATGTTGAAAACGATGGATTACTTATAATTGTACTAGGTTCTACTTAAGATCGCATTTTGATAGGTTACTGATGATCGTTAATTGTGTGTTGCGATAAGGCTGTCATTTGCAGGACACATTACCTATAATGTGTCTTTGTTTGTGCAAAAATGGGTTATTATTATATTGTACTAATATTTACTAACTCCGAGCCATTAATTATTATTGGCTCGGATTAAAGTTAAGCAAAACAAACAAAACTTTTACTTTAATTAAAAATCGGTCTATAACCTCCTAGGTCTATGGTATTTGGTTAAGTACTCACTGTCTATAAGCCGGGAACAATCAATATTACAGTGATAAATTAAGCATACCTTAGTATACAATCACGATGCTATAATTTAAAAATATATATCGGCGACCTTAAATAGATTAAAATAGATAACATCTGATCCAACAATTCTGTAAGTAGATAATACAAAGTGTACAATTGTCTCCCAACAGTTGAATTCAATTAATTAATCATACCAACAAACTTACTAAAAGCAGAACAATTAAGAAGGAAAACCGTAAACTGTAAATTTTAACATCCACTTTGAAAATACAGAAACATTCTCTGTATGTTGGTAAATAATTTACCCCGCAACGCATCTGTCTGCATTCAAGATGCAGTTGACGCGAATTTGCATACGCTCGCGAACAGAGCATTCTCGGTAATGCCCTTACTGTTCTTAAGTGACAGCTCAATGGGATCCTCGGTTCTAAATGGAAACTTGTACAGTTACCTACAGGTTTAGGTACCCTGCTTGGACCCTATACGGCACAAATAGAGGCCCATTTCCAATGAATTTATGTTGCTCTCCTAGATTATTTATAGTACACGATCTTTCTAAAATGTCTCGTGGGTTGTAATTCTTTTAATATTCAATTTAATTAATTTTGTTTAAGCGAACCTTAAATTTTTCTGAAAACCGAAGTGGAAAAGTGACCGTACTTTCTTTTTTAATGCTCACCATATTTAGATTGTCCTTTGTTTAACACATTTCATTTTAGTTAAATTACTCTCACTCGCGGAGCAGGCAAATTAACTTACAAAAAATTTATACAAAATGTTTCACGAAATAAAGGATAATGTGATGTGACTCTGGAGTGGAAATCTTTCATCCCGAAAATTCTATAATTTTAAGCAAAAAATTACACATTTTCAGTCGCGCGCGCGCAGCCTCCCGTGCCGTGCGTGTTATCGGTTGCGAAACCACGTCTCGCAAAAATGTCGTGTACAGTGAAATGTGTTACCTGTAATATTGTTATTGATGAGCTGCTGGCCTATCTGAGGGCTAAGCTTTCCAAAACTGATGAAGAGAGCCTGGTCAGAATTTGTACAGCAACGTTCTCGACTGAGGATATTCAAAAATCACATACGTTGCTGTTTGAATCTGTGCCGTCACAGTTGCGTAAAATTGCGAGGAGAGGAATAGGAAAAGAAGATCGCCTGATTTACGATATGCTACATTTCTTAAAAGCAACTGAGCCAGAGGCGTTGCCTGTTTTTGTAGCCCACAATTTGGAGAAGCTACCGCCAATTACTTTCGATCATCTGGATGTGTCTAAGCTACTGAAAGATGTTGCAGTTCTACAAGCTGATATCAAGCAAATAAAGACTTCGTATGTTACTGTTGAACAGCTCGAATCAATGAAAAAAGAATTTTGTGGTTCCAAAACTATATCGCCTCCTTTTTCTGCTGCTAAAATAAACATGAAGAGGGGAGCATACCGTGATAGTGGCCCAATAGGTTTGTCACTGTTTGACGAGTCTATTAATAATGAGAACAATCCCAACTGTTCAAGTGAATATAGTTTGCAGTATAGAAGTATAAACACAAAACGGTTGGAGGGTAGTAGTTGTATGCTGCCCGATACAAAATCTCAAACAACGGCCATAGACCCGTTATCTGGGCGCGCTCGGAATGACGATGCGAACGATGACTCATACGCACAGCGCAGTATTGTCGAACTGCCCAGCGATCAGCTGACAGCCGCCGCCGCCGCCGACGCCCGCGAGTTGTCAACAAGTAATGAGACCTATGCACAGGCAGCAAATAAAACTAGTACCGAGTGGACAGTTGTTCAGAAAAGGAAAAATAAGTCTAAAAACCGAGTCGAAGGCAAAACCGGTACCGTCGCAGTTGAATCTGGCGAAATGTTTAGAGCGGCGGAACGGAAAGTTCCCGTTTTCATAACGAATGTTCACCAAGACACTTGTCAGTCGGACATTGTAAGATATATTTCTAAGATGACCCAAGAAACAGTTAAATTGGAAAAGATAGCCATTAAGCGTCAATGTGACTACAATGCATACAAGTTTTTTGTACCCAGTAACAAACTATCTTTGTTCCTTGATGAAAAAATATGGCCCGAAGGAATAATTTTTCGTCGTTTTGTCAATTTTAAATTGAAGCGTAAAAATGTAACTTCTGATAAAGAAGTCGGCCTATCTAAATAAAAATATGGATACATACAGATTTGTGTCTTTTAACTGTCAAGGTGCAAAACGATCAGTAGATCATATTCGAGATATTTGCAAGTCCCACCAGATAATCGCTTTGCAGGAAACGTGGTTGTTCGAGCACGATTTGCCCTTTCTGAACACCATAAGTAGCGATTTCAGCTGTACAGGAGAATCTGCGATTGATTTGTCAACAGGCCCGCTAAGAGGTAGGCCGTACGGGGGTGTCGCTCTGCTGTGGAATCGCTGTGTTTTTAATAATGTGACCGTTATTCAGTGCGATAATCCGCGTATCTGTGCTATCAAAATAGTGATCAAAGAAAAGTCTTTTCTGGTGTTAAATGTGTATATGCCTACGGACTGTTGTGAGGTCCCGTTGGTAGTTTCAAATAACACGCACTTTTACACCACAACCCTTTATTCACTTTTACACAAACACCAAAAATAAAATTGAAAATGTGTGACTCCCGACGATTACAAATTCTAACTCTGCTTAAATTTATAAAATTAATCAAACGCAGGTAAAACTGCTGACGAGTGGAATACCAACGCAGTTTGACCCAGTTTCGCTAGTATTAGAATATAACAGCCTCCCCCTTTTGACAGAGCTTTATCGAAATCAGGATGAAGCGAAGTCAGTGTCAAGAAATAAGTACTTAGTAACATTGATTACTTATGCAAAGATAAATATTTAGGATGTCGTCGGGATTCAGTGTTTACAATAGTAATTAAAATATAATGTAACATGTGTTCAAATTTTTTTTTTTTTTTTTACATAAGTTTAAAATTTAAATATTAATATTTCTAATAGATTTATGAAAATCGACCTTATGTGTCTGATGCGACGAGGGAGTTAAAGATTTTAAAGACTGTTTGTCGTCATCAGAACTAGAACCTGAAATAGGAGTCATTTCAACAGCATTGGATATCTGTAGCTTATTGTTTACATGCTTATTATTTTGACGCTGGAGACATCGATTTTTAAAACAAATAAATAGCTTATAAATAGCAAATATGAGTAAACAAACAATTAAAATATACGTAAATGTTGAATAATAAGTGCCATATTTTATAAAAATGAGACAGACTTTCAAGGTTATTAATTTCAGTTTCTATATCGTTTAATTTATGAGAGGAATATCTTAAATTATCTAAATTTATTTTACTTAAAGATAAAGGTGACAAATGTGGTAAAGTTTTATTCAGAAATTCCTTATTACAACAATTGTCAGCGGTTATGTCGAAATGTATGTCCAAAGATGACTTTGTCAAAAACTTAGAACTATTAGTAGGTACTAGTTGCATTGCCTTAGAATACCCTATACAATTTCCAGTTAACTCGACTAATCCAGTACCAACAATAGAATAGTCATTTACGTCATCATCACATTTAATTGCTAGTTTGTTGAGGTTAGATTGAACATAAATCCATTTATTATTTAACAATTTGTGCCATATGTCTATATCACCGAAAAGTAATTTAGAGTTGCATTGAGGAGGTAATGATGTCACCACTTCAGTTAGCAACTTTGATTCGCAACTGGGGCTTGTAATACTAGAATACAAGGTGATTAATTCACATATGGAATAATCGTCACTAATTTTTTTGCATTTGTCTAAGTTATGTAATACAGCGTAATACAACCTGTCATCACTTAAAGCAGTGTACATGCTGGAGGGTTGAATTAAAGAAAATGTTTTCGCATGTGACTCGTTACTGTGAGGCGTTGGCAAGGGTATATTTTTATACACAACATATTTATCATTACTAATCAAAGGGATTTGCAATACAAATATAATCTTATTATTATAATAATAACAACTAAGTTGGGAAACATCTATTATTGAATGTATAGTATGAATATTTAATTGTAGCGGCAAATCTAAATGCTTCTTTATTTGATTGTTATGTTTACTTAGTTCATTATAGAGACTTAAAGGACTTAGTACACTAGGATGTAAAATATTAACCTTAGAAAATAATACAGCATTTAACGTAGAATCTAGTACATTAGAAATGCTCAGTAAAGAGCTTTCAAGTAGATTTAGTAGATTATTTATCTTAGACATATGATAATACAAGTTATTAGTTTTAGTAGATTCTAACAACATTTCTTGTATAATGTTTATTTGTGAGTTTATTTTAATTTCATTCTGATTTAATTTGTTAATAGTTGAATTAAAATTATTTATAGTAGATTTTACAATATGTAGGTATGTTTTCTTTCATTAAACGGTAGATATCAGATTCACTCTTCTGAAAAGATTCAATCGCGGCATCATATTTGCGTGCATCATCCGCGTCTAGAGTACCAAAAAAGAATTTTAAGATCTCTCCACCAAACTCTAAGGATCTTTTCACCTTGGTTGGCGTTTGATCTGCGACAATATGAGATAAAGATTGCAATTTGACTAAGTTAGATTGTATTAGTATCTCCAAAGGGTTAGAAAAGTCTTTGCATTCAATGAATTCCTGTGATTGAAGTTTGTTACAAAATATATTCAACAATTTATGAAACAAACTCTCGATTTTATTAAGGTAAGGATCCAGTGATACAATATCAATATGAGTTACAATTTTCCAATAATCGTTATAGAAACGTATACGAGTAGTAGGCTCGAAATAAATTCCAGGGCTATGAATGATTTGAGTTATCTTCGAATCTGCGTGGCTTCTGTAGCAGAAAGCTCTGAAAATAACATAAAGTAATAGGTATAATTTAAGATGTAGCAGGCTTGATTTCATTAGTATGATATTTAATATGTTTACGCCCTACTTGTAAGGTTACGTTATTTTTACTATGAACCTTAATTATTTTGTAAGGCCCCTTCCATATCGGAGAAAGAGCCTTTCGTAACCTGTGATGGTGTCTTAAATACACCATGTCACCTGATTTATAAGAGACGTCACGAGAATTAGAGTCGTAATATTGTTTTGACTTTTGTTTACTATTTATAATGTTTTGGATAGCTTTTTCTCTGCTAAAACGCATTCTATATTGTAAAGCACGAATATATTCACTATAGGTAGTATTATTACTTGTGTCATATAGAGAATTTGGTATTGAAGGTTTATAACCGTATAACAACTCGTATGGAGTGAACTCAGTGGTACAATGTGGATTAGTATTATAAGATAAGATGGCAGTAAATAAATAGCAATGCCAGTCGTTCTGGTTTTCATTGACAAAGGATTTTAAATATTCTTTTAAAGTGGCATGTGACCTTTCTAAGGCTCCATTCGTTTGAGGATGATACGGAGTCGTAAATAGAGACTTTACTCTACATATTTCAGTTAACTGCTTAAATAAATCTGAAGTGAAACAGGTTCCTAAATCAGTGAGAATGGTTTTTGGAAAACCGAATAGAGACATAAAATGAATAAGATTTCTTGCGATTTCTTCACTAGTGGCAGTTACCATAGGATAAGCGCTTGAGAATTTAGTAAGATCATCTTGAAGAGTTAGCATAAATTTGAATTTTTGAAGACCAGATTCTGGTAATGGACCAACGATATCGAGAGCTAGACGTTCAAATGGTCTAGTAGAAGTAGAAGTGATTTCCATGGGAGCTTTATTAGATTTTCGTAAAGGTTTATTAATTTGGCATAGCTTGCAATTTTTTACATAATTTTCAATGTCAGAACGCATACCTTTCCAATAATAGGCAGCTTTAATACGATTATACATTCGTGTTGACCCGGGATGACCCGCAATAGTTGAGTCATGGTTTTCTTTTAGTATTTTGGGAACTTCGACAGGAGTTGGATAAATTAATAGATTTTTGTAAATATAAATTTTAATGTAAGTATTATGAAAAATATAAGAAATCATGTTATATAATTTAGTATATGGTATCTTTGAAAAAGGATCCGTGAAGTCGGGCATAGCAAGTTCAGTGACCTCAGGATTTTCGGTTACAATTTTGTCTCTTAATTTTATTAGTAAGTTGTATATATCCTTAAATTTAGTTTCTTCATAGTGATGAATTTTTGTATAAAGGAAATAGTAAGTTTTATTTTTATCATTTACCATTTGAATACTAAAAGGTTCGCGTTCGGAATTTAGTAAGTCAGCAGAATCATCGAGCTGCGTTAGTATTTCTTCGCAGTGCGGCATAGAGTAATCAAAATCTAAAGAGACTGGACAAACGATTGATTTTAATTTAGTTAAATGTAAACTTTGACGTTGTTCTTCAATAATAGTATTTAGATTAGATGTTTTATTGGTAAGTTGATCTTTGAAATATTTTTCATAAGGTGAATTATTTAGGGTATTTATATTAATAGTAATTACAGGGCAGCGGGATAATGCATCAGCGTTAGAGTTAAGGCGTCCTTGTTTATATATAATTTCATAATCATACTCCTCGAGTTTGAGGCGCCAGCGAATGAGTCTACTGCCTGGATCTTTATTATTAAATAACCAAACTAAGGGCCTGTGATCGGTTACGATCTTGAATTTACGCCCAAAAATATAAGGACGGAATGTTTTGACAGCAAAAATAATAGCTAGGAGTTCCTTCTCCGTAGTTGAATAATTACCCTCGGCTTTATTCAGAGTTCTTGAAGCGAAGGCTATAGGTTTATCTTTACCTATATCACCTTGGGAAAGTACTGCTCCTACGGCATAACTAGAGGCATCCGTTGTAATTATAAACGGTGCGGAAAAATCTGGATATTGGAGTAGAGGAGCTGTAGTAAGTTTGCTTTTGAGAATATTGAGAGCAGTATGTTGTTCGGATGTCCAACTAAAGGCAACATCCTTTTTTAGTAGAGATGTGAGAGGTTTAGTTAATTTAGAAAAATTCTCAATGAATCGTCGATAATAGCCTACGAGGCCTAAGAAGGATTTTATTTGTTTGACATTCGTAGGAGTTGGGAATTCAGTGACGGCTTTAACCTTATCAGGATTGGGAGACACACCTTTATCGGTAATAATGTGACCCAAGTATGCAACTTCGCGACGTAAAAACTCACATTTGTCGGGTTGCAACTTTAAATTAAATTGACGTAATCTATCGAATACAAGTTTTAATTTTGTAATGTGATCAGTGAGATTATGAGAATAGATGATACAATCGTCTAAATAGACATATGCGTGAAGACCTTGGAGACCGGAAAGAGCCGTATTCATGAGTCTCTGAAACGTTGTAGGGGCGTTTTTCAACCCGAAAGGCATTCTGGTAAATTCGTAGTGACCAGAAGTGCTTGAATTAGTATTTACACTGAAACCTGTCTTCTCAGCATCTTTAGGGTTCATCTTAATTTGGTGAAATCCGCTAGATAAATCTAGCGTACTAAAATATTTAGAATGACCTAGTTGGTCGAGAATATCAGTAATGAGAGGCAAGGGATAACTTTCGGAAACTGTGATATCATTGAGGCGTCGATAATCTATGACAATCCTCCATTTAGGTTTGCCAGACGCATCTAACTTCTTAGGGACTACCCAAACTGGGGCGCTCCATGGTGAAATAGAGGGGCGAATGATATTTTGGTCAAGCATTTTACGAATTTGGGAATCTACTTCTTCCTTATGACATTCAGGGAAGCGATATGACTTGACATGAATTGGAGGCGTATTACCTGAGTTAATAGAATGTTCGATTGCGTTAGTGTAAGATAATGGTTCATCTGGAAGATGAAAAATATCTGTGTATTGAGAGCAACATTCCAAGAGAGAATTTTTCTCTTCCGAATTTAAATGAGAACAGCGTAATAGGTTTAATACTTTTTGAACTCGTTCAGATTTAGAATAAGAAATTGAATTTATATTTTGATACTTGTAGGTATTTAAGTCATAATCGAGAGGTGACACTTCTGCGTGATAATCTTTGATCTCTACGTCAGAGTCAGTGGTATTTAAAACAGAAATATTTATTATTTTATTAGGTTTAATAGATACAATGCAATTTGCGACATAAACGCCATTGCATAAGGTTTGATCGAGTACTAGAGCCTCATTATTTTTATAAGTCTCGTGCGAGTAATTTGATATAGCGCATTCAATGACTATTTCAGAACGAGCGGGAATAATATAAATTGGTTTAGTGTAATTTATTTGTAAATTATGCTCGTATATATTCAATATTTTTGTATCATAGTTAATGTTCGCTTTAAAATGACTTAGAAAATCACTACCTAGGATGCCATCATAGTCCAGCATGACGTCATCATTGACGACATGAAATTTATACTTAAAATTATTGGTAGATAGTGCAAAGTCCATTTGAAATGTACCTAATGTAACGCAACAAGATTCAGTGTTGTTTATTCCTTTTAGTTTAACCATTTCACGAGATAAAGGAGGTGTCATGTTCATACTTGATCGTTTTAGTAAACTGATAGATGCACCTGTATCTATAAGAAAACTTAAAGGTTCAAAAGAGTAACTCGACTTTAGAAATACATGAGGTAGAGATATTTTTTTTATTTTTATATTTGTCTCGTAAATGGGAATTGTGCAATTGACATGAGTAGAAGCGTTATAAGATTTAGCGATTTTATTTTTGTTGCAGGAATTAGAATATGGTTTAGTATTAGATTTAGTAGGACTCAGTTGCTTTGACTGAGATGAAGATTTAGTGAGACTCAGTTGCTTGGACTGAGATGTAGATTTGGTAACACTCAGTTGCTTGGACTGAGTTGTAGATATAGTAGGTGAAATCGTGTCGTTTGCTATATTCGATTTCGGTAGACACGGACCCGAAATCGGAATTAGTTTAAATGTGTGTCGTCGGAATCGAACCGCGACTCATTTGCGTCACACACGTTTACCGTGCCGGTGGCGTTACCAGGTGACTGGTAGTCACGTTGTGAAGAGCTAGCGTTTTCGCGGCGCTGCATGTTATATTTGCGTTTACGACACTCATCTATTGAATGACCCAAATTTTTACAATAATTACATGATTTTATGTTTGAATTTGTATAAGAATTAGAAAGATTAGATTTTATATTATTATTAGAGTTAGGGTTAAGGTGATATGTTTTTTTATAATTAGAATTTGAAGATTTAATTTTTAAGTAGCATTCGGAGGAAGTGTGACCTGATTTGTTACATATGGAACATTGTTTGGTATATTTATTTGAGTTAGATTTAGACAAGTTAAATAATTTTTCTTCCTCAATTGCGTGTTGTGCCGCCTCGTTTAATGTTGAGGGATTCCTGCACCGGACAACCGCAGATATAGAATGATTTAGACCTAACATAAAGGTATTAAGAGCAAGGTCTTCCATAGCTGCTATTCGACCAGGAAGTTCTTTAGTGTCCTTGCAGCTATAATGAATTTCGGAATGTATCCTAGCTAGTATATATTCGATTCTGAGAGAATATTTAGTGACATCTTCACCAAATAATTGTTTACAGTTTTGTAAATCTATTAATAAATGTGTAGAATGTTTTTTCTCGCCAAATGTATTTTTTAGAAATGATTTTAGTTCATCCCAAGTGTCAAATGTTCTTAAACTACAGGCTGCTTGAGCCTTGCCTTCTAATTGGGATAAAATAAATTTACATAAAACATTTTGCTGTTCGGGGCTAGCTAAAGAAATTGCATTGTCACAATTTGTAAGAAATGCGGGAAGTGACTCTCTGTCACCATTATATGGCTTAACGAATTTTGACAAAAATGTTAACGTGACTTTCTCGGATTTTTCGGACATTTCGGAAGTTGATGTTTTGCGAGTCTCTCCAGTGGATTCTGCTTTGAGTGACATCAGGTACATAAATTGTATTAATTGTATAGAATAAAATTTGTAAAAGTATAGAAATAGAAATAATATAAAATTAGAGTTCAATTAAGAGTCAAATAAGTATAGAAAAAAAATCACTCACAGAAACACGAAGCACACTTTCACTAGCATGACTTGGTTTTGAACACTGGACTTGACTCGGGGTGTTCACGCTGTCACAGCGGGAACTGGGATACGCGGCTGTCACGTTACCAGCGTATATCATGAGATGAGAGCACCTTGATGAAGATGGTGCTGGTGGTGAGTTAGACTGGAGCCGGTGTGTGTGGTGCGGGCTCAGGTTACACCTGAGGCTGACCGTCGACCTCGTGGGGGTGATGTGCAGTGAATACGTGGTGCGGGCTCACGCTAAAAAGCGGAGGCTGACCGTCGACCTTGTAGGGATGGCGTGTAGTGGATAGGTGGTGCGGGCTCACGCTATTGAGCGGAGGCTGACCGTCGATGCAGGCTTGACCTCCAGGTCAAGTCTTACTGTCGATCAGAGACCGTGTAGAGAACCTCGGGTTCGGATGTCAGGACTTCAACGGAAGCCACCTACGACATCCCACTTCTGACACCAATTTTGTTGTGAGGTCCCGTTGGTAGTTTCAAATAACACGCACTTTTACACCACAACCCTTTATTCACTTTTACACAAACACCAAAAATAAAATTGAAAATGTGTGACTCCCGACGATTACAAATTCTAACTCTGCTTAAATTTATAAAATTAATCAAACGCAGGTAAAACTGCTGACGAGTGGAATACCAACGCAGTTTGACCCAGTTTCGCTAGTATTAGAATATAACAGGACGATAGTAAAAATTTGGCGGAGTTCACGGATATTTTATACTCGGTGAGTGCTATTATAGACAGTTATAGCGTAGACTGTGCTTATATACTGGGAGACTATAATGCTCATCCTCATGAACAGTTTTACTACGAGTTAATGAACTTTTGTACGGAACAGGAAATGTCTTGTGTTGACTTTAATATGTTAGGTATATGTTCCAATACGTATACGTATGTTAGTAATTTAAATGGTGCAAGGAGATGGCTCGATCACTGCTTGGTAACAAAAGCAGCGTTGAATTCTGTTAAAAATGTATATGTTATTCACGATGTTTTCTGGTCTGATCACGACCCCCTTGTAATAGAATGTAATTTGAGTGTTAATTTGCCGTTGAGACTCTCATATAATACATTTAGGAATGAAGTTGTTTGGGGTGACCGGACACCAGCCCAAATAGACTTATATCGAGAAGAATGTCACAAAAGGCTAAGACTCATTGACTTCCCGTCCGATTTACAAAAAATGTAGTGACAGTATGTGTGATATTTCTAGTCATAGGAGTGTAATAGACGGATTATACAAAAGTATTGTGCAGGCCCTCAAAGAATCCTCTATAATATCCTGTGAGAGGAAAAAATCTATAAAAAAGGTTGTTGCGGGCTGGAACAAGCATGTCGCTGGAGCTCACGGGTTGGCCAGGCTAAAATTCCAAATGTGGGTCTTGCAGGGTAAACCTAAAGATGGCGATGCATATAAAGAAATGTGCGAATCTCGAAAAATATTTAAGTCTCGGTTGAAATGGTGTCAAGACCACGAAACTCAAATAAAGATGGATATTCTAGCCTCCCACCATTCCAAAAAGGATTTTCGTTCATTTTGGAAACACACCAACCGCTTGCAATGTAGGCCGAATCAGCCCGTGAGCGTTGGCGGGATGAGTGATCCAAAGAGTATTGCGGATCTGTTTGTGGATCGTTTTACTGTAAAATCACCTCTTGGGCCTTCACTTTCGAAACTGAATATTGAGCCCGGTGTGAAAAGGGAATTATATTTTTCAATAAAGGATATAGCTTCAATAGTAAAATCCATGTCCAGGGGTAAATCACCTGGCCACGACGGGCTCAGTATTGAGCATCTTAAATTTGCGGGTCCACATTTGCCTCGTGTGTTATATTTACTTTTTAATTTTTGTATAGGTCATGGGTACATGCCTGAGGATATGATGCGTACGATAGTTGTACCTATAATTAAGAATAAAACAGGGGATCTCGGAGATAAAAATAATTATAGGCCTATTTCATTAGCTACCGTAATATCAAAGGTATTTGATGGCGTGCTTAATATACAACTAAATAATCACATAAAACTGCATGATAATCAGTTCGGGTTTAGGCCCAATTTGTCAACTGAAACCGCAGTTCTGTGTCTTAAGCACGCTGTCTCTTACTACTCTAGGCGCAAAACTCCAGTCTTTGCCTGTTTCCTAGACCTGTCAACCGCTTTTGACCTGGTTTCATACGACATATTATGGAAAAAACTTGAAACAGCCAACGTTCCTGTGGATATCATAAACATTTTCAAATTTTGGTATTCTAACCAGGTCAATAATGTGCGATGGGATGGAATCCTCTCCAAACCGTATGGATTGGAGTGCGGGGTGAGACAAGGGGGGCTAAGCTCACCCACGCTCTTTAATCTATACATAAATGAAATGATAGAGAAGCTCAGCAGCGCTAGTGTCGGTTGTCACATAGATGGGGTGTGCGTTAATAACATCAGTTACGCGGACGACATGGCGCTGCTGAGTGCATCTGTCTGTGGGCTGCGGACGTTGGTTGCGGCTTGCGAAGCCTACGCCCTCTCTCATGGCTTAATATACAACGTTAAGAAAAGTCAAGTCATGGTCTTTGGGGACGGGAGGAAGCTATATGACGAATTTCCACCAATGTACCTCAACAATACTGTACTCCAGAGGGCGTATAAATTTAAATATCTCGGCCATATGTTGACTCCCGACCTCAAGGACGATGAGGACATTGAGAGGGAGCGGAGGGCTTTGTCAGTGAGAGCGAACATGCTTGCTCGCAGATTTGCGCGTTGTTCTGGGGAAGTAAAACTTACCCTGTTTAAAGCTTTTTGCTGTTCTTTTTACACGTGCAGTCTGTGGGCAAGGTATACTCAAAAACCTTATGAAGCTCTTCGCGTGCAGTTCAACAATGCGTTCAGGATGCTGTTGAGGTTACCTCGCTTTTGTAGCGCATCAGGAATGTTCGCTGATGCACGGGTGGATTGTTTTAACACAATAATGCGTAAAAGGTGTGCATCCCTGGTGCGCCGAGTGCGAGAGAGCAACAACAGCATCTTGCGCATGATCGCAAGCAGGCTGGACTGTGCATACATAGGCCATTGCTGCCATATAGCCGGGGGGATGGTGAAGGAGTGGCCTCCGCAATAAATTTTGTAAATAATTCCTACTAACATAGCATAAGTTTACTAACATTATGAGTCCTGGTTACTTGAATAAATATTATTTCATTCATTCATTCATTTGATCACATTCCTGTGATCCGCATAAAGGTCAAACATTAAATAATTTCACGGTGTAAAAGCGAACGAACCCGCGTGCGATACGCGAGTTCCGCAAACACACACCTTTGTTCCAACACACACCGCGATAAATCCAAAAGAACAACACAGCCGCAGCAACCGCGGCCTTTCATGTTCGTGTCGGCTCAAATTCACAAACTTTGTAACAACATTTAATGTTATGATTGAATTAAATGTATTCTGCGAAAATGTACCACAAATATTAGCTAAGAAACTTCACTTGGGTCGTCCCGACACCTACGTAGGCCGTATTCCGGCGTGATAAGGTCGGCTTTGCGCCGCGGTTCCGCCCGGGGCGTCAGTTGCGAGTTCCCATTCGCTCTGTGTGCGTACAAACAACAATATTTTGTCAGCGGCTGCTTTCAAATCTTTGTGACAATTCATTTACAGCCTATTATTTCTTTTTGCTAATTTAGACGTGAACTGCCTACTTCTCTCTTTGAAATTGTTACAAAAATAGCCTCCTAGCCCATAATTTAGGCTGTTTTCAAGTATGAAGTTTCTAGAAAGAATGGTAACCTGGAATTACAGCTATTCCTTACGTATATGACACACAGGCTAATTAAAATACAATTTAGCATTTCAAACTCGACATTCACTCTTGTGATAGATTTGCTTCTTGTAATAACTCCAATACGCGTTCCAATGACGGCAGAGGGTGAGGTACGAGGTGAGGGGGGCGAGTGCGCACGTCTTGATGTTTATTTTAGATAATTAATATGTAGCTGGTATTACAGAGTGCGGCCCTGGGTAATGAGCCGGCTCTGCGAAGGATCGGGCATCTAATTTTAGGGACGCAATCGTATAAATGTGAAAGGTATTTGATGTTAGTCACTCTATCACCCTAAAACGTTTAGATTATTGTGTGTATTATAAGTTGAGGTGAGTCTCTATCACAACAAAAAGTTGCTTGAAATCGTGTTGTTATTTTTGATAGCAAAACGGTCTTATTGACAGAAGTGGGACACCATAGGTTAATATAAATGATCTTGGTAAATCTGCATTATGCTTTAAAATAAATAGTGTATATAATATTATTGTATTATATAATTAATGTCTGATTGTCTCTTTCGATAAAACGTCACCTGTTGCACCTTTCTAAAAGAGTACTAAACAATAAGGTTTAAATTAATATTTCTGGAACCACACGTATTCAGTTTCCGAGAAACCCGACACAATAGAATAATTCCCGTGACGGCCTCCTACAAAGACACGATATTGCTCAAGCTCTGTGTGTAGTCACCTAGTATAGTGGAGTTTAGTGTAGTGTACTTCATGCTGACCATACTTCGCAAGACATTGTCTTGTTAACAGAGACTGTAATTCCTACATACCTATTTGTATTTCTTATTGCTGAAGGCATTGACTGCTATAAGCGGAATATTATTATAATAGTCACTTTGAATATTTAATCTCGAGAGTAAATAATCAAATAATAGTCATAATGAAAACATTCAACAATCTCTTTTTGGCCAGTCGCGTAAAAACACTACTGCCTTCTTTCAAATTAATTATTATAATAAACCTGAGATGTAAATCTGACATGGAAGGTATTTTGAAGGAAGTTGACAGCTCACATGTATAAAATGTCTCACAAGACACAATACAATGGAGATATTCTCTCAAGGTGCATTGTGTTGCCAACAGGTATAACGTGTGCATCTAGCTGGATTATTGCAATCAATGTGCTTACGGCTCCGATTGAATCTGACCGGCACAATACGTTACACATTGCGCCTTAGGGACTTTCTGTGACTTTGTTACAATCAGTACGTATTCATTTCTAGTTATTATTGTGTATTCTACAAGTTTAGTGTTTGTTTAAAAGAGTCTGACTAAAATTATATTGCGTAAATGTAATTACCAATCAATATGTCAATAAATGCACCGAGTAGATGGACAGATATGATAAGGTCGTCTACGCGCAGGAAACTCCATCTGGCTTTAAAGCAGGTACAGTACTGCATTGCTTAGAAGGCCCTAGTCAAGAGTGTCTTAGCTACTGGCATTCACGACCCTCAGCCATGAGGATACTACCACTATTAAGAAGTGTCAATAAATTTCAAAACATTCTCTTTTCTCTATTCATTTCGTCAACCAACCAAAACTCAAAAATATAAAAGAACATCTTTGCACTATATCGTCCTGTCTGAGAATTTAAGTCAAATAATTAAAAAAGTAAAAGTCAGCCTCCCGTACTGGCCGGCTAGAGCATAAAATGATAAAAAAAAGTAAGAAGAAAAATCGCGTGCCCGCCATATTTTAAAAAAGTAGATGATGCAATATCTCTCGTAGTGCAACTTCATTGTTGTTATTTTAGTTCAATTAATTTTAATACTTACCTGTGCTAAAGAAATGTAATAAAGAGTGCATAAGTTTAACTAGTGTAAATCAGTTCGCTGTATAAGTGTATATGTGAAGTTCAGTACAATAATCATTCCTTGTATCCAACAAATGCATTTGATTTCCCTCCACCAGTTTCAGATCAAGTTCATCACACTTCCATTTGTTTATATTTTACCATAACAGACTGTACACGTCCCGTGAGCCGAGCTCTGGGCCCTATTTTTGAAAGTGCGACATATAGCCGAAAACGAATAGATAACTATGTCAGACTCGTAATACTATATCAGTAAAAACATAAACGGCGTATTTTTGAAATCACTCGTCTAACAATGTGGCCAGAGATATGAAAAAAATGCGAAACAAAATTTCCACTCCATTCTACGCAACGAAAACCAAATCGGTAACGAATCGTTAAAAAAAATGTTGAAAAATTTTCAATGAATGAGAACGAAAGCGTTAACCGGAACGCAAAAAAATCGTCAGAATAGACACCATCTATATCAGTATCCGGTTGTCATTTTCATACAAGCTTTTGACGTAAAATCAATCAACTACCAAACTATTCGACATTGACAATTCAAAAATACGGAATAATTGATGTCAAATGAAAAGTCATTCGACTCACGCGTTTTTGGTAAGTCACACTTTCAAAAATAGGGCCCTAAAAGATGCGCGGCTGCACGATGGGTCAGTGGCACTCGTGTTTGTTCCGCTGGCGACCGCGCGTTTTTGTGTTGCCGTCCGGCTGCCCACAAGCTAACGCCTACAGGTGGCGTTTGTTCAGCACTTTCAACAACTTTTTAAGATATTTAATGTTGGTCATTCAAGTCAGTTGGTCATAATAATGACAAACATAGATAATAAAAATAAGAAAGCATTGGATCAGGGTAATTTACAACAGTATGTTAACTGAATGTAATTTAAATTATTTATATACAAGAATGTTATATTAATTTAATATTTGATGAGAAAATACAAACGTTAATTACATCATTTGAAAAGGGGAGCAAAAGTACGTGCTATATATGACCAGCGCGTTCCTCAGCTAAAATAAAAGTGAACTCAGGCGCACGCATTGCCACCATTCCACCGTCGCTGGGGTGGGGCAAGCGTTGACGTCACCGTGCGATAGGTGGCGCTGACATCTCGGTGTTGCTAACAAGTACGTTAGTTATCTACATTTATTAGTTTAAATTATTCTTTGGCAATGTATTTATCAGTATACAGACATGCAGTCAGTGACTCAGTATGCAAAGCCAACGTTGTTCACAATATTAGAAGGAACATTTGATGTGGTTGACTAAATATTCATTGCGACTACCTGCGTGATGTAACGTAAAATTTTTAGAAGTAGTTTATATATGTTGTACAGTACAAATAGATACATATCAATCTTATTTAACAAATAAAAAGAACTATTAAGAACTAAATTAATAAAATCGTGTTCTTTCTTTATAAAATAGAAGCCGGGTCAGTGCTCCACCTACCTAGGTGGAGCATGGGATACTCACAGCGGTCTCCATGCTCCAATTGCCATGAGCACAGACAGTTGCAATGAGCACAGTCTTTTCTCGTGTCTCTACGAGAAAAAATCTAAATCAAAGACTACTTACTTATTTTAAAAGAGGTTATAATATATACTGCTAGAAATATATATGAAATTGGAGACAACGAAAGTAATATCATCGGACATACGAAACGCAAATATTAATTAATTAAAAAAAGCAGTTACAAGGTAACTGCGCAATTACTGGAAAATATCGTGTTCCATAAAGTTATGGAGGCTTCAATTCGTGTAATTAAACTTCCCATTCATCCGTTTACGCCGAGCGCATCCCTATCGGCACAGAAGTGCTTTTAATCTGAGCTTTGAGTTTCGGTAATAAGATTTAAAATCGCGTGTTAACTGAAGTGTAACGAGAGACGCCATCAGACGCCGCTTTGTGCCGGCCGTCATTGCACCTGACTTTTAACGCGTTGACGTTTTATTTAAAGCGAATGACGTAGAATGGTAATTAAAATATTTTTAATATGGTTCCAAGAATGTAAGTAAATTTTATTTGTAAAACATCGGCGTAATTAATAAAAAAATGTTCAGCAACAAAACAAACATTTGTTACATAAATGTATTTTCTACGAAAGTTATGATTAGGGCAAGATTCAAGATGTTATGTCGGCAAGAAAAGCGCAAAGATTATCCGTATCCTTTTATATTATTTTTCTGTATATTCGTACCTTTTGGCGACCTCCGTGCCTAATGGTTATAATGCTGCCGCGCACATCAAAAATATTTCTGTAAATCTTGCTGAAAAAGTGAAGAGTTTCCGATTGGTAAGTATATGCTTTCGTTTAAGCGTGTCAGGCGGTTTAGAAGCTCTGACATCACAGGGTACGGATGGTTCTATAGATCTAGCATCCCACCAAATAGAAATAAGACTTATAGTACCTGAGTGAAGGTCTTCTAATTTCTGTTGTGCGATTCAAACTTCTTACCTGAAACAAAGCACAAAACTTTTTATAGGATTAAATATCTTTGAATCACTGATAGCTCAGTCTTCTAGGCGTTCGGTGTACGTCCGAAAGGTCGTAAGATCAAAGCCCAGGCTCGACCTTTGAGCCTGTAGATCCATCGGACTTGTACGGTCTTTTTCATCAACCACCTACTTCGGCAAAAGAAAACACTGTGAAGAAACCCTATGACATATGCCAGTTAAAATTTAATTACATGTACAGATAAATAATTTCATTGAATAAACAAACACGGCTCGATCCAGCACGCATGAGCTCACAGCCCTCGGCCATAACGTTTCGATGATCCTGCTTCAATAACCTATTCCACATCGATTGTATTGTGTTATTGCACCATCACCGGAGAAGAACCAAAACGCCAACGAGAAGATCATCAGCTCTCAGTCATATTTACCAGCTAATAAAAAACTTCATTCAAAGTTAACTTACGTTATGAAAAATAAAAAAGTGGATACGAATCATTCCTCTGAATCTTTCGCCGCTAGTTACTTCATATTAAACGAGTATTCAGAAAATATCGAAAATGTTTAAAGAACTTACTTATTTTTATCATTGACAATCTCAATTAAAACATAGCCTAGATCTAGAGAGTACATGCCGTGCGGACGAAGTCGTGGGCAAAGGTTAGTTTATAATATTAGTTAAGAGCTTACAAGCCTGTAGCCAACAACTTGACCCGCTGACCCGAGCGGCGGGCGCAGAAAGCCGGTAATGCATGTTTGTGGAGCTCTGCAGGCGATGTTGGGTCACCATTTGCATACAATTCATAGTACAAAACCGTGTTAAGTCTTCTTTTCTATCTCACTAGGAGAAAAATCATTGAATTATTATAGACATTAATTTTTTTAAAGATATTTTACCAATGCTAGTAAAAATTGGTAGATAAATTAATAGAATATTGGCATAGATTCTTAGGAATTTAGAACAACTCCAAGACTCTCATAATCGATAAAATATTATGATCAAACATATTACGAAACGCATCGAGTAGTTTTTTTTTACAAGCTATACTCATTCATTTAATATCGCACTCGGATGTTACAATATTCATACTGCAACGCAACTGCAACCAATGAATAATTATCATAAGTCAAACAAACACGCGCACCGAGCGAACTGAAGTCATAAATGATTTGTTTTGAATTGAAAATAGTTATTGAAGCTCGAATAGTTTTGATAAGTTTTTATTTGCTTTGCTTTGCTTGAGCTCTGAGTCTCAAACTGTCATTGAAAAAATCGCTTATTAATAAAAATAGGATTTCAAGATAAATCTAATCCCTCTAATAATAAAAAGTCTTCAGAATGAAGCCCTAGTTGTGTTGAATATTTATACATTTTTATTTTATTTTTACAATAGCATAACAACTATTTTACTAACCGACAACAACCAATAAAGACTCTTGAGTCAACTAATATTGAATATGTTCACGACGACAGTGAAATAAACAGACAATTAGTGACTTTAAATTATGTGTAAATAATCAGTGCAAAATAAGTGATAAGACAATAAGTGATAACAGTGTAGTGTTAGTATTATCTCTTATAAAAACTTTACGTATCAATGAGTAGATGATAGTTATGTGTGAAATACGTTTTGTATATTTAAATTTTCGTATTTTGTTTTATGTTTGTATATATGTGTATGTAAGCCTCTATTTACTGAATAAAGATTGATATTTTTGTTGTTTCATTTATAAAGAATAAGACATGATAGAAATACTTAGGTTTCATGTCAAAGTACTAATGTTGAGGTTTGCATATTTTTACACAAACACATTTAAGTTTACATATTTACTTTTTCACATAGTTTTAGGTCTTACTAGGTCATACACATAGATTTTTAGTATAAGTAAACACTAGGAACGCTAGACATAGACTGAGAAATGCGACACCTTGTGTCCGAGTATTTAAATGACCCCTCCCGGGCTGGGGTGCGGGGGAGGCACGCCTACCCGTGTGTATTTATAGTGGGGATTTTCCAACGCATTTCCCAGGAAAACTAGCGTTCCTAGCACTTGGAAAAAACTGTAAATAGATAGCCTAGAGTAAGACCTAACTATTAGTATAAGTTTTATGATGTAAATATTAGTTTTAAGTATGTTTTTGAAGAAATAAAGTTTAGAGGTGCGCGGGACGAGGTACTGCCAGGCAATTGTATAAAAGCGCGAACATTACAAGGCCGCGCCAGTTCGTTCGATCGCGGGTTACAGTGCAAAGCAAGAAATACAAGGAAGAAAGAAGCCCTGGAAGAAATCCCTGCCCAGTAGTGCCTGGCTCCCTCTCTCTCCACGTCGCCTTGCTGGTTTCTATGAAGAAAAGTGTTTTATTTTTACTATCCTGTTTCTTAGCGTTATCTTGAAACTCAAGCCTATACAGTCCTAAGTCAAGAATCCCCCCACCCTTCAGTCCACTGCTCATCAACGCGTCTCTTCACATCGCAAGAACAGCGCCATTTGGGGGATCTAACGAGTGCGGTGCTGTTCATCTGGTCCTTCGAGCCGGATCTACGCCAGTCAAGTCCACAAGTTTCAAGAGCTACGAAGCAGCGCAGGAAATATCAAGATGGTCGTCACACGTAGCCAGCAAGGAGATGAGAGGCCAGACCCAGGCACTACCCAGGGAACCCCGATCGACCGTACTCAACGAACGTCAGGGGCGCCGGCGAATATCGTCCGCCCGCCCCCCGTATTAGAAGCGTTTCTGTCGTCCGCGGCTGCCGGCCGCACCTCGCCCCACGAAGAGTCGTCTGCAGACATCACTACCGAAGAAAGAAGCGTACGTGACCGTCAAGAAGGCTCAGCGAGGTCAGGCACACTCAGGCCTGGCGACACTCGGTCCGTCCGATCGGCGGCCTCCCGCAAGAGACTCCTCGCGGAGTTGGAGGCCAAAGAGAGGATGGCCGAGCTGAAATTGAAGAAAATCCAGGCGGAAGAAGAGCTCCAGAAGCTACGCCTACAACGCCTCCAGATCGATGAAGAAGATGACGAATCTGTCGAGGAAGAACGAGAAGAAGAATTGGAATCGGTCCGGATACAAGAATGGATAAAGAGGACACCGCTCAAGGAAAATGATACTGCACAGCCGCCGCCCGGGGAGAAAAAAGAAGACGCCGAGGAAGAAGTGCAGCACACAGGAGATATTAAGAGACACGACAAGACGGAAGAGGCAAGAAGGGAGACAGAAGAATGTCAAAGGAAAACTCTCCAACCTCAGCCAGTCGTGGATGTTGCAACCTTGGCCGCTACGCTGCTCAACGCCGCGCGTAGCAACCGGGAACCACCGAAGTACCTACAAGAACTTCCATTTTTCAACGGCAGCAGTAACGAGTGGCTAGGATTCCGGGCCGCCTACGAAAGTTCAAGTGGTTATTTTACATCGACGGAGAACCTCGCACGCATAAGGAAGAGTCTGCGAGGCCCCGCAAAAGAAGCCGTCGGGTGTCTACTGCTCAGTCAACCCGACCCCAAGTCGGTGCTGGACGCTCTGGAACGAAGATTTGGAAGACCAGAAGCACTCATCCACGCCGAAATAGAAAAATGAAGTCCCTACACAAGTTAACAGATAACCCGCGGGACCTATGTATTTTTGCCGGCAGCGTGAGTAACATCGTGGGTACTATTGAAGCACTTAAGAAGCCACATTACCTGTACAATCCGGAGTTGGCGCGCGTCGTGGTTGAAAAATTAACGCCTATTCTACGCAACAAGTGGTACGACTTCGCCGCCTCAAAAAAGAAGAGACGCCGGATATCAAGAAATTATCAATATTTCTCAACGAAGAGGCCGACAAGTGTGGTGCTTACGCCCTGCCGGAAATAATAAAAGAAGAAAGAAGTTTTCAAGAGAGAAGAAACTTCAAGAAAGAACGCACTTTTACCGTCAACAAAGAAGAAGCTGACTACACCCATTGTCCGACGTGCAAGAAGCAGCACAAGCTCACCGAGTGTGAATTATTCCTGGGGGCTACGGTCAACGACAGATGGGAAATCGCAAAGAAAAATCATATATGTTTTCGCTGTCTGAAAAGCAAGCACAGAAGATTCAACTGCAAAGCCGCACCGTGTGGAAAACAGGGCTGCAACATGCGACACCACAAGCTGTTACACCATGATCGACGCGAGCCGGCACCGCAACAACATCACGAAGCTGTGACGTCAACAAAGGAGATCACTACCGCGGCGTGCCATAAGTCAAGTCGTCGCGCCTATTTGAAAATTATTCCGGTGGTACTCAGCGGGCCGCTATCAAGCATCGAAACGTACGCGTTATGCGACGAAGGCAGCACAGTGACGCTCGTCGACGCCTCCATAGCAGATGTCATCGGCGCCGACGGCCCTAAAACAAGTATGTGGCTACAAGGCATCAGCAGCGAAATGCGACACGAACAAAGTAAGTCAGTCAGCATGAAAATTCGGGGAAAATTCGCGTCAGAAGAGTACAACATAGAAGCCGCACGCACAGTCAACAGGTTGGACTTTGCGACCGAGTCAGTCAAAAAAGAAGATATGGAAGATTGCACACACCTAGAAGATATTATGGAAGAAATCGTGTACGAACGCGCCTCACCGAAGATACTACTGGGACAAGACAATATCGACCTTATTGTCACACGAAGACTGCGAGCGGGGAAGAAGAATCAGCCCGTCGCGTCCTACACACAGCTGGGTTGGGTACTCCACGGGTGCCAGAGCTCTCTCACTGGTACCGTCGCCTTTTGTGGGAACATACAAGTTAAAAAGAACAACGAGGACATGGAAGAGATGATCAAGAACCACTTCAAGCTCGAGTCACTATGCATCGAGCCCAGGAAGCCAAGAGAAGATCCAGAAGAAAAAGCCCTCGTCACCCTACAAGAAAAAAGCCGACGTTTGCCAGACGGGAGATTCGAGACCGCTCTACCGTGGAAGGACGAGAACTTCGCTATACCTAACAACTTCACGCAAGCCGAAAGAAGACTTCACTCGCTGGAAAAGAAATTAGATCGCGATGAAGATTTGAAGAAAAAATATGAAGAAAGAATAAACAACTTGCTGAAGTCGGGTTACGCTGAGTGCGCGTCATCCCCACCCCCGCTACATCGTACGTGGTACTTACCACACTTTCCAGTAGTCAACGCAGCGAAGCCACACAAGCCTCCGCGCCTCGTACACGACGCAGCCGCAAGATACGCCGGTACCAGTCTCAACGACCTACTGCTCTCCGGGCCTGACCTTCTCCAATCACTGCCGGGGGTCATCATGAGATTTCGCCAACATCCGCACGCCGTGTCCGCCGATTTGAAGGAAATGTTTATGCAAATCAAAGTACGAGAAGAAGATCGCGACACGCTCAGATTCCTGTGGAGAGGCAACCGGCGGGAGGGACGACCGGACGAGTACAGGATGACATCGGTTATCTTCGGTGCAACGTCATCACCATTTACGGCGTTGTATATAAAGAACAGAAATGCAGAAGACTTCCAACAAGGGACGAAAAAAGAAATCCCTCAAGAGGCAGATGAAGAAAGAAAACCAGAAAAATGTCATATAGAAGAGCTGAAGAATGAAGAAAGAAGACATCCTCATCTCCCACGCATCGAAAAGTTCTCAAAATGGACAAGACTCATACGCACTACAGCTCGCGTATTGCAGTTTATAAGAAAATTGAAGAAAGAAAAAATCGAGTCGACACACGCTACAAGAAAACGCACAAAGAAAGACAAGGACATTGACCCCAGCTGGTCAAAAATAAACAAGAAAAACGCACCGTCACAACGAGCCCCCGCGCCTCCCCGCCACCAGTTAGCTACGTCGAGTTACCGGCCGACCTACTTATTCAAGCCGAAAAGCTATGGGTGAAAACAAGCCAACAAGATAGCTTTCATAAGGAAATACAACGTATGGAGAAGAATATGAAGCCAACGAGCGGCGACCGACTAGCAACACTCGCCACTTATGTCGACGCAGAGGGAATATTGCGACTACGCGGCAGAGTAGCGGCGGCGAGCGGCGTACAAGAAGAACAAGTGAATCCGGCCGTTTTAGACGGGCGTCATTACTACACACGCCTGTACATAAGGCATGTACATGAGAAGTTACACCACGGCGGCGTCGAAATGGTTGTCAACGAGCTACGTCAGCGGGCATGGGTCCTGAAAATAAGACCTACAGTGCGCGACGTCATCAAGTCATGCATCCCATGCAAATTCACAAGAGCGAAGCCGACGTGTCCGGTCACCGGGGACCTACCAGCTGCGCGTCTAGCCCATCACGCGCGGCCCTTCACATACACGGGCCTCGACTACTTCGGCCCCATAGAAGTCACCGTGGCAAGACACCGAGAGAAGAGATACGGCGCGCTATTCACGTGTATGACGTCGCGGGCGATCCACATCGAAATCGCTCACTCGCTAAGTGCTGACTCAGCTATATCGGCACTTCGACGCTTCATCGCCAGAAGAGGGTGTCCCAAGGAGATATGGAGTGACAATGCAACGTGTTTCAAGGCAGCCGACAAGTAGCTAGCAGAAGCAGCGCTCGACGGGCTACAGCACGAGGTCACGGCGCGTCACATCACCTGGAGGTACATATGCCCCGCCGCTCCTTTCATGGGTGGAGCGTGGGAGCGTATGGTACGAGCCGTCAAAGAAGCCCTCAAGACAACACTGCACGAGAGATGCCCTTCGGACGAGACCTTGGCCACACTGCTCATAGAAGTCGAAAACACGGTCAATTCGCGGCCACTCACACATGTCGCCGTGACGCCGGATGAGCCCGAGGCGTTGACACCCAACCACATCCTCATCGGTCCAAACTGCCACGTACCACCGCCTGGGCACTTCACCATGGGGGACCTGACAGCCAAGCAGCACTGGAGGCGCGCACAAGCACTAGCAGATGTCTTCTGGCGCCGGTGGGTCCGGGAGTACCTGCCTATACTCCAAAGCCGGCGGGAGCCCCACAACGCTGATGTTCCACCGAAGGTCGGAGACTACGCCCTCATCTGCGACCCCAACCTGCCAAGGAACACGTGGCCACGAGGCAAAATAGTACGAGTCTACCCGGGTGCGGACGGCGAGGTTCGCATCGTGGACATCCAGCTGAGCAGCGGCAACGTACTCCAGAGGCCAACGAGGAAAATCGTCGTGATACCAGGGGTATCGCCTCCGGCGACGGCGGGAGAAGTGTTCACGACGACAGTGAAATAAACAGACAATTATACTACGACGTTGCTTCCTCGATATTTATATTCAATTCACTAGGCAGCTCGCTCTGCTATGTACTAGGCATGACACAATTTTAAGAGATCTAGGATAAAATAAAATAAAAGAAAATTTGTCCAGACATCCGATTTTCACCCCACCGTAGGCTAGATACGTCACTGTCCGCCGCGTCTCTTCATTCGCTTTTTGTGTGCGGGCATGGCAACACACACACTACAACAATATTTTTATTTTCTTTATATTCCAAGTATCTGGAATATCTTAAAATTAATTTATAACTTCAGTGTCAGTGGAAAATAACGTACTTTAAGTTCATTACACTCGTAAACAACGAAAAATGTAAGTATTTTTTCATTACCTGAATATCTGGTTTGAATATTAACTATACTTTGAAAAAGTTATAATGCCTAACAAAATGTTAGTTAACTACATATTTATGTTGCATTGGCTACTATTACTCGTACGTAACCGTGATTTTACATCACACCTGTGTAAACCTGCGGGTACTTTGATAACATTTAATCATAAACTCAACAAACAACGGTCGTTAGACCAATTGATTTTTTTCCGCTGACCCAACTATGCACCTACCTTCCTTTTATCTTGGAATTGTCTGTGCATACATAATACAATATCGCGAATAGTATCTCGCGTTCCGAGTTGCGATTTTACATGAATCGTAACCTAAATATGCGTCGCATGTTTATGTTTTACATTTGTAAAAACATTTTTTCGTGGCAAAATCACGAATCTACATATGTATGGAAAGTATGGATAATTTTCTTCTTATTTCTTGATTGTTCTTACCGTCGTTAAAAGTTAAACGCAAGGCCCAATTGGGTTATTTGTTGATGAAAGATTAATCATTATTGAACTACGATTTTACAAGTATGTTCAGAATTTAGATTCGCAATAAGTCTGGGTCTAATTCTATACTGAAGACCCTGGAATAATTGTGTAAACAAGATTTTAGCCAAGCATAAGCTGTCATCATTGCAACATTTAAAATTAAACTTTTATCCGTTACGTCAATTGCTTAATTGTTTATTGTGATAAAAACGTACGTACCTAATTTGTACGCATTCGACTTTTTTCGATTTTAACGTTACTTCGTTAGTCACTGGATGGGTCTGTCTCAGCTGTATTCACAGTCTTAAAAACCCATCAAACTCCATTGGGCCCACTTGGTGCCCTAATCCTCCTTACCCATCCATGGGAAGGACAGTGTCCCAATATTGGGGACATTAAAATAGCTATGATGATGGCGGTTGGTCTACGGGTAGTCAACGAGGAGTCTACAGGCGATCTACGGGTACTCTACGGGTGGACTACGGGTGATCTACGGGTGGACTACGAGTGATCTACGGGTGGACTACGAGTGATCTACGTGTGGACTGTGCTATGCACATATAGAACTACAATGCGATTGTAGTCGCGTGTGCACTACCCAATAGATCTACAATGCGATTGTAGACAGGGATATATATTTACCCTTAGAATTACAATGCGATTGTAATCAGGGTTTTACACTATAGTCAAGCACATACAGAATTACAATGCGATTGTAATCACGTGTGCTCATTACGACCTAATAGATCTACAATGCGATTGTAGACGGGGTTAGAATTACAATGCGATTGTAATCAGAGCGACTATAGTCAAGCACATATAGTCCAATAGAAGAACAACAACAACGCAGAAGATATGCAGCTGCCCAGTCTCCTTACGAAAAATGGGCCCAATCAAGAGGCCTAACTACAAAATCTTCGCGCTAAGTATTACCCAATATAACTACGATATAATCTTAGTCTAGTTTATATTCTACACCTATATAACAGCACATATAGAACTACAATGCGATTGTAGTCACGTGTGCACATTATTATGAAATTTTAATTAGTCTAATTTTTGCCATTTCGACTCGAGATGATGATGATGATTATTACCTTATGTAACTACAACGCGATTGTAGTCGCGTGTGCACTACCCAATAGATCTACAATGCGATTGTAGACAGGGATATATATTTACCCTTAGAATTACAATGCGATTGTAATCAGGGTTTTACACTATAGTCAAGCACATACAGAATTACAATGCGATTGTAATCACGTGTGCTCGTTACGACCTAATAGATCTACAATGCGATTGTAGACGGGGTATAATACACATTATTACCCATTAGAACTACGACGCGATCGTAGCCTGGTTTATAAAGTATTTTTACTTACTTACTTATTTTATACACACTTATATTAGCATATACAGAACTACAATGCGATTGTGGTCAAATCTACACATTATCAGCCAGATATATGCAATAGAACTCCGAAGCTATCGTAGACGAACTATTATCCGAAGTATAACTATGCAAATAGTTATATTATCAGACGATAACCATGTAACAAAAGTGTGTATCTTACTATACATTTCGAACACCCTTTAAGTACCTCATACTTATCAAAACTTTACTAGACTGATACAGTCAAGTATTATTTTTTCTGGCTGCGTAAGTTCTTAGACTATAATGATGTTATAACCATGCACTGTCAGTATTAACTCAGCTCTGTTCATTTCAGCTAAACACGGACTTCGAGTCTCACAACTCTTGGTAGTGACAGATCATCTGTATGTATCTGTTGTTATAAATGTTTGAACATCAGGACTGATGAAAATCGCTGACCAATGCTGGTCATCATAACAGGTATGTACTCATACCAAAAATCTAAACATTGGGGCGCATAGAGCCCAAGAGAAAGCTGGGAAACGGAGTTCGGTATACTGAGGAAAGGAAATCCACTCATCAATCGAGATGATTATTCGCCAAATGTACATAATTTAGATAATTTACCTATACACGTATTTTACAATATACACGTCTGGTACATTTATTCAATACTTTTAATAAATCGACTGATCAATCGATCAATCAGTTATTTCCTTTATATTTCATATATAAAACAGGTACTTTATGTCACTATTGACAGTATTTTAAATAAACTGTTCAGGCGATCAATTTTTCTCCTAAAAGTTTGTATCATGAAATATTTTCATTGTCAGTCCGGGTGACTCCGGAATCACCCAATATCGGGTCAATATCCGATACCGGTCATTTTATTTTTTTATAATTAGCAACTCGCTTCACTGACAGTTGCCCATGTATCTTTATACATAAAGAACACATACATAAAGTTTTATACATAAAGATTATGATACATAAAAATTCAGCTTCTTGACTGATTTTTTGCAGATTGCATCCAATTTCAATAAGTAATGATACCTAATACAAACTGTGTACTTACTTATTATTACATACTATATTTCAATACTAACATATGATCAAGCTTATCAATCCAATTAACCGGCTGTTACGTTCACTGTAGTTGTACTACAGCAACGCTCTAAAGCACCTTATAAATGGAATATAAGTGCCTTAAGCCAGTAAGAGCAGTGCTTTCTTTTTGGGCAAATTAAAGTAAGATAACAAAGCACTTGTTCCTTAAGAACTAGACATTAGCCCTTAGCTCTAGCTTGAGCAAGCAAGTACTGAACAATATTAGATACTCAGTATGTTGTTTTTAGTTTCTATTTATGGGGATTTATTCAAATAGCCAATATGGCAATGGGTTTTTTTCTGATCGTAAATGTGTTGAATACTCTACGTAAACTCGAATCTTTGGTACTAATACCCCCATAATTCTATTAATAATTCAATTTCCTCCGCAAATTTAATTCAACAACTGGATACATAATTATAGATACCTGTCTTAGATGCGAATTTTCTGATCAAAAAAAAAAAAAAAAAAAAAAAAAAAAAAGATGTAAAGTAGTATAATATGGACCTTTATTTTTTCTACAGCTACTGTATTTATTACAAATTACTCCTAGCCAAGGTCATCTGCAACGACTTGCGTGAGTAAGTTACCATTTGGTATAAGGAAGTAATCTATTATCGAGAATCTAATCACAGTTAAAGACTCTCTTGTCATTACACGTCCTTTGCCTATACGTTACAGAACTTTTAGATTCTTCTTTTGGAAAACTAAGCATCATAACTATTTTCTTTATAATATGTATTTGTTACTGGAAACATAATAAGCTTGTACACAAAGTACACTTGAATTTCGTTTGTTAAATTCAGTCTTTCGTCAATAGTTCTAACTAAAGGCTCGTGCATACGAGTACGTACTCATAACAAAAGTTATAGTGAAATCATCGTACTGTGGTAGGTACCCAATACTACCTATAGTTTATACTCTATGACTGTGGCTGATTCACCTATATATTCGGCTAAGCTAAGTACAGTCTATAAAAACAGTGTAGTTTATATAAACAGTATATTTCAGCAGAAATGTACCGACCTCAAATTTGCATATTCATGTTTTTTCTCTTGCAAACTAATATATATTTGTCAGGTGAAGATATTCCTCGAGTACTTATGGAAAGAATCCTAAATTAGTATAGTGTCCTTTCAACTCGACACATTAACCATCTAGTTGTATATGTTCATAATCAATACAATAAAGCTTTCTAACATAAGTAGTAAAAACTCTAGTCGCTATTCGTAAAATTAACTTTGAGCAAGCATTTCTGCCTGCGTTGAGTTTGCTATTGCAGACTAAAAAATGTTCATCTATCACATCTCTCTTAGTAAATATTTACGTTTTAAAGTTAACATATCTTATTCCCAAATAAGCCTGTTAAAATATCCTGTCTCACAGGAAATAACTATAGTGTACTCATAAAACTTTTAATCTGTTTCTTGTTAACTTCTTTTTCTCCCGAAATATCAAGGCTAGCAACCAAAGTCTGTATCCTACAGAACTTAAACATTGTATTTGAGAAGCTTTAATATTTTTTCACCATTTTGCATTACAAAATGAAAAAACCGTAATGGCTTGGCATCACATAGCTTATTCGAAGAATTTTTTTCTCCAATTTCGTATTATTATTTTTTTGTTTATATCTAATATCTTTATGGAAGATAATCGTAGATACAACTACATTTGTATATATTCATGTAATTAACCACCTTTATCAAAGTATCTAAGGATCCACTTTTAATAGCTCACATTAAAAAATAATAATAATTAGTATTATTATAATGAAATAAAAATAAAAATCTTGCAAATTTCGCAATGGTTCTAAACATCTGCCTAGTGAATTGAATATAAATATCGAGGAAGCAACGTCGTAGTATAATTGATGGTTAAACAAACTTACCTTAATGAAGTTTGACCATAATTATACAAGACGTTGCTTCCGAAGATATTTATAACCCGCCCGTCCCAATCAATAAGTATAATACATTTTACCATATCCCAAGCGCCACATTCCGAAATTTGATTCTAAAGGAATGAAGAGACGCGGCGGACAGTGACGTATCTAGCCTACGGTGGGGTGAAAATCGGATGTCTGGACAAATTTTCTTTTATTTTATTTTATCCTAGATCTCTTAAAATTGTGTCATGCCTAGTACATAGCAGAGCGAGCTGCCTAGTGAATTGAATATAAATATCTTCGGAAGCAACGTCTTGTATAATTATGGTCAAACTTCATTAAGGTAAGTTTGTTTAACCATCAATTAGTGACTTTAAATTATGTGTAAATAATCAGTGCAAAATAAGTGATAAGACAATAAGTGATAACAGTGTAGTGTTAGTATTATCTCTTATAAAAACTTTACGTATCAATGAGTAGATGATAGTTATGTGTGAAATACGTTTTGTATATTTAAATTTTCGTATTTTGTTTTATGTTTGTATATATGTGTATGTAAGCCTCTATTTACTGAATAAAGATTGATATTTTTGTTGTTTCATTTATAAAGAATAAGACATGATAGAAATACTTAGGTTTCATGTCAAAGTACTAATGTTGAGGTTTGCATATTTTTACACAAACACATTTAAGTTTACATATTTACTTTTTCACATAGTTTTAGGTCTTACTAGGTCATACACATAGATTTTTAGTATAAGTAAACACTAGGAACGCTAGACATAGACTGAGAAATGCGACACCTTGTGTCCGAGTATTTAAATGACCCCTCCCGGGCTGGGGTGCGGGGGAGGCACGCCTACCCGTGTGTATTTATAGTGGGGATTTTCCAACGCATTTCACAGGAAAACTAGCGTTCCTAGCACTTGGAAAAAACTGTAAATAGATAGCCTAGAGTAAGACCTAACTATTAGTATAAGTTTTATGATGTAAATATTAGTTTTAAGTATGTTTTTGAAGAAATAAAGTTTAGAGGTGCGCGGGGGAGCGCGGGACGAGGTACTGCCAGGCAATTGTATAAAAGCGCGAACATTACAAGGCCGCGCCAGTTCGTTCGATCGCGGGTTACAGTGCAAAGCAAGAAATACAAGGAAGAAAGAAGCCCTGGAAGAAATCCCTGCCCAGTAGTGCCTGGCTCCCTCTCTCTCCACGTCGCCTTGCTGGTTTCTATGAAGAAAAGTGTTTTATTTTTACTATCCTGTTTCTTAGCGTTATCTTGAAACTCAAGCCTATACAGTCCTAAGTCAAGAATCCCCCCACCCTTCAGTCCACTGCTCATCAACGCGTCTCTTCACATCGCAAGAACAGCGCCATTTGGGGGATCTAACGAGTGCGGTGCTGTTCAGAATATGTACAATTATTGAAGCAAGTCTTATTTTGAAAATGTTAATGCAAAGGTAATTACTTAGATATTACCGATTTCTTAAACATTTTTAAAATTTCAATAACAGAGAGGTAGGATTGATCGCCAATATATATTTTGATAGAAACTTTTCCTTTCGTTAAATACTATCAACCTTAGACCTAAAATAGAGATTGATACTTTTTTGAAGACCTGTCTGATCGATCATCCAGCTCTCAGTTCGCCATTACGGTGACAATAAACAAATGAATCACGTAATAAAGCAGCCGGCACGCACCGTCCCGTTTATTTGTTTAATCTAAATGCTAATTGTGCCCCCCCCCCCTCACCTCTGGCAAAGCTGACCCGCGCCGCGGGGGGAGCGGTGATTCATGACCGATGTTTATTACCAAGGTTTTAAAAACGTTTCTCAAATCATTTGAATATTTTCATACCTTCTTCTTTTAGAATTACCACTTGATATCCCCATCAAGCTTGAATCACTTTTTACTTCGAGAGTACCCAATACTCTCTTAAATAAATAAAACATTATCGAATGCGTCAAAAAAAACATTTTTTATAAATACTTTATACAGTGTTTTCTGAAAACAAATACAAGAAACACAGTTGAAACTTATTCTTGTCGTAGTGTGCGAACTTCGGTCGTAAGATCAGCCCCAACTGTGTTAGTTTATGTAAAGTCTCTAGTGTTTGCACCGCGCCATAGTATAAACACAACCAAAAACATATGTACAGACATAAGCAATAATATCTGAACAAAATAACATTAGTCAAAGTCAATTTTTTTATTGAAACTTGGCCTTTTTCACGTCTAAACTAATTATTTAATCATAATATATTATGTCTCAAAGCTACAAAATACTAGCATTTCGGAACGACCACTGCTGAGAAGAAATGCCGAAAGAAACTCATGAAACAGTCTTGGTCACCTAGGGCTATTTATTAACTTTATACATCACAATCTTAATGTTTGTGTACAGTCAAAAATAAACTAAAATATAAGAAACAAATATAATAAAATATGTTTTGTTTGTGATCGAGTAACCACAATGAAATGGTTAGCAACAAAAAATAAAAATAAAATTCGAAACAGAATCGAGCAGACCTCATTGAAAGAGGATGAGAGAATGTAGAGGTATATCATGTTATTGCTCGTGACTGTACGACGAAATTACGCGTGCACAATATCCTCGATATGACACGATCCGACCTTTTATTAAGTTGTAATTTTTGAAATATGGAAAAAGAATTAAATTTCTATCACTTCTATATATATGATTATGAGCTGCAAATTAATATTACAAGGTTATTTTCAAAAGCGACACACGTCCAACCATATTAATGATATAATCCCACTTCTTATTTGAGAGATATGCTCTAGTCGATGGAGTTTTCACCACGCCTCTCAATTCTCGATAGAATCCTAATTTTAATGTAAAATATGTCTCCTTCAATTTCATACACAAATTCATCATCATCATCAAATTTAAGAGCGAGACTCTTGTCGGTGGAGTTCCTTCCATTTTTCTCTCTCCATTGCCAACTGTTTTACTTCTTGATACGACCCGACGCTCACTTTTTCCTTTATTTGCCTCATGTAGCCTTGTCTTGGTCTTCCTGGGCCCCTTCTTCCTTTTACTTTTCCTTCTATAATGTTTCTAATGAAGTCATCGTGTCGTATCAGGTGCCCTAACATTTTCCCTCTTCTGCTTTCAATAGTTTTAATAATGCTTCTTTTTTCTCCTATTCTATTTAAGACTAGGAGAAAAAAGAAGCACAAATTAATTATTTTAAATCATGTACCACCAATGTCCTCACTACCTTACGTAGATTACCTTCTGGTCTTGTTGGTATAATCCGGTAATTCCATCCCAGCTGGAGTTAGCCGCAAAGTTGTAACTTGCCCTGGACTTGCAAACTGGTGTTCAGTGACCGTATGTATGGTACTTTTGTCGCTGGCACATTCTTTACTCTTACTAAGTAAACAACTGTAAAATTCAATGGTTATAAAAAAATAGTATATGTAGTTGTTAGTGGTTCTTGTATTATGAATTAAATGTAATTTTCTAAACAGTTGCGATGGACTCGCTATTATACGGCGCCATGATGTATTATAGACTAGCTTTTGCCCGCGGCGTTGCCCGCGTGAAGTTCCCACGGGAATAGTGCTTTTTCCCGGGATGGAAGATATATCCTTCTTCTAACTATGCGTATGAGAAATTTCAGGAAGATTGGTCAGTAGATAAAGCGTGTCAGTAGATAAAACAAACAAACTAACAAACTCATTTTCGTATTTATAATATTAGTTAGGATAACCCACAAAACCACACCCACAAAAGCTATGCATTATATCATTGAAGAATTATACCTGTTTCTATCATTCTCCATCAGCGACATCTCTAGGCGATAAAAACATCGCTGTTTAACATTCAAAATTCAGTTAACGACTACTGCGTCCGGGTCGGATACAATTTGATATTTTTCAATTCCCGATCGGCTATAATTGCAAACATACCGTCCCAATAAATTGCCTCTCCTGATTGTATTACACTCGCCGAGACACAATCGGCTCGGCGCTGTGAATCAGGACTTTAATTCCGCTTAAAATTACGCAGCTTAAAGCTTTTCAAGCTGTAATTTAGCTCGAATGGCGAGCTTAGATGGGAGGAAGTAAATTAAGGTTAAATAATTGTTGACTGATAAGCTGATAATGTTGGCAAAAAATACTCTTTCTTCTCTAGATTAAATAAGAAAAAATTCTTAACATCGGTACGTAATTCCAGTCTTACCTTATCCGTACAACAAGATATAACGTAAATTAGTAACAAACAACTATTCACACTTTGAATATATAAAATTAGTAGTATATTACTATTTTGAGGTTATAGTGCAATGTGACGTCATCAATTTCCATGCATTGTGCGCGTGGCCGGCACTCCGTGAACGCGATAACGCGGATCGTAGCAGCCGCACTGCTACGCCGTAGATGCTCTACGATACCGCTACGCTGTAGCATGCCATCTACATAGTATTGGAATCGTATCGATCGGAATATGTTTTCACACCTCTTAACTTTTTCACCGTAGAAAGTCTTCTACACCTAATGGCTATATAAATAAATAAATAATATAAAATTACAATCTAATTATTCGTAGAATTGAGCGTTTTAATTCCGACATCCTTTTGTTTCAATGCGAATTGCGAATAAACGGATCTAGTTAATTATATTTTATTTACTTTATTTTCCAGTTGTTAATTAAATAAACCTAGGTTCCTTTGTTACAGTATTTATTTTGTAAATGTAGAATTCAATACTTCACTTGTAAATTTAATATCCTTTGTTGAGCGTAGAAGGATCTGATAAGTTATGCTAATTTAAACTACTAGTGATTCGCCGCGAACTTAGACCTCGCATTTATTATTTTAAAAAATTGCGTACGAGTATATATGAAAAACGGCTGAACCGATTTTGTTGAGCAACGAACTTAAAAATTCTATGGATAGTTGCTACACGTATTCTTAATATCATCGAAATTAATTCAACGGTTCGAGAGTTATCGCGAACAAACATACATACAAACAATGTGTTTTCGCCCCACCTTGAATTATAGCCTTATTTATTTATATATATATATATTATTATATTTATTTTATAAATTACTTTTTTTAAATAAATACATTACTACTAGTTCACTTGTGTTTAGATCAATGAAGGACATTGTTCTCTAACCGATTGTTTAAGTACACTGTAAATTTGTCTCTATTAGCGCAGCTTAGAGTTCATGCAGGATCGCTGGAGATGCAGGTGACTATACAATGTAAAGTCATCTCCAGCGATCCTGCATTTAAATGCATTTAAATTTACAGTGAATTTGTGTAGGTTGGTGTACTGTTCCCTGTACAGTAGTGAGCGTTCAGCGTTCGACTTGACGTCACAATAACAATAATTTAGTTAAAACTAACGCGAGAAATAGTCATAATGATTTTGATACGGAAAGAAAGTGAAGTGGAAAAATCGACTGTGGGTGTAGACACACCGAGTTCATTTCACTCTTGGGCGTTTTCACCCGCCCCCTGTGATTATAGTGACATTACGACGACACCTACGGCATCAATGAGAGTCGAAGATGCAGCCGCCCTCTTACAGGATTCCCCGAAACGCAATACCGCGCTTGCGCGAGCGCAGCAGGCTGAGGCGCGGGCGGCGACGCGAGCGACGTTGCATCGAGCAGCACTGGGCCGTCTGTCACGTCGGAAAGACGGTCCTTACTCGCCTTGAAAATGACTTCCGTATGAAGTCGAAACTAGTCGGCAAATCCGGCTAACAAGACACGTGAGTATCCGTATCAAAATCATTATTGTCACAATAACACTATATATAGATACTAGCTGTTGCCCGCGGCTTCGCCCGCTGACTGTGACTTTGGCTTAGATGAAAGGTCTTTATGTGTTCCCATCTGTTTCCTGTCAAAGTCAAAGTCAAATATTTTTATTCATGTAGGCTTAAAAATAGCACTTATAAATCGTCACTTTCTTGTTTTTTAGTTAGTTGACGTCAAAAAAATTACTTAAAGCTAAGTTTACCACCGCCTCCATAGCGCAAGTGGAGAAGAGGCGGCGCAACAAACTCCACTGCTGCATTTTCTCCAAAGACGTCACTTTAAAACATGTCTTACAATTAAAAAACTGTATATGTGGACGAATATACATTGAATATATATATATATTAAATGTCAAATTTATAAATTAATAAAAATTATAAATTAATAAAATGTCATTGTAAAAGTACACAATGTACCTAGAGAGTAATATGACAGTCTTAGGAGGTCACTGTACCAGGCTCGGGCCACGCATTTTTGTCATTTACATAATCATCCGTCGTATAATATGCCTTCTTACAAAGTGTCTCCTTAATATAATGTTTAAATTTCTTGTCAGGCATATCAAGGACATATTTTGGTATTTTATTATAATAGCGTATACAGTTTCCCACAAATGATTTCCTAACCCTAGCCAGTCTGTGCCCTGGAACGTACCAGTTATGTTTGTTTCGCAGGGATATATCTGTGACATCACAAACTTTTTGAAAGACGATATATTTTTCCTAACATGCATAATGTTATCAAAAATATATTGGGATGGTAAGGTTAAAATATCTATATCTTTGAAGAAATCTCTGAGTGAATCTCTTTTTCTTAATCTGTAAATAAAACGAATAGCTCTTTTTTGAAGTATAAAAATTGTTTGTATGTCGGCAGCTGCTCCCCAAAGTAATAGGCCATACGACATTAGGCTATGGAAATAACTAAAATAAACCAACCTAGCAGTTGCCACATCCGTCAGTTGTCTGATTCGTCTTACAGCATAAACCGCGGAGCTCAGTTTTTTAGACAAATTAGAAATGTGAGCACCCCATTGTAATTTAGAATCAAATGTTATTCCTAAAAATGTGGTACTTTCAATGAACTCTAACTTATTACTATTTATATTGATATCAACATGGGCCTGCCTAACATTAGGAAGCGTAAATTTAATGCAATGGGTCTTACTTGCATTAAGCATCAGGTTATTAGCAGAAAACCAGTCTGATATGGCAGACAAAGTGCTATTCACAGCATCCACATTTTCGCTATGGCGGTCAGTCTTAAAAATTAAAGACGTGTCATCAGCAAACAACACTATACCAGCCTGCTTCTCAACTATATAAGGCAGGTCGTTGACATAGACTAAAAAAAGGAAAGGTCCTAAAATTGAACCTTGAGGTACGCCAATCATAACTTTTGATCCTTTAGATTTTACGTTATTTAGGTCTACAGTCTGCAGCCTATCACTTAAATAAGATTTTATTAGTTCTATTGATTTAGTGCCAAAACCGTACTGAGAGAGCTTGAGCAAGAGAGTCTCATGGTCAACACAGTCAAACGCCTTAGATAAATCACAAAACGCTCCAATTGCATCCTGTGAATCTTCCCATGCATTGAAGATATGAGTAACCAAAGCCACTCCCGCATCAGTTGTGCATTTACCACTAGTAAATCCAAATTGTTGGCCGTGAAAAAGATTGTGGATATTAAAGTACTGTTGCATTTGACTAAGCATAATCTTTTCAAATACTTTACTCAAGACTGGCAAAATAGATATAGGCCTATAGTTGCCAGGCTCTGATTTTTCACCTTTTTTAAACAGTGGAATTAATTTGCTAAGTTTCATTAAATTTGGAAAAATGCCTTGGTCAACACATTTGTGCGCAGAGAATCCGGGCAAACGAAATGGCGGGAGGGTTCGGTACCGAAAAATTTACCGGGTAAACAAAAAATACCGGTAAATACCTCGACCCGGCACTACGTTTGTCCGACTAGAACCTAACTTAACCTATACGCAGACTGCTACCACCATAGCTTATAACGGGAGCTACAGAGCCCTATATACTAACCTAACTTAATAACTACAATTACAAACCACTTACCAAACTGAATCTTCTTAATCTTCGGATCCAACTTCGAGTGTCTTCGGAAGGGGGGCGATCCCTAAGCACCCAACCTACCCCGAGATCTCATTCCCCAGAATAAATACGTAGGTTTCTTCCCGAAGGTTCACTCGGGAACAGCTGGATGTGAACAGCCAGCCACGTTTCACATCTCACAAGAAAAGGTCACAATAAAAGGTTTTTTCACAAACACAAACGTTCAATAGTTATTTAACAAAGGGGAAATCCAACAATACAATCCAAACTAATTAGTATCTACACATCACAAAGGCTAAATCCGTTAGGCCCATGTGGCTCCAGACAATATGGCGCGCCTAGCACGAGTTATTTCATGCGGCGTGACCTCACCGCGCGCTCTCCAAAACAATACTAATATAGCCGTCGCCGCCGACGCAAGCCGAGCGATGCCATGAAAACCCCGGCCGCCTAGCGGCAGCAATGCTGTTTGTAATATATTGGGTAAAACTAAACGCAGGCGTTTCCTGTTATCGCTCGGCCGGCGTCGGCAGTCGCGAGCGACCATTTTGAATTCAGTATTGTTTGAACATCGCGCGGGGAGGCCGCGCCGCACAGATTAGCGCGCGTGCAAAATGGCGTCGCGGACAGTCGCCTCATTGTCCTATGCGATATCGGTTTGATTTTTAATACGCGAGAGGTCCCGCTTTCTTTGATTGTCAATTAGTTTGAACTATAAGTGTGAATTTCCTGTTTGTTAAATAACTATTGAACTTTTGTGTTTGTGAAACCTTTTACTGTGACTGTTTCGTGTGAGATGCGAAACGTGGCCGCCTGGAGACGCCGAAACCTGTTGCCGAGTGAACCCTCGTGAGGAAAGCAAGGTATTTTCTGGGGATTGAGATCTCAGGGGGTAGTTTGGGTGATTTAGGGACCAAACACCACTTCCTCCGAAGACACCCCAACTTGGTTTGAGAAGTCAACTTGGTGAGTTTTAGTTTAGTTAATTTATAGGTTAGTTATGATATAGGGCCCTGTAGCTCCTTCATAAGCTACGGTGGTAGCAGACTGCGTTAAGTTAGTTAGGTTTTAGTCGGGCAAACGTGGTGCCGCGTGGAGATTTTTTCCCGGTACTTATTTTTACCGGTGGTTTTTTCCCGGTGAAGTTCCGGTACAGAATTCTTCCCGCCGCTTCGTTTGTCCGGATTCTCTCTGCCACATTTTCTGGCAGCAGAGCGTAGTTGCTCTGCACATTTTCTGGTAGCAGAGCGTAGTTTATCTACCCTCTATTTGTTCGTTTGTAAAAAAATAATTAATTGTTTGTAAAAATTATTAGATTTTTCTTAGTTTGTTTGTATAAGAATATTTGTAACCTTTTTTGTATTTGTTTGCGGTTTGTACCGTGCGTTCCGGGTTTGTGCCATTCTCATACCTACCGCGGTTCTTCGTGTAGTTGCTTGATTTTGTTGTTTTTTATTTACCTTTTGTTATTTTTTGTTTGTGACTTGACGCGATGGCGAAGGCCTCCAATGCTAGGGCGACACTCGCCAACGAATTGAGATGGTTTGTGACGGCCGGAGGACTCCTGTCCCGGAAGGACAGGGAGGGCGCCATACTGCTAAGAGCGGATCACCTCCACTCACGATTGATTAGCGCGGAAGCGGCCATGGCGGCGCTTACCGAAGCCGATCTTACCCCGGAGGCCTACGCAGGTCACATGGCGGACATGGACCAGATCCTGAGTCTGCACGATGATATCGCGGAGGCGGTGACCGCAATAAGGGCGAGACAGGCTGGCGGACCAGCCCCTCGCACACCTGTTAGACAGGAAGGACCAGCGGTTACTGGTCGGCTCCCCACCCTTCAGCTGTCCCACTTTGGGGGTAGGATGGAGGAGTGGGTAGCATATAAAAATATGTTTGAGTCCCTGGTCGTAGCACGACAGGATTTGTCGAAGGCCCAGAAGATGGCCTACCTCCTCTCCACTCTTGAGGGTGAAGCGCGGTCGCTCATCCAGCACCTCCGGGTGGAGGACGACCAGTACGACACGGCTTGGGAGTTATTGAACTCCCGCTACCAAAACTTACGTTTGTTAGCGGATGCGCACGCCGCACAGTTGATGGCCCTGCCCAAGGTGGCCAACAGGGCACAGTTGCGCCTGCAGTTGCTCACGCCCGTTACAGTGGCCTGTAACGCGCTCCGCACACTGGGGCTGCCGGTGGACCAATGGTCCTTTTTGCTGGTGCACATTGTATTGGGCAAATTACCCAATGACATCCGCTCGCGGTTTGAGCGCGAAAATGCGGAGCGGGATAGCACCACCCTACCAACATTCACTGACTTGGTGAAGTTTTTGGAGTTTGAGGCACGGGCTGCTGAGAATACCATGACGGACTCAGCGCCATCCAGAGCGCCTGAACGTAGGCCCTTGGAACCCTCATGGCGAGGGAAGCCCCAACAGGGAAGACAACCGCCACCGCGTGGAGCTGGTGCGCGGGTTGCACACACGGCAGCAGTCGCGAGGGACGCGGACTGCCTGCAATGTGGTCGGATGGGCCACAGCCTGCTGCAATGCAGGGACTGGCAGGGACTGCCAGTACAAGATCGGCGCCGCATGGCAAAGCGGCATGAACTTTGCTTTTATTGTTTGGGCGGTCACTATGCACGTGACTGTCCCAGGGCCATACCATGCAGTGCATGCCGTGGGCGGCACCACGCGATGCTCTGCATGAACCGGAACGGGGATGGCCCCCGGATGTTGAGGCAGGGGTCCCCTATGGGCGGGGGCGCTCCTGCGCGAAGCCCTCCACCATCGGACGGAGGACGCGGCTTCGCTCGTCGCACCCCCCCTCGGGAGGGGGGTCGCGTACCTGCGCGGGTCTTGGCGGACCGGGACCACGCGCCCCAAGGTCATGGCCAGTATGTGACTGGCCAGGCCCCGGATAGGGCCCCCATGGGCGGGGGCCCTAGATCGGACGTGAGAGTGGGGACACCCCCCTCCACGCGGGTTACCAATGCCCAACACATGCAGCCGCAGCGGTTTTCTCCGCCGCTGCACGAGTACCCACGGCTGGAGTACCACCCGCCGTACCATATGTATGGCCGGGCCGCGGGTTCTGCCCCCTCAGATGGGGATGTGCACTCGCCCGCCATATTATCCGGGTCAGTGGCGCGCCCCTGGTTTGGAGAGAGTGGGGAGCCCGTAACTAGCTTGCTCCCTTGCTGGGACAGAGCCGCGGACGGTTCTGCTCCCTACCGCGGTGGTCCGCGTATGGGGTCGTGGGGGGGAAGCCATTAATTTGAGAGCTCTGTTGGACTCAGGGGCTCAAAGCAGTTTGGTTACCACTCGAGTGGCACGCCAGTTAGGTTTAGTCGTGGAAGACTCGCCTGTGCCACTTCTTGGAGTTGGTGGCATACAAGTGAAGTGTCTGACGGGCCAGACACTTGTCACCTTTTCTTCGCTGAAGTCCTCCACAATGAGGATCACGACTTCGGCTATGGTAATGGATACCATTGCGGGTTGGCACCCCTCGACAGACATACCGCCGGGTGTGTTGTCTTTGGTTTCGGGTCTGGATTTGGCCGACCCCTTTGTCTTTCATCCCGGCCCAGTGGACTTGCTCCTGGGCTCGGACGTATTGGGCTGGATTTTGTTGGGTACACAGAAGGCTCTGGGTTCGTCTTCACTGATGGCAGTGTCTACGATTTTTGGTTTCGCCCTGATGGGCCCTGTGTTTGATAATAGCACCGTGGAGGAGCCACCGGTCGTCGCATCAGCGTCCTTGGCCAAGACCATGCAAAGGTTTTGGGAGGTGGAGGAGCCACCTATGAGTTCCAGGATGGATCCGGAACACGCTGAGTGCGAAGCCCTTTTTCGATCGACCACGGAGAGGTTGCCCTCCGGTCGGTTTGTAACTAGGTTACCTTTTGTTGCCTCTCGTCCTAGCCTAGGGCAAAGTAGGGCGCTTGCGGAGAAACGACTGCTGTCCATGGAGCGACGCATGCAGCGTGACCACGTACTTCGCGATAAATATATTGAATTTATGCGCGAGTACGAGGATTTGGGTCACATGTCTCCGGCTCGAGTTGATTGGAGCTCAACTGAGCATTATTTTTTGCCCCACCACGCGGTGGTGAAGGCCTCAACGGGCAAGTTGCGGACCGTCTTCGATGGGTCCGCACCCACTTCGAACGGGGTTTCGTTGAATCTGTGTTTGCATTCGGGTCCCAAATTGCATAGGGACATAATTGACATCATCTTGAACTTTAGAAGACATCAAGTGGTTTTTGGCGCGGACATCCGGATGATGTTCCGCCAGACAGTCATACATCCTGAGGACAGGCGATTCCAGTTGATACTCTGGCGTGAGCGCCCTGAGGATCCTGTGACGGTGTATGAACTCAATACAAACACCTATGGTTTGAAATCTAGTCCCTATATCGCCATCAGATCATTGCTTGAATTGGCAGAGCGGGAACGGATCCGCTTTCCCCGTGGGGCTTCCGTGCTGTCACGTGACTTGTATGTTGATGACGTGTGCACCGGAGCCCAAAGTATTGAGGAGGCCCTCCTACTGCGGGATGAATTGATTGAAATATTGAAGACAGGTGGCTACGAGCTACGTAAGTGGTTGTCTAATGAGCCTAAAGTTCTAGAAGGGATCCCGGAGGATCACCAACAGAACCCTCACCTGTTTGAGGATGTGGATGATCCCAACAGGATAGCGGTGCTGGGCATGCAGTACCAGCCGCTAACCGATATTTTTACATTCCAAGTGGACTTGGAAATACCAAAGGTCTGGACTAAGAGAACGGTGTTGTCCGTAATAGCTCGTATGTTTGATCCAAGCGGTTGGATCAGTCCAGTGATATTCTCTGCGAAGTGTCTTCTTCAGAGACTTTGGACTTTGGGCGTCTCGTGGGACGAGCCGCTGTTTGGTCCTCCATTGGATGATTGGCTCGAGTTGTTTTCATCGATTAAGGAAGTCAATCGGATTGCCTTGCCTCGTCGAATATTGCCCCCCGGGAAATATCGAGCCAGCCTGCATGGCTTTTGTGACGCGTCGGAGAGAGGCTACGCCGCGTCAGTCTATATGCGGACAGTTGACGCCGATGGCCGGGTCAATGTCTCGCTTTTGTTAGGGAAGAGCAAGGTCGCCCCCATCAGGACTAGGCTGACTATTCCCAAGCTTGAGTTGAGTGGAGCTCACCTTCTCTCTAAATTGTTGCATCACGTTGCCAGTGAACTGGCGGCCACGGTCGAAATACGGGACATCTTCGCCTGGTCGGATAGCCAGGTCGCGCTTGCATGGTTGCGCGCGGCCCCACATACCTTGGAGGTTTTTGTGGGAAATCGGGTTTCCCAAATCCAGAATATCGGAATTGATATAACATGGAGACATGTGCCGGGAGAGCTTAACCCAGCGGACTGTGCTTCCCGAGGTTGTACGGCACCAGAATTGGTGTCACACCCGCTCTGGTGGGGTCCAGAGTGGCTGATGGGATCAGAAACTTCTTGGCCTGTCTGTCAGACAGATGTTACTTCTTTGAGTTTGACTGGGCTCCGTGTACATGCTGTAGTCGCTGAGACGACGTCGGAGCCGGATTGGCTACTTGCTCGGTATAGCAGTTTGGATAAACTTCTGGGTGTTACCAGTTGGATTAAGCGTTTCATACATAATTGTAGAAACCCACAGGCAAGGCGGTTGGAGCCGATTGCAGGTGCAGAAGAGCGCCGGAGCGCATTGTTGCATTGGGTCCGTGTCGTGCAGACCGGACGGTTTGAGTCGGAGCTTCGTATTTTGCGCGACGGACGCGCTAAGTTGAAGGGCGCGGTCGCTCGTTTGAACCCGTACATCGACTCGGATGGGCTTCTTCGGGTTGGAGGCAGGCTCCGGAAGGCGGATCTTCCATATGAGACTCGCCATCCTCTGTTGTTGCCCAAGGGCGGACCCTTGGTGCAGCTTTTGGTGTCTGATCGACACATTCGTAACGCCCATGCTGGGTGCAATGCTTTGTTGGCTATTTTGCAACGCGAATTTTGGATTTTGTCTGCCCGAAGAGCAATCCGTAGTGTCCTGTTTCGATGTATTGCATGTTATAGATTGAAGGCATCCACGATGCAACCACAGATGGGTGATTTGCCCGCTGATCGAATCCGACCTTCGAGGCCGTTTGACGGCGTTGGAACCGATTTTGCCGGTCCCTTTTCGATCAAGGCTTCTCCCTTTCGTAATGCCCGTATTGTAAAGGGCTATTTGTGTGTATTTGTTTGTTTGGCCACCAAGGCTGTCCATTTGGAGGTGGTATCGGCCCTGACTACGGAGGCCTTCGTCGCCGCGTTGGATCGCTTTGTTTCGCGTCGAGGTCTACCTTCCCTTATTAGGTCGGATAATGGCACAAACTATAAAGGAACTGTAAATTATCTTAAGGATGTTTCTGTGTTTATTGATAAAAATTGTACTAGTTTAAGTCAAATTGCTGCCCAACGGGAATAACCTGGAAGTTTAGTCCCCAAGTTGCCCCCATTGGGGAGGGATTTTTGAAGCGGCTGTGAAATCCGCAAAGACCCACCTCCGCCGCATTATCGGAGAAACGGCTCTAACCTTTGAAGAGCTGGCCACAGTGTTTTGTAAAGTTGAGGCGGTCCTCAACTCTCGTCCTCTCTGTCCGCTATCTCCAGATCCAAATGACTTGGAAGCTCTCACCCCTGGTCATTTTTTGGTGGGAGGGCCGTTGAATGCCCTGCCCGAATACCCGTGGAAGGATGAACGCGTATATCGGTTGTCGCGTTTTCAAATGTTGCAGCAAATGAGCCAGGACTTTTGGCGTCGCTGGTCGCTTGAATATTTGCATTTGCTGCAGCAAAGAGTGAAGTGGACAGACAGGACTGAGCCTCCCAGGGAGGGTGATTTAGTATTGTTAAAAGAGGCAAATTTGCCCTCATTGCTTTGGCGACGAGCTCGCATATTACGTTTGATTCTTGGCGGAGATGGCACTCCGCGTGTGGCTGAGGTGTTGGTCGACGGTTCGATTTTAAGGAGAGGTGTGACCTCTCTCGCCCGCCTTCCCGTAGAGTAAGCTAGCGGTCTGCTTCTCAGACCGGGACGGGGGGATGTTTGTAATATATTGGGTAAAACTAAACGCAGGCGTTTCCTGTTATCGCTCGGCCGGCGTCGGCAGTCGCGAGCGACCATTTTGAATTCAGTATTGTTTGAACATCGCGCGGGGAGGCCGCGCCGCACAGATTAGCGCGCGTGCAAAATGGCGTCGCGGACAGTCGCCTCATTGTCCTATGCGATATCGGTTTGATTTTTAATACGCGAGAGGTCCCGCTTTCTTTGATTGTCAATTAGTTTGAACTATAAGTGTGAATTTCCTGTTTGTTAAATAACTATTGAACTTTTGTGTTTGTGAAACCTTTTACTGTGACTGTTTCGTGTGAGATGCGAAACGTGGCCGCCTGGAGACGCCGAAACCTGTTGCCGAGTGAACCCTCGTGAGGAAAGCAAGGTATTTTCTGGGGATTGAGATCTCAGGGGGTAGTTTGGGTGATTTAGGGACCAAACACCACTTCCTCCGAAGACACCCCAACTTGGTTTGAGAAGTCAACTTGGTGAGTTTTAGTTTAGTTAATTTATAGGTTAGTTATGATATAGGGCCCTGTAGCTCCCTTCATAAGCTACGGTGGTAGCAGACTGCGTTAAGTTAGTTAGGTTTTAGTCGGGCAAACGTGGTGCCGCGTGGAGATTTTTTCCCGGTACTTATTTTTACCGGTGGTTTTTTCCCGGTGAAGTTCCGGTACAGAATTCTTCCCGCCGCTTCGTTTGTCCGGATTCTCTCTGCCACATTTTCTGGCAGCAGAGCGTAGTTGCTCTGCACAAATGCGAAACACCCGCGTTTCGTTCCAAGCAATTATATTACAAACATCCCCCCGTCCCGGTCTGAGAAGCAGACCGCTAGCTTACTCTACGGGAAGGCGGGCGAGAGAGGTCACACCTCTCCTTAAAATCGAACCGTCGACCAACACCTCAGCCACACGCGGAGTGCCATCTCCGCCAAGAATCAAACGTAATATGCGAGCTCGTCGCCAAAACAATGAGGGCAAATTTGCCTCTTTTAACAATACTAAATCACCCTCCCTGGGAGGCTCAGTCATGTCTGTCCACTTCACTCTTTGCTGCAGCAAATGCAAATATTCAAGCGACCAGCGACGCCAAAAGTCCTGGCTCATTTGCTGCAACATTTGAAAACGCGACAACCGATATACGCGTTCATCCTTCCACGGGTATTCGGGCAGGGCATTCAAAGGCCCTCCCACCAAAAAATGACCAGGGGTGAGAGCTTCCAAGTCATTTGGATCTGGAGATAGCGGACAGAGAGGACGAGAGTTGAGGACCGCCTCAACTTTACAAAACACTGTGGCCAGCTCTTCAAAAGTTAGAGCCGTTTCTCCGATAATGCGGCGGAGGTGGGTCTTTGCGGATTTCACAGCCGCTTCAAAAATCCCTCCCCAATGGGGGCAACTTGGGGGACTAAACTTCCAGGTTATTCCCCTTTGGGCAGCAATTTGACTTAAACTAGTACAATTTTTATCAATAAACACAGAAACATCCTTAAGATAATTTACAGTTCCCTTATAGTTTGTGCCATTATCAGACCTAATAAGGGAAGGTAGACCTCGACGCGAAACAAAGCGATCCAACGCGGCGACGAAGGCCTCCGTAGTCAGAGCCGACACCACCTCCAAATGGATAGCCTTGGTGGCCAAACAAACAAATACACACAAATAGCCCTTCACAATACGGGCATTACGAAAGGGAGAAGCCTTGATCGAAAAGGGACCGGCAAAATCGGTTCCAACGCCGTCAAACGGTCTCGAAGGTCGGATTCGATCAGCGGGCAAATCACCCATCTGTGGTTGCATCGTGGATGCCTTCAACCTATAACATGCAACACATCGAAACAGAACACTACGGATTGCTCTTCGGGCAGACAAAATCCAAAATTCGCGTTGCAAAATAGCCAGCAAAGCATTGCACCCAGCATGGGCGTTACGAATGTGTCGATCAGACACCAAAAGCTGCACCAAGGGTCCGCCCTTGGGCAACAACAGAGGATGGCGAGTCTCATATGGAAGATCCGCCTTCCGGAGCCTGCCTCCAACCCGAAGAAGCCCATCCGAGTCGATGTACGGGTTCAAACGAGCGACCGCGCCCTTCAACTTAGCGCGTGCGTCGCGCAAAATATGAAGCTCTGACTCAAACCGTCCGGTCTGCACGACACGGACCCAATGCAACAATGCGCTCCGGCGCTCTTCTGCACCTGCAATCGGCTCCAACCGCTTTGCCTGTGGGTTTCTACAATTATGTATGAAACGCTTAATCCAACTGGTAACACCCAGAAGCTTATCCAAACTGCTATACCGAGCAAGTAGCCAATCCGGCTCCGACGTCGTCTCAGCGACTACAGCATGTACACGAAGCCCAGTCAAACTCAAAGAAGTAACATCTGTCTGACAGACAGGCCAAGATGTTTCTGATCCCATCAGCCACTCTGGACCCCACCAGAGCGGGTGTGACACCAATTCTGGTGCCGTACAACCTCGGGAAGCACAGTCCGCTGGGTTAAGCTCTCCCGGCACATGTCTCCATGTTATATCAATTCCAATATTTTGAATTTGGGAAACCCTGTTTCCAACAAAAACCTCCAAGGTATGTGGGGCCGCGCGCAACCATGCAAGCGCGACCTGGCTATCCGACCAGGCGAAGATGTCTCGTATCTCGACCGTGGCCGCCAGCTCACTGGCAACGTGATGCAACAATTTAGAGAGAAGGTGAGCTCCACTCAACTCAAGCTTGGGAATAGTCAGCCTAGTCCTGATGGGGGCGACCTTGCTCTTCCCTAACAAAAGCGAGACATTGACCCGGCCATCGGCGTCAACTGTCCGCATATAGACTGACGCGGCGTAGCCTCGCTCCGACGCGTCACAAAAGCCATGCAGGCTGGCTCGATATTTCCCGGGGGGCAATATTCGACGAGGCAAGGCAATCCGATTGACTTCCTTAGTCGATGAAAACAACTCGAGCCAATCATCCAATGGAGGACCAAACAGCGGCTCGTCCCACGAGACGCCCAAAGTCCAAAGTCTCTGAAGAAGACACTTCGCAGAGAATATTACTGGACTGATCCAACCGCTTGGATCAAACATACGAGCTATTACTGACAACACCGTTCTCTTAGTCCAGACCTTTGGTATTTCCAAGTCCACTTGGAATGTAAAAATGTCGGTTAGCCGCTGGTACTGCATGCCCAGCACCGCTATCCTGTTGGGATCATCTACATCCTCAAATAGGTGAGGGTTCTGTTGGTGATCCTCCGGGATCCCTTCTAGAACTCTAGGCTCATTGGACAACCACTTACGTAGCTCGTAGCCACCCGTTTTCAATATTTCAATCAATTCATCCCGCAGTAGGAGGGCCTCCTCAATACTTTGGGCTCCGGTGCACACGTCATCGACATACAAGTCACGTGACAGCACGGAAGCCCCACGGGGAAAGCGGATCCGTTCCCGCTCTGCCAATTCAAGCAATGATCTGATGGCGATATAGGGACTAGATTTCAAACCATACGTGTTTGTATTGAGTTCATACACCGTCACAGGATCCTCAGGGCGCTCACGCCAGAGTATCAACTGGAATCGCCTGTCCTCAGGATGTATGACTGTCTGGCGGAACATCATCCGGATGTCCGCGCCAAAAACCACTTGATGTCTTCTAAAGTTCAAGATGATGTCAATTATGTCCCTATGCAATTTGGGACCTGAATGCAAACATAGATTCAACGAAACTCCGTTCGAAGTGGGTGCGGACCCATCAAAGACAGTCCGCAACTTGCCCGTTGAGGCCTTCACCACCGCGTGGTGGGGCAAAAAATAATGCTCAGTTGAGCTCCAATCAACTCGAGCCGGAGACATGTGACCCAAATCCTCGTACTCGCGCATAAATTCAATATATTTATCGCGAAGTACGTGGTCACGCTGCATACGTCGCTCCATGGACAGCAGTCGTTTCTCCGCAAGCGCCCTACTTTGCCCTAGGCTAGGACGTGTAGCAACAAATGGTAATCTAGTTACAAACCGACCGGAGGGCAACCTCTCCGTGGTTGATCGAAAGAAGGCTTCGCACTCAGCGTGTTCCCGATCTATCCTGGAACTCATAGGTGGCTCCTCCACCTCCCAAAACCTTTGCATGGTCTTGGCCAAGGACGCTGATGCGACGACCGGTGGCTCCTCCACGGTGCTATTATCAAACACAGGGCCCATCAGGGCGAAACCAAAGATAGTAGACACTGCCATCAGTGAAGACGAACCCAGAGCTCTCTGGGTACCCAACAAAATCCAACCCAATACGTCCGAGCCCAGGAGCAAGTCCACTGGGCCGGGATGAAAAACAAAGGGGTCGGCCAAATCCAGACCCGAAACCAAAGACAACACACCCGACGGTATGTCTGTCGAGGGCTGCCAACCCGCAATGGTATCCATTACCATAGCCGAGGTCGTGATCCTCATTGTGGAGGACTTCCGCGAAGAAAAGGTGACAAGTGTCTGGCCCGTCAGACACTTCACCTGTATGCCACCAACTCCAAGAAGTGGCACAGGCGAGTCTTCCACGACTAAACCTAACTGGCGTGCCACTCGAGTGGTAACCAAACTGCTTTGAGCCCCTGAGTCCAACAGAGCTCTCAAATTAATGGCTTCCCCCCTACGACCCCATACGCGGACCACCGCGGTAGGGAGCAGAACCGTCCGCGGCTCTGTCCCAGCAAGGGAGCAAGCTAGTTACGGGCTCCCCACTCTCTCCAAACCAGGGGCGCGCCACTGACCCGGATAATATGGCGGGCGAGTGCACATCCCCATCTGAGGGGGGGCATAACCCGCGGCCCGGCCATACCTATAGTACGGCGGGTGGTACTCCAGCCGTGGGTACTCGTGCAGCGGCGGAGAAAACCGCTGCGGCTGCATGTGTTGGGTAGTGGTAACCCGCGTGGAGGGGGGTGTCCCCACTCTCACGTCCAATCTAGGGCCCCCGCCCATGGGGGCCTTATCCGGGGACTGGCCAGCCACATACTGGCCATGACCTTGAGGCGCGTGGTCCCGGTCCGCCAAGACCCGCGCAGGTACGCGACCCCCCTCCCGAGGGGGGGTGCGACGAGCGAAGCCGCGTCCTTCTTCCAAAGGTGGAGGGCTTCGCGCAGGAGCGCCCCCGCCCATAGGGGACCCCTGCCTCAACATCCGGGTGCCATCCCCGTTCCGGTTCATGCAGAGCATCACGTGGTGCAGCCCACGGCATGCACTGCATGGTATGGCACTGGGACAGTCACGTGCATAGTGACCGCCCAAACAATAAAAGCAAAGTTCATGCCGCTTTGCCATGCGGCGCCTATCTTGTACTGGCAGTCTCTGCCAGTCCCTGCATTGCAGCAGGCTGTGGCCCATCCGACCACATTGCAGGCAGTCCGCGTCCCTCGCGACTGCTGCCGTGTGTGCAACCCGCGCACCAGCTCCACGCGGTGGCGGTTGTCTTCCCTGTTGGGGCTTCCCTCGCCATGAGGGTTCCAAGGGCCTGCGTTCAGGCGCTCTGGATGGCGCTGAGTCCGTCATGGTATTCTCAGCCGCCCGTGCCTCAAACTCCAAAAACTTCACCAAGTCAGTGAATGTTGGTAGGGTGGTGCTATCCCGTTCCGCATTCTCGCGATCAAATCGCGAGCGGATGTCATTGGGTAATTTGCCCAATACAATGTGCACCAGCAAAAAGGACCATTGGTCCACCGGCAGCCCCAGTGTGCGGAGCGCGTTACAGGCCACTGTAACGGGCGTGAGCAACTGCAGGCGCAACTGTGCCCTGTTGGCCACCTTGGGCAGGGCCATCAACTGTGCGGCGTGCGCATCCGCTAACAAACGTAAGTTTTGGTAGCGGGAGTTCAATAACTCCCAAGCCGTGTTGTACTGGTCGTCCTCCACCCGGAGGTGCTGGATGAGCGACCGCGCTTCACCCTCAAGAGTGGAGAGGAGGTAGGCCATCTTCTGGGCCTTCGACAAATCCTGTCGTGCTACGACCAGGGACTCGAACATATTTTTATATGCCACCCACTCCTCCATCCTACCCCCAAAGTGGGACAGCTGAAGGGTGGGGAGCCGACCAGTAACCGCTGGTCCTTCCTGTCTAACAGATGTGCGAGGGGCTGGTCCGCCAGCCTGTCTCGCCCTTATTGCGGCCGCCGCCTCCACGATGTCATCGTGCAGACTCAGGATCTGGTCCAGGTCCGCCACGTGACCTGCGTAGAACTCCGGGGCAAGGTCGGCTTCGGTAAGCGCCGCCATGGCCTCTTCCGCGTTATTCAATCGTTAGCGGAGCTGATCCGCTCTTTCCAGTATAGCGGCCTCCCTGTCCTTCCGGGACAGGAGTCCACCGGCCGTCACAAACCATCTCAATTCGTTGGCGAGTGTCGCCTTAGCGTGGGAGACCTTCGCCATCGCGTCAAGTCACAACCAAAATAAAAAAAAAACAATTTATTATTTTTTACAAACGAACAAATAGAGGGTAGAACAACTACGCTCTGCTACCAGAAAATGTGCGCAGAGAATCCGGGCAAACGAAATGGCGGGAGGGTTCGGTACCGAAAAATTTACCGGGTAAACAAAAAATACCGGTAAAAACCTCGACCCGGCACTACGTTTGTCCGACTAGAACCTAACTTAACCTATACGCAGACTGCTACCACCATAGCTTATAACGGGAGCTACAGAGCCCTATATACTAACCTAACTTAATAACTACAATTACAAACCACTTACCAAACTGAATCTTCTTAATCTTCGGATCCAACTTCGAGTGTCTTCGGAAGGGGGGCGATCCCTAAGCACCCAACCTACCCCGAGATCTCATTCCCCAGAATAAATACGTAGGTTTCTTCCCGAAGGTTCACTCGGGAACAGCTGGATGTGAACAGCCAGCCACGTTTCACATCTCACAAGAAAAGGTCACAATAAAAGGTTTTTTCACAAACACAAACGTTCAATAGTTATTTAACAAAGGGGAAATCCAACAATACAATCCAAACTAATTAGTATCTACACATCACAAAGGCTAAATCCGTTAGGCCCATGTGGCTCCAGACAATATGGCGCGCCTAGCACGAGTTATTTCATGCGGCGTGACCTCACCGCGCGCTCTCCAAAACAATACTAATATAGCCGTCGCCGCCGACGCAAGCCGAGCGATGCCATGAAAACCCCGGCCGCCTAGCGGCAGCAATGCGAAACACCCGCGTTTCGTTCCAAGCAATTATATTACAAACAACATTCATTAAATATATAAGCTAAGTCGACAGCTATGATATTTATTATATGGAAAACCCCCCATACCCCAGTGATCCTCAGACTTCTTAATGTTTAGTTCTTTAAAAGTTTTAATTATATCACTAGGGTCAATATGCGAGAATTTAAATTTAGAGGTGCAAGTGGTGACATTACTTTTAAGTAGGGATTCGGCATTTTGAGGGCATGAATTTATGCTAGAGGTTAATTCTAAAGGTATGTTTGTAAAGTAATTTTCAAAAACATTTACTATTTCTTGTGTAGAAGTAATTTTTTTGTCATTATGTTTAATTTCCTTAATATTTTCTTTCAATTTAAATTTGCCTGTCTCTTTATTTATAATGCTCCAGGTTTCTTTCATCTTATTAGGAGCGTTACTGATCTTCCTTTTAATACAATTAGCCTTAGCCTGTCTGCAAGCTCTTTTAAAAGTTTTTGAATAATTTCTAACATAATCAACAAAAGTACTATCAAATCTATATTGTTTCTGGGCATACAAGTCAAATAATTTTTGTCTACTTATATATATACCTGTAGTAGCCCATTCGTTAAATTGTAATTTATTATTAAACTTACGTTGCTTCAATGTAAATGTTTTGGAAAAAGCATCAGAAACAGTACTAAATAAGTTGTTATAATGGGCATTTGGATCACTACCAGTGTATGTCACCGAGCACATTTTATTTTCCAACGTATTTTTGAATTTAATAATTTTTTGAGCAGTAATTGGTCTACACATGATTTTTTCCTCACTCAAGCTAGGTGTTATATTAAATGTAACTAATTGGCCGCAATGGTCTGATGGTAATTTTCTGAAAACTGATTTATTTTGTGGGTCCTGTTCACTAAAGACATTATCAATACATGTAGCAGATGTGGCAGTGGTGCGAGTAGGCTCTAAAAATACATTATCTAGATTGTAGCTCTTGAAAAGATTTTGAAACTGGGTGCTTACAGTAGAATGAACTAATAAATCAACATTAAAGTCACCACAAACAATTAACTTTTTGTTACTATTTGAAGCTACTCTAAGAACTTCATCCATTACTGCTAAGAAATCTTTGAAAACACTACTGGGTGGACTGTATACACAGATAATGATATGGCCATCAAGCTCGGCACAGGATACCTCAACACACCGCTCAAGAGAGAGTCTTACTATGTCATGACGCTCCTTGCTGCGTAGACCATTTTTGATATATATTGCAGATCCGCCTCTACTCGTAGACCCTCTCTTATAGCAGCTAACAGTATTATAATTGTTTGGACTGACCACTGTCTCACTCTCTAAAATCCAATGTTCAGTCAAACATAAAATATCCACATTATATTCTTCTAAAAATAATTCAATAATTAATTCCTTGCCGGGAAGCCCTTCTAGATTTTGGTGAACTAATGTTAGTTCATGTGGCTTTCCCTTTGTCTTAACATGCATTTTAAATTAATGGGCATGTCTACAGAATTACCATTACAGGCATTTGGCACTTCTGTAGATGTTGTCTTATGACAATGTAAACTCGTCCAGAAATTTATAGTATAAGCTACTTAAGTAGCAACTTTACGTCTAGAAAACTTGGAAAGATATATATTATCTTTAGTCAGTGAACATTCACCAATAAAACTATTAGTATCAAAAAATACTAATTTACTATTATGATGACTACATGTCATAGTATGAATTAATGTATTAAAATAGTGAATGCTTTTATTTTTTGTTGGAGGCTGGCAACTGAGATATGGGAAAGCACATATTATTACTTTATATACATTCAAATCATTCAGAGATTCTAAACCGCGAATAATATCCTTTTTTAACAATTTATTACAGTTACCAATAAGTAATACAATAGTTGAGTTGCTGTTTATATTAGTAGTTTTGATACTGTCTATTATTTGGGTGTAGGTTGCATCAGGTAGGCAATAATTTGTGATGTTCTCTAGGTGCTGGCTGAACAAGTAACCCATATTGCGACCTACACTGTCAGAAAATATCAAAGTACTATGTGAGTTATCAGCACCGACACAGTCAAACTGGGTGGTTGAGGATGTATGCAAGTCACCGTCACATGGAGAGAGAGTTGGTAGGGAGTCACTGATAACGGGTTTGTTAATCACCCCACAGGTACATAACTTGGTTACAGAGTTCAGTTTCTCTTCTATGCACCTTTTATCTTCAATCAGTGACTCCATAGCCACCACATGTTCGGAGACTTCGTTTAGACATGAACCTGACCTGACATGACCTGTGTTCCAATCTTCGATTTTTATACGTCTGCAGAAAATGCTCATCAGTTTAACCAAGTTTTGCTAAGGCGCCATTTCCGTATATGTTATAGTGTAGCTAGTCTTTTGAAGTTATTCATCAGATGTTCCAGATCTTCAATTTTTATACGTCAGCAGAAAATGCTCATCAGGTCGAACGGTTTTTGCTAAGGCGCCATTTCCATGTATGTTATAGTGTAGCTGGTCTCTTGGAGCTTTTCAACAATGTTCCAGATCTTCAATTTTTATACGTGAGCAGAAAATGCTCATCAGGTTGAACGACTTTTGTTCATCATGTGTACCATGTTGAATACATAGTCATTAATTATTCAAGTAATAGCTGTATCATAGGGATACCGAAATTGCAATAAATAGAAGCCATTTTTTTTATAAAAGAAGAAATCAATTTCTCTAAATTCACAAAACATGAATTTTTGCTTTTGTCTGTTTGGTCTAAAAGAGATGCTACATGGATGCCACTGTTTGTACAATAGAAATAGTTTCTACGCTATATTTTCTCAAATTTTCTCAATAAAGTTTAAATAAATATTGACCTATTGGACCTCGTCTATATTTTATACCATATCTCCATAATATCATACTTCCCCTGCACGTCCACTGTGTCATCAAAGACGAATATAAAACGATTGCCGGCCGCAGTCGCAGGCGTGTGTATGCTGTACACACAACAGCAAATAAAGTTAGCTCACACGCGACTCTACGCGTCGGTAATAGGAGGTAAACTTGCGAAGTTAGCGGTGTTGCCTGTACTGTACATGTAGGTAGCCGCGAGTCGCCCGGGGCGCAAGTTACTCGCCGGGCATATCAAGTGGCGAACGTTCTTGAGTGACTGTCACACCGGATAGGTAAACATTTTCCGAAAAATATTGTTAAAAGAAGCGAAATCGATACGTAACCGCATCTTGGAAGACTTGCCCTGGCCCAATTTCGAATAGTACAATACAATATTAATGCCAGTTTAATTACTTTTCAGCCTAAAAATATTTGGACACAATCAAGTCAACTTAGTATATTATTGATACAAAATGGGATTGGATATTGGATTAAATATTTCAGAACTATGAATAATCATCAGCTTCAAGAAATAAGACCGATTTTATTATGTTTAAAACTTTGATCAATTGGCAGCCTTTTCTTAAACCAGATTTGATTTGATTTGTTTTGATTTCTTTATTTCTGAATTCACAGCGTTACAGAGTTAACTTATATACTAAAAATTACATTTTAAGTAAGGCCAATGACGAATTCACTAATAAATCAGCACGTAGCGATTAAAAAACGATACAAGTGGTACGTATACCACCCAAAAGGATGTTCCATAACGCGTAGACATCTAAGTGCTGCATCATACTTATGGATTTATGAATTTAACAATAATATGGCAACCTTATATGTATATATATATATTGAAAATACCTTCGTGAAGTACAGAAAAATTAAAAGACAAAAACCATGTGATAGAACATTACAGATTACTTCACAACCCATTTTCTTACCCCTATCAACTGCTCACATTCACCCACATAAGTTTCTAGCTATTTCCGATTTGAATTTAGATTTAGAAAGGTGGAATATGTCAACATTGGAAAATTGTTTATTATATGTATTAACAAGTCTGGTAAGTACTGAATTTTGTGAATATTTTGTTTTATGCCAAGGTACGTAAAATAATTTATGTTGTCGCAAACGACGCCGAGAGGGTACCGATAATCCCAGCTGAGAAAGCAAACCAGGGCAATCAAGACCACCACGAATAATATCATAAAGTAGCATCATATCGTTGACAACACGTCTATCCGAGATAATAGATTGTGCTGTTTGCAGCCATCCACATAAGATTCAATTCTGTTCCGCGATTTGTAATTTAGGTATCGCACAAATTTATCCTGAATTCGTTCCAATTTTTGTGAGTATGTGACATATTGGGGATTCCATATACAGCTAGCATACTCGAGAGTGCTACGTACATAGGCATTATAAACAATTTTTATACTAGACAGGTTGGTAAATGATTCAGTGATGCGCCTAATGAAGCCAAGATTTTTGTATGCCTTATGGGTTATAGTTGTTTGTAATAAAATCTATGTTGTTTTGTCCGTTCGCCGCCGTAATATTCTAGCGCGTGCGGTAGTTTCATATTAGTAGCGTCGTCGCCCGCTCGGCCGGCGTCGGCAGTCGCGAGCGACCATTTTGAATTCAGTATTGTTTGGACATCGCGCGGGGAGGCCGCGCCGCATGAAATTGCTCGCGTGAATGGCATGGCGGACGGCCGCCATTTGTCCTGACATATCGGTTTGATTTTAATACGCGGAGAGGTCTCGCGTCTTTTGCTTGTTAACTAGTTTGAGTTATATTTGTGAATTTCCTGTTTGTTAAATAACTATTGAACATTTGTGTTTGTGAAACCTTTTACTTTGACTGTTTCTTGTGAGATGCGAAACGTGGCAGTAGTATAATATTGGGCATTCTAAATCACTTCTGTTCATTCAGGCTCGCACAGCTCGCCTTCATTCACATCAGATGATTTAGAATACCCAATATTATACCTTCACTGGGAATTCTAAATCACTTCTTTTCATTTAGGTTTGCTCAATATTACACGTTCAGAGAGTTTTACATTCTTAGCGGTTAACAGGATGTAATTCATTAAACACTTTCAAACTTTCAATTGAGCCTGTGTTGTCCAGATGATAAAGTAGATGTTTCTCGCCTTCTACCTAAACTAGGTGTTCGTTGTTACTTATTTGCGATCCCTGATCAGATTAAATTTAAAAAAGCAAAACAGGCGCGCGCTTTTCGAGCCCTCCTCGAGGTTGAATTTTAGGCTTTCGGTTTCGATGGAGGGGCTCTCAAGCGCGCTTCCCGTTTTTGTTCTTAACGACACCTGAATAGGCAAGAACAGACAGACACCTGAATAGGCAAGATCAGACAGACACCTGAATAGGCAGATAGGAAAGAGTAGAGGTCGCATTGGAAAGTCCCGATGGGGGCAGGTCCGTCCAACAGCAACATATCTCCCGCTCTGTTCGCTTTACAATGTAAACTGTGCCCCATGTGCCGTAACACCACAGATACAAAGCATCGCTACTTAGAGTCCCGGCTACTATAGGCAAACATTTTGTATATATATTAACAAAAGCTAAAAACTTTAACACCGCGATTCAGAAAAACAACTTAAACATAATTGAAAAACTTGATATCTAGTATTAAATATTATAAATGTAAGTCATGTATTCCCTTGCACCAAATGCATGAAATAAAATTGTACCTACTCGTGATCGAATTCGCGTCACAGTCACGTCATCGCGATTACTCATACTCGTAAGTCGGCAGTCATTACCTATGTTCTAGGTATTTCATCATTTTAATCAGTTCAGTGTATTTTCTCTTGTCCATTTATCATCCCTTTTAGATATTCTTCAACCACGATTCATTCATTACATACAATATTTCATATGCCAATATATACGTTTTTTTAAATTTAGTCAACAGTTGACAAATTTGAATTAACCTATTATTATGGGAACACTGATTAGTTATTTTTCAGTCAAGCCGATTAAGGGAACCGTTTTCGGCTTTACCGATAAATTACCGTTCCTATGTTAATAGTCATAACACATACATACATACATATTATCACGCCTTTTTCCCGTGGCAGAGACTAGCGATTTCCATAAAGTCATGTTTGAACTAAATTATATTAAAATTATACTGAAAGCAATGAAGGCAAAAGCAGTTAAGATTTTTATTATTTTATGATTTTTGATTATAAGAATATAATAAAAATCTAAATAAACTAAATATTAAAAAATAAAAAGCACGACTGTCAAATCACATAGCCTTTGTCACTCGGAGGAATACAAGGAATCTAACAAGCTAATTATTTAAAAATAAAAAACACGACTGACATCTTACATAGCCTATGTCATTCGGGCTAATGCAAGGAATCTAACAATACCTCTCACATCAAAATCTGTTAAGCCGTTCAGGACTTATGGTGGAATAAAGAAATTACATACATACATACATACATGAACCCTGAAAACATAACACTCCTTTTTTGGTCAGTCGTGTAAAAATACCTCTCACATCAAAATCTGTTCAGTCGTTCAGGACTTATGAAGGAATAAAGAAACTTACATACATAAAAGCATACATACATGAACCCTGAAAACATAACACTCCTTTTTTTGTCAGTCGTGTAAAAAGAGTTTTAAACAATTAACTATGACATTAAAATTCGGGCGCGCGATGCGCGTGTAACCTAAATTACTTCAATCGTTTCGAAATATCCGCTGCCTACGTTTGGCTTATCAAAATTGCAAACGAAGCAAACTTGCTATTAACATTATTTTTACCCAACTGCAAAGAAAGGGTTATGTTTTTCGCGTGTATCGTGTATATATGTTTGTATGTAATATCCTTTATTACCTCACATCTTTTAAATGGTGGGGTGGATTTCCACTTGCGTTTTGGACGCTGTTTTTGGACCAGTTGGTAACCTTAGCTATAATTAATTTTGACGTCAACGAACTAGTCTAGTACACGACGAACGAAGTTTTTTGTTTTAACTTTTATTTTTTTAACCTTGCCCTTTGTTACTTCGTGCTCCTAGATATGAACCTTATTTTTATTGGAGATAATATACCTATGGTAAGAATAGCTGTTGGAGTAACTAACTTTCGCCTTAGGCATTGGAAAACGAGTTTCTTGTGAATTTATAAAATTTAGTCATAATACACTACTACATATAAGTAGGTATATTAAGTTTATAGAAAAAAATTAGGTATACAAAGAAGTTAATCAAAATATAAGAAATTACAAGCAAAGCCGTAGGGTTAACTTTATTATATTAGTCTATTTCGACACTCTTATTTGTTAAAATATTTCTAACTTCGCATTGTATTTGACAATGCTTATTCAGTAAAAAAATGAATGCTCTGTAATTAATTATTTAAACGAAGGGGCCCGTATATCACTAATTTATTTTAACTAACTTTTGTCTTTATAACATGATTCAACTTTTATTATACCTATATATTTTAACAAACCTCTTTATAAAGATATTTGATTACAAAAAATAACAAGTATCATATTAAAAACGCTTAAACGTTTTCGATATTCGCCTACGGAATCCTAATTTGCAAATTGCTTACGAACCTTTATTATTTTTGTATAAAACCTCTATAGTGTGTTCACATTCATTATCTTCGGCTTCATTGGGTGATTAGACCCTTCCTTGCACCAGCGCGAGTGGAACTCCAGTTCTGAACCAACGCAAGTGGTTTCAGCCTTGCACAAGCGCAAGTGGAATTCAAGCTCTGAACCAGTACCAAGGGTTTCAGTCTTGCAGAAGCGCAAGTGGAATTCCAGCTCTGAACCAGCGCAAGTAGTGCACCAGCGCAAATTGGATTTCACGATTGTACCAGAGCGCGGCAGAATTTAAACAATGTTAGTGAGTATATTTAATTACTAAGTTTTTTAATTTTTACATTCCTTTTCCTGTCTTTATCCTTATACTTAGATTCTTCCTCAGTTAGGTATAAATAACATCATTGCTATGTTATAATATAACACAACCTGAAAAAAGCTATAGGCACGACTTACATTATCCCTTTTAATTTTGTTATTAGGTACCTACTACCAAGTTAAACTGTAATTTATATAATTTAATTTAATTTATGTAATTTATATATATATATATATATTGATATTTTTGGTAATTTATATTTTTTATATTATTTATTACATTATTTCAGGTCTGATTCAGAGTTTGAGGAATTCGCATCCGCTCAAAAGAGCGGTAAGGTGAAGAATAGAAAGAGAAAACCGTTGGGCGAACTATGTTCAAAGTGAGTTAAAGTTTTAATTTAAAGAGCCAGTTGTGATAGTAAATATTATTGATATGTACTGAATTTATGTTTCTATTAAATTTTATTGGAATAATTTATGGTCTAGTAGGTAGTAATAGTAATGTGTTTACTTTGAATCACAAGGTCTATAATGTTTTATTTATGCCACATATATTTATTTATTACAGGTCCGAGTCAGAGTTTGAGGACTTCGCACCCGCTCCGAAGACCGGTAGAGGGAAGAAGCAACCAGCAAAACGAAAATCTACGGCTGACTCCTTATCAAGGTAAGCATATGATAGTAAATATTATAACTATGTACTGAATTCAAAGTGCTATTAGTGAGGTCTTATTAATTCAGTTTTATCTGAATAATTTATGTCTTAGAGTAATGTGTTTGCTTCTATAAAAAGGACCTGGGTTCAATCCCCGACAAGGTAGAATGAATAATATATCCCATATATATCTATACTTATTATAACTAAACTATATTCATTTAAAATCCATGATAATAAAATATTTAAAGATAAAAATTAATAGGTATTGATTGTTTTGTTTTTTATTTTATTTTCAGGCAGCAAGTAGTCGGGACAGTAGACACCCTCTTCGGTTTACACACCGATGACGAGGCCCACGCCTCCCTGAAACCAATACGCGCCAGTCTACCATCATATCTGGCGAAGCGGGTCAGCACGGGCACACTGCGGCGGTCGGCTGCCACCGATGGGAATTTTTACCTGGAGCTCAGGGTGTACCATCGCAGCGACGCCGAATCTACTGCTCCCGAAGAACGCTGGAAGAAGGCGCTGCTTCGGCTCTGCTGTCTTCTGGATGAAGAGTCAACGCAGTGGAAGCTGTTGCAGCGACTAATTAGGGACACTAGCGGGTTATTTGATAGTGTGGAACCTACGATGGTTTAATTTAAATAAACATATAATATTATAAATGCGAAAGTGAGTTTGTTTGTTACCTCTTTACGCTTTATCTACTAAACCAATCTTCCTGATTCCTGGCAAAAGCTAGTAAACATAAAAATATTATTATTTTTCTCTTTACATATACTCTTAATAAAATGCCATTTTGCGAAAGCTGTTCCCTCCAAGTACACAGTAAGAAATGGATAGGACACTTAAGGAGTCATACTCATAAAAGTCGCTCTTTGGGTGTACCAATCGATGGAGTTGTCGAGATTTCATCAGCATTTCGGGGACGTATATCATCCTATAGAATTGTAGCTACAGATGCATTTCAGCACAGATTACCTGAGATATTTTTACATAGTATTAGAAATTCTTTACAACAACTTTTACTTAAAGCTTTAAAGGTACATATTAATATAAAAGTCAATTTCGAATTATTCTGTAACTTTATCTTGTTTAAAAATAATGAACCATCAATAAAATCATTTTCTACTAAAAATTTTACAGTACATGCTAGCGTTGACTTTAATATTTTTTTTCAATCACTAATAGATATATTTATTAAAAGGATCCAAGAGTTTGAAGAAAGAGATAGCGGTTGGGCTTTTATGAGTAATTTATATTTAGAAGTGAATATCAACAGATATGATCCGCTGAATGGGACAAGCTATATTGATTTACCTCTTGTTTTAAAAAAGAAAAAAGGTTGTCTTAATATAAAAAATAATGATAATTATTGCTTTTTATGGTGCATAACGGCAGCGCTTTGTCCAGTGCGTATGAATCCCACGCGCGTCTCCTCTTATCCACATTTTAGAGATATTTTAAATGTTGATAATATTTCTTTTCCAGTATCCTTTACAGATATAAATCTTTTTGAAATTAATAATCCTAACATAAGTATCAATGTTTATTCCTTAAATAAGAATAATAAAACTGTTGTTGGTCCAATTTACAGGTCACAATTCAAAAGACAGGTAAGAGTAAATTTACTTTTGCTTGAAAAAGGTGATAAGTCCCATTACGTTCTAATAACTAACTTGTCACGTCTCATTCGTAGTCAATTCACTAAACACCACGGTAGACTTTATTTCTGTGACGATTGTCTTTTATTTTTCTCTAAAAAAGATGAATTAACCAATCACATGTGCAGTGGTGTAGCTACAGTATTGCCCGAAAAAGGTGCATTTTTACAATTTACTCATTTTGAACGAAAACAAGACGTACCATTTGTGATTTACGCGGACTTTGAAACCATTCTTTTGCCAGTTCAAGGATGCGATCCTAATCCGACGTCAAGTTTTACTAGCAACCGACAACTTCATGTACCTTCAGCGTTTGCTTACTACATTGTTTCGTCATTTGACAGCAATTTAAATAAATTCGTTCAGTATCGGGGACCCGACTGTGTACAAAGATTTATCAAACATCTGTTAGATGATATTTCCAAGTTGTATAAAATTTTGAACACTGAAATAGCAATGATTTATACAGAAAATGATGACAATGAATTTGTAAATGCAACTCATTGTCATATCTGTAAAGAGTCATTACTGTTTGATAAGGTTAGAGATCACTGTCACCTGACAGGGCGCTACCGCGGCGCAGCACATCAATATTGTAATTTGAAATATAGCGTTCCTAAGCTAGTTCCGATATTTTTCCACAATTTATCAGGCTATGATTGTCATTTATTTATAAAAGAATTAGGCGAACGCGATGGATCTCTAAAGGTGATCCCTAAAAATAAAGAAAACTATATTTCTTTCACAAAATTTTTCAAAATTGGAGACAATCAGTTTGCACAAGCTAGATTTGTTGACTCTTTTAAATTTTTAGGGACTAGTTTAGAGAAATTATCAAAAGGATTAGATATAACAGATTTTAATTACATTAAAAAATATTTTCCAAACAAAGAAAAATTTTTGTTACTAATTCGTAAAGGAATATATCCTTACGATTTTATGTGCGACTGGAAATCTTATTCATATAGCCAGCTTCCTTCTAAGAAATGTTTTTTAATTCTTTAACTGATGAAGCCATAAGCGAAGCAGATTATACACATGCTCAAAAGGTGTGGAACACGTTTAAAATACAAAATATGGGAGAATACACTGATCTTTATCTTAAAACGGATGTATTGTTATTAACTGATATTTTCGAAAATTTTAGAAAAGTTTGTAAACTAAATTATGAATTAGATCCAGCATTTTATTTAACCGCTCCTAGTCTGTCATTTGATGCTATGTTGTTTAAAACTGGAGTTAAGTTAGAATTGATAAGTAATTTAGATATCGTGAGGCTCATACAGAAAGGGATTCGCGGTGGTATTTGTTTATGTTGTAATAGATATGCAAAGGCAAATAATAAGTATATGAGTTCTTATGATCGTTCTAAACCTGATGAATTTTTGGTATACATTGATTGCAATAATCTATATGGACACAGCATGTGTCAAACGTTACCTATGTCCGATTTCAGATTTTTAGATGTGTCAGAAATTGAATGTTTGAACGTTTTAGAAGTGTCGGATGATGCGGAATTCGGTTTCATTCTAGAAGTAGATTTATCGTATCCCAAGGAATTACACTGTTGGCACAACGATTATCCATTTTGTGCAGAAAAATTTACGCCGCCTGGTGGAAATTCTAGTAAATTAATACCGAACTTGTACTCCAAATATTTTTACGTGATACATTATGTTCATCTTAAAACCTGTTTAAAAATGGGTTAATTCTTGAAAAAGTTCATCGTGTTATTACATTCAAGCAAAGTCCATTCTTACGGAAATATATTGATTTGAATACAGAGTTAAGAAAAAAAGCTATAACTTCATTTCAACAAGATCTGTTTAAATTATTAAATAATTCCGTGTTTGGAAAAACTCTTGAAGACAGTGAACGTCGGGTTGATGTTAAATTAGTGAACTGCTGGAATGATAATTCGAATAAAACTAAAAAACATACTTCTGCTTATAAATTAATTGCACGACCAAATTTTCACAGTGCTACTATATTTTCGCCAAATCTTGTTGCCATTCAAATGAAACCGGAAAGAATAGTATTAGATAAACCTATCTATATAGGTTTTACTGTACTTGAATTATCTAAGAATCATATGTATAATTTTCACTATTCTGTAATAAAACCGTTTTATAAAGACCGTGTTCAACTATGTTATACCGATACTGACAGTTTTATTTACAAAATTACTACGAACGACTTTTACAAGGACCTTGCACAGCATTTTCTCAAATACTTCGATACAAGTAATTATGATCCACAAAATGTATACAATTTACCAAACCTAAACAAAAAACTACCAGGTTATTTTAAGGATGAGTTACAAGGACATATTTTGGTAGAATTTGTAGGATTGCGCTCCAAGATGTATTGTATTAAAACAGAAAATACTATCGTAAAAAAAGCTAAAGGTGTTAAAAAGCCTGTGGTTCGTGACTTATCGTTACAGGATTATCATAACGTGTTATTCAACGATACTATTATTCGTAGGAATAATACATTATTTAAATCTATAAAACACGAAGTTTTCACACAAACTATGAATAAAGTTGTATTATCAAACTCAGATGATAAACGTTTCATTTGTAATGATAAAATCTCGACAATTTCATGGGGGCATAATAAAATAGACTTTTAACTTTTTTTTGTATTTACAAACTTTTGTCATTTCTACTATACCACATGTGAATATTATATCTTATTAAATATAAGAATTAGATTTAATTTATGTTTGTAATTATTGTATTTTACACCTTATTTGTAATAAATTAGTGCTCAAAATCAAATATTTTATTATTTATGTTCATTAGGTACCTACCTATCCAAACACATCGTGACGCAAAACGTGTTTAATTCAGGTCAACAAAAAACATGTTGTAATCAAGATTGAGTTGAAAGACCTATGAAATGCTGACTGCGTCGAAAACCATATCTACTTATTTGAAGACGAATAATGTCACTCACTTTGCAATTAACTGCATTCAGCGCTGTTGATTAGAAATAAACTGCACGCGTATAGAATACTTCATCCTTACCAAGTGAGTATATAGTAATTCGTAATTGTATACTTTAATTTTAATATATCATTTAATGATGTACATAAAATGTTTTAATTTAATTATTTCTTTGTTGCAGAAGATGGAAGACAGTCCACAAATTATGTTTTCGCAGTATGCGCAAGATCCATACGAAAACTTGACTCAAGAATGCCAAGAAATATTTGCGGCACAAGCGCGTGAAAAACAAGAAAGAAAAAACGAGATGTCCCTAGAAAGAAGGCTAAACTCTCGCCGAAGTCCTTCGTTATTAGTAAAGAACGGAAAGGACTAAAATTAATTCAAATTAAGATTGTGGACTTGGCAGGTGAAGCAGCGAGTGCGTCCAGCCAGGATAATGATGACGTTCTTGTCAGCGCGCAATACGTAGTTCAAGATCAGTTTGATGAAGTGTTAGACCTAACCGAGTCACTCGTTAAGACTATATCGAAAAGACTATGTGATGATAATTTATAAGTATATTTGTGAATAAATCTATGAAATTGTATATAAATAAGTGTTTTATTTATGGTTACAGTGCTAAAGTTTAAACTTGTAAAAGATATGATTAAATAAAAAATATAGATTTCATATTATAATGTTTATTTTACAAAAACAACGAAATATTTTCTAAATACCATTTCTTAATACAAATAACATTTTTTAATGCACAAATGTTTTTATGACTTACACAATTAAAGTTAAAATAATTTTTGCAATAAGTTTTATATAAAGTTGTAAAATTAGGACTTCCTTTGTCTTCTATGTCTATCAAAACACAATTATCACTCAGTTCCTTTATCCATTTCTGTTTCTCGAGACCTTTCATTATGATAGTTCTGTTTTGCATGATAGGTGTAATAATTCTTTTAAATTCTCTAGAGTCAATATGACCTTCACTCCAAGTGATTCCTCTCTGTCGCTCAAGGTACCGAACGGTCTTCTTTTCTTCCTTAGATAATGTAGTATATGCATATGGAGGTTTAATCAAAAAACTTGAGTAAACTCCTCAGTGGATAATGCAAACTCTTTGATTATAAATTTATTATTGCAATCCTTAAATCCTTGAACATCAACGAAAATAATAGAATTCATGATATTTTACGAATAATGTTGCTTAGAGGTTTATATTCGACTATACAGTCATTCAAAATTAGACAATATGCTGTTGTCTGATCAGGTATCTCACTATCACTCTCTAGTTCAAGACGAATGTTGATTACCGGCCCTGATTTGATATTATCGTTCTGTCTAGAACAATCTATCACGAATAATGGTGCAAAATTTTTAAACTCTTGGGCAGTCAACAAGGCGTTGCATGGACGGTTGTAATAAGACTGCTGAAAGTTTACATATTGTTCGTATATTAATGCGTAGTTATGTTTTGAAAAGTTGGTATTGTAACTTTCGTACGGGTAATAAGTAGAGTTTAAAAAACTTTAACATCCCGCATATTGCAGTGATCGAACCGAGACATATCGTTCATCCCATTGTTCTTTCTGTTTGTTTGTAAACCTAAAATGACATATCTAGGTTTTTCAATTTGTGACGAAGTTTTAATTGACCAGGTATGTTTCGTAGCCCTTGGTAATAAAGGGTACTCATAAAGGTCCCAGTTTCTATACACTAATTGAATGGGTCTGTCCTTTTCGAGTATTTTAAGCAAATTAATTCTTTCTCTATCCGATACTTTAACATGAGGAACGCGCCATACAATCTTTTTTATATCGATACTTTCAACCTCTTCGCCAGTGTTTAGCTTTAGAGAATTAAGGTTAGTATTACTTCGAAGCAATACAAGCTCATGTTTGCAATTGACAATTATTTTTTTATAATCTTCTGCAAAACCGAGTATATTGCTAAGTGGTACTGACGCTGCAAAATGACCTCCAATTTCATTTTTGGTACCGTGTATATCCCAACCCCACACTTTAGATACCTTCGCTTCGGCTGCGTTCATAGATATCAGTGCTTTCATTGTGGTAGTTATGCCAGCATTCTTCACTTTATCTATTTCAACACCGTTTAATTCATATCTTATATCTTGAAAAAGGAATAAAAGAGGGTTGTTAGTAAACTGTACTGCAGGAACTGCTTCCCTCTTCTCACTTTTTATAACATTGACCACGGCTTCGACATACAAGGTACTTGCACATGGAAGCACATATAAATCTTGTTGGTTAATAGGTATCCGAATTTCATCATTTCTATTGAAAGTAGTAATATACGGCTTGTATGAATGAGTTTCTATACCGTCTATGGAGTTGTCATAAACGGGTGGGTTAGTTATATTTAAAATGTTCATTTTAGCAATCCAATTGATTTGAGGAAATGTATATTGGCAGTTGTTAATTTCTTTTTTTATCACGAGTATGTGTTGCCTTCTTGATTGCTTGATGTGAACTAATCTTCTGAATAGATGAAGTTGTGTATTTATTATAGTCAATCATATTTTCTTCAAATGTAAGTACAACTGTACTTCCTCTCCGCAAAAATTGATTAAATCGTTTTTTATGTTTAATATTCTGATATTTATACTATTCACTGTACTTCTGTTTACCGGAAAATAAATTGTATTTTTCGGAATTTCTATTATTCTGTATCCAGGAGGAACATTCAAAGCAAATTCGTGAATTATATGACTTGATTTTCCATTAATGTAGGAGCCTCCAGTAATATCACATTCAACCCGCAGCACAGTTGTAGGTAGAATGTTCACTGGCAGTAAAGACTTGTGCCATATATCTCTCATCAGGAAAGTTTTACCGTAACCTAATAAGGGTCCAATAGAATTTGATTTTTCAAAATGAATATCTTTAGAGCAAAAGATTGAGAGCTTCAATGTGTTATTGTTGCACAATAGCTTGAAAACACAATTGTTCACTTTTGATTGTATGAATTCGCTGATGTCTTGGAGTTCATATGCCCCTTCAGGAATTTCAACCACTTCGTCGATCCCATAATAAAATTTATTATTAGTATTTGTAATATTTGGTATTGAATTAAAAATAGAAAAGTGTAAAAGAGAGCACTCGTATTGACCATTGAGTTCCAATGGAGGGGAATAATTCGTTGTTAGCACTGAGCTGTTTCCAGTTATGGACAGAGTGAAAGACATTTTTGAAATGATATTTTATTCAAACATAATCATTATTATATACCATATTAACTAACTTAACCAAAAGTCTTGCAAAAATTTTAAACACAAATGACCACAGTTTACAGTATCAAAGTTTTGAAATCTAGTATAATTGTATTGTATATCACTAACATTCAAATATTTTACCAATTCATTGGGCGGTCTTAAGTTACCAAAACTATCGAAATATTCACAATAATTATTTATTTTTGCAAAGGCTACCCAGTGTGTTCCATCATTATTGTGACTGTCTAAGTTTAATATTCCACACTCTATCTGTTTTGGTTTACATGGCAATCTGTCCCTCATATATACACCTCGAAAATATGGAATATTTTTAGCGTATTTAATAATATCGATATTCGTAAGAGCACGTTTAGGTAGCCTGCTTATTAGTTTTTTGTAGATTTCAAAATTAACCCACTTCCTTTTTTATACGGTTTTAAATAAAATCCTTTTCCAACCGCAATAGCCTCCATGGCTTTGTTATGACGTTCAGATTCTTGTAAATTCTGTTGAGCTGTTTTACAATCATTTATAGTTTTAGCTATACCAGCAGCACCACCTGCTAAAGCGCCTAGTGCTGATAAGCCCGCAAAAATTGGTATCAAAGGTATAATCCCTCCTGTTTTAGGGATTGGTATTATTCTCGGTAACCGAACGGGGCATGTCTTAGGAATCAATTTTTTTGCTGCTTCATAAGCATATTTAATAGCAGCTTTATTATCCTTCGATTTGAGTTGTTTCTTTATTTGTGAACGTATTTTTGATACAATTGTTTTAAATTGTTTTATACCAGCACCTGATTTTAATTTTGCTTTCATAACTTTGTTAACTATCCACGATGCCAACTTCTCTCCTTTGCCAGCGTCTTTAGAATGTAATCGCTTCTTTGCCATTTTCATTAGTTGAAGATCTGCTTTATGACGAATGGAGAGTTCCGGATTGTTGTATGCAATATCGTGATATTTACAAGCTTCGTCTAATTTGTTAATACCTTTATCACCTCTCAGTAACCTTTCTTGTAACCGAGTGCCTGGTCCGCAATAGTTGTAGCCTGGTAAGTGAAGCTCGAACGGGATATTGTTTATCAAATTATTTACAAGTCCACCTCCTTTCATTTCTTGTTATATAATGAACAAATTAAAAGATGCTAGCACTTATATCTTATGATACAATGGAATTTTTATCTACCCAACTGTTTTCTTCGTCAGGAAGTCCTAACCATTTGACAAACAATTTATTACCTTTTTTTCTTATAACTTTTTCAATTAAGTATATATTTGGGAACTTAGTTTTTTGTAACTCTTCTTGATAGAATGAACCCAATATATTTTGTTTACGTTGATCTTGTATTAAATATGTAACTGGTTTAGTATTATTAACCGATTTAATTGTAAAAATTTCGGTGGACCAATTTGGTGTATAACCTTTTGCAAAACTACTCTTGTATTTACTTATTCTTACGTGATCACCTATTTTAAATTTATTTTTGGTTAATTTACATCGTTTCTCTTGGAATTTTTTAATGTTTTCTTTTACTAGGTTTTCAGTTTTTGTATTTACATCTACAGGTTTAATCTTGGTAACACTATGTTTTTGATTGTTATATGAGAACAAAACGTTATTTAATTTGTTTCCTAACCATTTATAGTTACCATTATAACTGAAACATTTATACAATTTCATCTTCAATGTTTTAATTAGCCTCTCAACAATTGAAGCTTTTTTTGTTGAATATGATGAATAGTGGTTAATTTTCAATAACTTCATTTTATTTTTAAATAAATTGTTATAAAACTCTGTGCCTCTGTCAGTTTGCAGGTTTTTAGGTATACGTCCACTATCACTTATAATTTGAGTGAATGCATTAAGAACCTCTTTCTTTGACTTAGATTTCAAGGGAATCGTCCATGCATATTTTGAGAAACCATCAATGACAGTTAAAATGTAACAGTATCCATTATTATATTTCTTTAATGATTGAAAATCGATCAGGTCCGCTTGCCATAAGTCATCTATTCCTTTTAAGATCACACTACGACGATCAAAATTTCTGCGTGCCGATCTGTGAATTTCATTTACCACTTGTTGTTTTACCATTTTGAAGTTTGATAATTTTATCAATGTAGTCTTTTGTATAAAACTTTTTTTCGAACTGATGAAGGTTATCTATAACATCTGCTTTTATTGCCTTTATGAGAACGGCAATTTCACCAGCGATCTTTTTATCAACATATTTCTTATTCACCGCATCATCATTTGCTATAGGTTCTTGAACTCCTCTCAATCGAGATGATTGTAAATCAAAATCTCCAGTGTCTGATCTAACTAGGTGATTAGTTGAACAATCTAATATTTCTGACAAACGTAGTCGTTTATGTACATGGTGGCCGAATTTGTCAACATTCATTTTGGGTTGAAGTCGGTCGCAGTGGAATAATGAATGATCCAAGTAGGATGTGGGGTTATTAATTTATAGTACCATTTTCACGTAGTTCTTCCATGATTGAAATTATTTCGTTATCCAGACCAGTGTTGCCTGCCTCTTTAGACGCCATTAATAATTTCAACCTTTCTACCAGTTCGTTAGGGTCATCCCAGTAAATGTAATCAGTATTTCTTTTAAACTTATTTTTAAGCATCAAACCTTCACCTGAGCTAATATCATCAGCATTACTGACAGAAGATGATGAAGGTTTTCGCATTTTAAAAAGTGGTTTAATAATGTTCAAGTACTTCCGTCCTTTATTAGATTTAATTGGTTTACTGGGATCAAAGTCGCGACGGTGAGCATTTGTGTTTATTAACATAGTTTTATATTCTTGACAATCATTTTCAGTCACCACTTCTAAATTAGGTACTTTTTTTAACAATAACTCCTGCAACCCTGGCGTTAGTCGATAATCATGTCCTGCTACAGATACATGTCGATCACTTATATGCACACGTGCTGTACCCATCATTAATTTACCTCGTTCTCGTCTAACGCCAAAAGGAACATCATTAAATATTTCGGAAGATAGTGACCAGGATGAAGTATTACGACTAGGACTAGGTATTGACTCAATGGTTTTATACGATGTATCACTGATATTAATATTGCTGGAGTCTTCCGAATTTTCCTCTTCGAAATCTTCATCAGAAACATCTTCAGATTCATTTTTTTGCAAAATGTTGTTCTTAAGAGTTTTGTTATAGTGTGATTCAGGCGACGGAATTTGTTCATTAACAAAATAATTTTTCATGATGTCATCCTTTGCTTCTATCGGTTTATTTTTATGGTTCCCGTCCTTAATCAATTGGTACATCGGGTCAGTAACAGGTCTAAAAACTGTATTTAAAACATTTTCATTATAAGATTCCATAGTCTTTATATCGCCAATTTTCTTTTTAACAGCTTCTGCTATTTTAACTATCTCAGTCTTTAACTCTTTTTCCATTTTGAACTTGGTTAATACACGTTATTTGCTTATACGGAAATAGTTAGACTGAAGATATTTGTAAAATAAATCTTATTATATACTTGTATTTTCATCCTCATCAAACAAGATAAATGTATCAAAATTCTTCCTGTAACAGCCTTTATTCTTTTTACAATCTTTATTGATTACCAAATAGTTATAGGGTTCGCTCCATACTTTTGAACACATTCTTCGAAACTCAGACCACGACATATCGGTATTAACGTGTTCATCATATACATGACGGAGGTTTACATCGTCCTGTTTGAATAATATTAAAAGGTTTGCATTGTCTCTTACTAGCTGTTTAGGGATTTTACTGTACGTTTGATTCAAGTAAAAACAGTCGATAAATTTATGTCTACCCATTGCGAAATAATCCCTCATATTGGACTGGTTCTCACATGCGACGTCATCAAATATTATTATGGAATGTGGTTTTGCATCGTGAGGGCTTAAAACAAGTTCATTGTCTTTATATTTTGCAAACGATACATCTGGCACTAAATTAAGAACATTTTCTAAAAACACATATTTCGGCTGATACAATGTTTTTGAATAAAGGTAAACGTTTTTAAAACGTAAACCATTTTCATGTAATAGAAGACCTATGATTACATTAGTTTTACCACAATTCGAGGGACCGCAAATAATACACCGAATAGTATTAGGCAGAAGGTCGCCATGGCGGAAAGTATCGATTTTTTCATCTGAACATACGTGACTCAATTGTAAAGTTTGAGATTGTTTAACGAATTTCATCTTTTACTAAGTCTAACCACTAAGTCTGTTTTTTACTGAATGATATTTATTTGTAGTGTTACGATTTATATATATATATATATATTCAAAACGAACTGACTGTGAATGCTTTACTTTGGAAACACTTCAAAGTATAATATTGGGTATTCTAAATCACAGCTGTGACTGAAGGCGAGCACGGAGTGCGAGCCTGAATGAACAGAAGTGATTTAGAATGCCCAATATTATACTACTCGTGGCTGCCTGGGGACGCCGAAATCTGTTGCCGAGTGGAACTGCTAGACGGATCAGGTATTTTTTCTGGGGATTGAGATCTCATGGGGTAGGTTGGGTGATTTAGGGAACAACCCCCTCCTCTTCCGAAGACACTCAAGATTGGATCCGAAGAGCAGAAGATTAAGTTTGGTAAGTGACCCTTGGGTTTGTGGGTGGTTGTAGCTATTAAGTTAGGTTTAATATACAGGGTTCTGTAGTTCCCGTTGTAAACTACAGTGGTAGCAGACTGCGTATAGGTTAGGTTAGGTTAGTCGGACAGACGTAGTGTCGGGTCGAGGTTTTTTACCGGTATTTTTTTTACCCGGTAAATTTTTCGGTACCGAACCCTCCCGCCCTTTCGTCTGCCCGGAATTCTCTGCGTACATTTTCTGGTAGCAGAGCGTAGTTTATCTACCCTCTATTTGTTCGTTTGTAAAAAATAATTAATTGTTTGTAAAAATTATTAGATTTTTCTTAGTTTGTTTGTATAAGAATATTTGTAACCTTTTTTGTATTTGTTTGCGGTTTGTACCGTGCGTTCCGGGTTTGTGCCATTCTCATACCTACCGCGGTTCTTCGTGTAGTTGTTTGATTTTGTTGTTTTTTATTTACCTTTTGTTATTTTTTGTTTGTGACTTGACGCGATGGCGAAGGTCTCCAATGCTAGGGCGACACTCGCCAACGAATTGAGATGGTTTGTGACGGCCGGAGGACTCCTGTCCCGGAAGGACAGGGAGGGCGCCATACTGCTAAGAGCGGATCACCTCCACTCACGATTGATTAGCGCGGAAGCGGCCATGGTGGTGCTTACCGAAGCCGAACTTGCCCCGGAGGTCTACGCAGGTCACATGGCGGACATGGACCAGATCCTGAGTCTGCACGATGATATCGCGGAGGCGGCGACCGCAATAAGGGCGAGACAGGCTGGCGGACCAGCCCCTCGCACACCTGTTAGACAGGAAGGACCAGCGGTTACTGGTCGGCTCCCCACCCTTCAGCTGTCCCACTTTGGGGGTAGGATGGAGGAGTGGGTGGCATATAAAAATATGTTTGAGTCCCTGGTCGTAGCACGACAGGATTTGTCGAAGGCCCAGAAGATGGCCTACCTCCTCTCCACTCTGGAGGATGAAGCGCGGTCGCTCATCCAGCACCTCCGGGTGGAGGACGACCAGTACGATACGGCTTGAGAGTTATTGAACTCCCGCTACCAAAATTTACGTTTGTTAGCGGATGCGCACGCCGCACAGTTGATGGCCCTGCCCAAGGTGGCCAACAGGGCACAGTTGCGCCTGCAGTTGCTCACGCCCGTTACAGTGGCCTGTAACGCGCTCCGCACACTGGGGCTGCCGGTGGACCAATGGTCCTTTTTGCTGGTGCACATTGTATTGGGCAAATTACCCAATGACATCCGCTCGCGATTTGAGCGCGAGAATGCGGAACGGGATAGCACCACCCTACCAACATTCACTGACTTGGTGAAGTTTTTGGAGTTTGAGGCACGGGCGGCTGAGAATACCATGACGGACTCAGCGCCATCCAGAGCGCCTGAACGTAGGCCCCAACAGGGACGGCAACCGCCACCGCGTGGAGCTGGTGTGCGGGTTGCACACACGGCAGCAGTCGCGGGGGACGCGGACTGCCTGCAATGTGGCCGGATGGGCCACAGCCTGCTGCAATGCAGGGACTGGCAGAGACTGCCAGTACAAGATCGGCGCCGCATGGCAAGGCGGCATGAACTTTGCTTTTACTGTTTGGGCAGTCACTATGCACGTGACTGTCCCAGAGCCATACCATGCAGTGCATGCCGTGGGCTGCACCACGTGATGCTCTGCATGAACCGGAACGGGGATAGCCCCCGGTTGTTGAGGCAGGGGTCCCCTATGGGCGGGGGCGCTCCTGCGCGAAGCCCTCCACCATCGGAAGGAGGACGCGGCTTCGCTCGTCGCACCCCCCCTCGGGAGGGGGGTCGCGTACCGGCGCGGGTCTTGGCGGACCGGGACCACGCGCCCCAAGGTCGGGGCCAGTATGTGGCTGGCCAGGCCCCGGATAGGGCCCCCATGGGCGGGGGCCCTAGATCGGACGTGAGAGTGGGGACACCCCCCTCCACGCGGGTTACCAATACCCAACACATGCAGCCGCAGCGGTTTTCTCCGCCGCTGCACGAGTACCCACGGCTGGAGTACCACCCGCCGTACTATAGGTATGGCCGGGCCGCGGGTTATGCCCCCCCTCAGATGGGGATGTGCACTCGCCCGCCATATTATCCGGGTCAGTGGCGCGCCCCTGGTTTGGAGAGAGTGGGGAGCCCGTAACTAGCTTGCTCCCTTGCTGGGACAGAGCCGCGGACGGTTCTGCTCCCCACCGCGGTGGTCCGCGTATGGGGTCGTAGGGGGGAAGCCATTAATTTGAGAGCTCTGTTGGACTCAGGGGCTCAAAGCAGTTTGGTTACCACTCGAGTGGCACACCAGTTAGGTTTAGTCGTGGAAGACTCGCCTGTGCCACTTCTTGGAGTTGGTGGCATACAAGTGAAGTGTCTGACGGGCCAGACACTTGTCACCTTTCTTCGCTGAAGTCCTCCACAATGAGGATCACGACTTCGGCTATGGTAATGGATACCATTGCGGGTTGGCACCCCTCGACAGACATACCGCCGGGTGTGTTGTCTTTGGTTTCGGGTCTGGATTTGGCCGACCCCTTTGTCTTTCATCCCGGCCCAGTAGACTTGCTCCTGGGCTCGGACGTATTGGGTTGGATTTTGTTGGGTACCCAGAAAGCTCTGGGTTCGTCTTCACTGATGGCAGTGTCTACTATTTTTGGTTTCGCCCTGATGGGCCCTGTGTTTGATAATAGCACCGTGGAGGAGCCACCGGTCGTCGCATCTGCGTCCTTGGCCAAGACCATGCAAAGGTTTTGGGAGGTGGAGGAGCCACCTATGAGTTCCAGGATGGATCCGGAACACGCTGAGTGCGAAGCCCTTTTTCGATCGACCACGGAGAGGTTGCCCTCCGGTCGGTTTGTAACTAGGTTACCTTTTGTTGCCTCTCGTCCTAGCCTAGGGCAAAGTAGGGCGCTTGCGGAGAAACGACTGCTGTCCATGGAGCGACGTATGCAGCGTGACCACGTACTTCGCGATAAATATATTGAATTTATGCGCGAGTACGAGGATTTGGGTCACATGTCTCCGGCTCGAGTTGATTGGAGCTCAACTGAGCATTATTTTTTGCCCCACCACGCGGTGGTGAAGGCCTCAACAGGCAAATTGAGGACCGTCTTCGATGGGTCCGCACCCACTTCGAACGGGGTTTCGTTGAATCTGTGTTTGCATTCGGGTCCCAAATTGCATAGGGACATAATTGACATCATCTTGAACTTTAGAAGACATCAAGTGGTTTTTGGTGCGGACATCCGGATGATGTTCCGCCAGACAGTCATACATCCTGAGGACAGGCGATTCCAGTTGATACTCTGGCGTGAGCGCCCTGAGGATCCTGTGACGGTGTATGAACTCAACACAAACACGTATGGTTTGAAATCTAGTCCCTATATCGCCATCAGATCATTGCTTGAATTGGCAGAGCGGGAACGGATCCGCTTTCCCCGTGGGGCTTCCGTGCTGTCACGTGACTTGTATGTTGATGACGTGTGCACCGGAGCCCAAAGTATTGAGGAGGCCCTCCTACTGCGGGATGAATTGATTGAAATATTGAAGACAGGTGGCTACGAGCTACGTAAGTGGTTGTCTAATGAGCCTAAAGTTCTAGAAGGGATCCCGGAGGATCACCAACAGAACCCTCACCTGTTTGAGGATGTGGATGATCCCAACAGGATAGCGGTGCTGGGCATGCAGTACCAGCCGCTAACCGATATTTTTACATTCCAAGTGGACTTGGAAATACCAAAGGTCTGGACTAAGAGAACGGTGTTGTCCGTAATAGCCCGTATGTTTGATCCAAGCGGTTGGATCAGTCCAGTGATATTCTCTGCAAAGTGTCTTCTTCAGAGACTTTGGACTTTGGGCGTCTCGTGGGACGAGCCGCTGTTTGGCTCTCCATTGGATGATTGGCTCGAGTTGTTTTCATCGATTAAGGAAGTCAATCGGATTGCCTTGCCTCGTCGAATATTGCCCCCGGGAAATATCGAGCCAGCCTGCATGGCTTTTGTGACGCGTCGGAGCGAGGCTACGCCGCGTCAGTCTATATGCGGACAGTTGACGCCGATGGCCGGGTCAATGTCTCGCTTTTGTTAGGGAAGAGCAAGGTCGCCCCCATCAGGACTAGGCTGACTATTCCCAAGCTTGAGTTGAGTGGAGCTCACCTACTCTCTAAATTGTTGCATCACGTTGCCAGTGAGCTGGCGGCCACGGTCGAGATACGAGACATCTTCGCCTGGTCGGATAGCCAGGTCGCGCTTGCATGGTTGCGCGCGGCCCCACATACCTTGGAGGTTTTTGTGGGAAATCGGGTTTCCCAAATCCAGAATATCGGAATTGATATAACATGGAGACATGTGCCGGGAGAGCTTAACCCAGCGGACTGTGCCTCCCGAGGTTGTACGGCACCAGAATTGGTGTCACACCCGCTCTGGTGGGGTCCAGAGTGGCTGATGGGATCAGAAACTTCTTGGCCTGTCTGTCAGACAGATGTTACTTCTTTGAGTTTGACTGGGCTCCGTGTACATGCTGTAGTCGCTGAGACGACGTCGGAGCCGGATTGGCTACTTGCTCGGTATAGCAGCTTGGATAAGCTTCTGGGTGTCACCAGTTGGATTAAGCGTTTCATACATAATTGTAGAAACCCACAGGCAAAGCGGTTGGAGCCGATTGCAGGTGCAGAAGAGCGCCGGAGCGCATTGTTGCATTGGGTCCGTGTCGTGCAGACAGGCAGGTTTGAGTCAGAGCTTCGTATTTTGCGCGACGGACGCGCTAAGTTGAAGGGCGCGGTCGCTCGTTTGAACCCGTACATCGACTCGGATGGGCTTCTTCGGGTTGGAGGCAGGCTCCGGAAGGCGGATCTTCCATATGAGACTCGCCATCCTCTGTTGTTGCCCAAGGGCGGACCCTTGGTGCAGCTTTTGGTGTCTGATCGACACATTCGTAACGCCCATGCTGGGTGCAATGCTTTGTTGGCTATTTTGCAACGCGAATTTTGGTTGTCGCGTTTTCAAATGTTGCAGCAAATGAGCCAGGACTTTTGGCGTCGCTGGTCGCTTGAATATTTGCATTTGCTGCAGCAAAGAGTGAAGTGGACAGACAGGACTGAGCCTCCCAGGGAGGGTGATTTAGTATTGTTAAAAGAGGCAAATTTGCCCTCATTGCTTTGGCGACGAGCTCGCATATTACGTTTGATTCTTGGCGGAGATGGCACTCCGCGTGTGGCTGAGGTGTTGGTCGACGGTTCGATTTTGAGGAGAGCTGTGACCTCTCTCGCCCGCCTTCCCGTAGAGTAAGCTAGCGGTCTGCTTCTCAGACCGGGACGGGGGGATGTTTGTAATAAAATCTATGTTGTTTTGTCCGTTCGCCGCCGTAATATTCTAGCGCGTGCGGTAGTTTCATATTAGTAGCGTCGTCGCCCGCTCGGCCGGCGTCGGCAGTCGCGAGCGACCATTTTGAATTCAGTATTGTTTGGACATCGCGCGGGGAGGCCGCGCCGCATGAAATTGCTCGCGTGAATGGCATGGCGGACGGCCGCCATTTGTCCTGACATATCGGTTTGATTTTAATACGCGGAGAGGTCTCGCGTCTTTTGCTTGTTAACTAGTTTGAGTTATATTTGTGAATTTCCTGTTTGTTAAATAACTATTGAACATTTGTGTTTGTGAAACCTTTTACTTTGACTGTTTCTTGTGAGATGCGAAACGTGGCTGCCTGGGGACGCCGAAATCTGTTGCCGAGTGGAACTGCTAGACGGATCAGGTATTTTTTCTGGGGATTGAGATCTCATGGGGTAGGTTGGGTGATTTAGGGAACAACCCCCTCCTCTTCCGAAGACACTCAAGATTGGATCCGAAGAGCAGAAGATTAAGTTTGGTAAGTGACCCTTGGGTTTGTGGGTGGTTGTAGCTATTAAGTTAGGTTTAATATACAGGGTTCTGTAGTTCCCGTTGTAAACTACAGTGGTAGCAGACTGCGTATAGGTTAGGTTAGGTTAGTCGGACAGACGTAGTGTCGGGTCGAGGTTTTTACCGGTATTTTTTTTACCCGGTAAATTTTTCGGTACCGAACCCTCCCGCCCTTTCGTCTGCCCGGAATTCTCTGCGTACAATAGTATTCACATGATCGTTCAATGTTAATTTATCATCAAATTGAATCCCTAAGTCACGGACATCGTTTACACGTTGAATAGATATACCTTGAATGTTGTAATCAAAAATAATAGGTTTTCTCACTCTGGTGAAGGTGATCAACTGGCATTTGGCAACGTTAACATTAATTCTATTGAGAGAAAAATAATCGGAGAGCGTGTTTAGATCATGCTGAATATTACGACAGTCCTCGATATTGTCAACTTCCAGAAAGATCTTCGTATCGCCTGCGTACATTAAAAATTTTGCATGTTTGAAGCAAGTGTCAATATCTGATAGGTAAATATTGTAAAAAAGAGGACCTAAGTGAGAGCCTTGCGGCACTCCTGAAGGTATCTGTACGTAATCAGACTTGTATCCGCCCACCACAACAGCCTGCGACCTGTTTTTTAGATAAGATTCAACCCAACGGAGCAAATCGCCATGAATTCCTAAATGTTGGGAAAATCTGATGTCCCAGATAACTATAATCAAATCTATACATTGTCATATAATAAAACAGTAAAAATATTTTGTCTGTACATTTTGTATTTTTGACTGAAATGGATAGAGGGACACTTAATAAGAATAATAGAAAGCAAAAAATTTTTTTTGGAATTTCTTGTCTGTCTGTCTGTCTGTATGTATGTACGCGTTTCACGCAAAAACTACTGGACGGATTTGAATGAAACTTTTTTTGTTGTATAGCTATTAAGCCTGGGCAACATATAGGCTATAATTTATTTTGAAAACTGGAACACCTGATGAAGAACCATAACAGAACAGCTAAACTATAAGGCATATAGAAATGGTACCTTTGCAAAAGCATTTTCTGTTGACGTATAAAAATTGAAGATCAGGAACATCTGATGAAGAACTCCAAGAAACCAGCTACAATATAACATATATGGAAATGGCTCCTTAGCAAAAGTCATTCAACCTGATGAGCATTTTCTGCTGACGTATAAAAATTGAAGATCTGGAACATCTGATGAAGTACTCCAAGAGTTCAACTACGCTATAAGATATATGGAAATGGCGCCTTAGTGAAAATCATTCAATCTGATGAGCATTTTCTGCTGAACTACAGTTTGAAACACAAAAAGATTTTTCATCTAAGCTAAACTCACGCGGGCGAAGCCGCGGGCAACAGCTAGTACTATATAAACTCAACTCGCTAGAGTTTATATTGCTATAATACACTTACAATAAATATAGTTTTGAAGAAGCTGCAGAAGTAGTTGGAATGACGCGATGTGGGGCGTAACACCTTACACCATTCATCAATTTAGTAGGGCAGTCTTGTCAAAGCTTGGTCTTGGTCACAAGGTACCAACTTAATTACCCCGATATGTTATAAAAGATTATTTTTTTGCAATGAAATATATTTTACTAGCTTTTGCCCGCGGCTTCGCCCGCGTGAATTTCCCACGGGAACAGTGCATTTTCCCGGGATAAAAAGTAGCCTATGTGCTATTCCAGGTCATTATCTACCTCTGTACCAAATTTCATCGAAATCCGTCCAGTAGATTTTGCGTGATTGAGTAACAAACATCCTCACAAACTCACAAACTCACAAATTCACAAACTCACATCCAAACTTTCGCATTTATAATATTAGTATGGATTTAGCGATTACAGCACGGTGTGACGACCGCCCGGCCCGTGGAGGTCGCGTCGCGCGGCCCTCGCTCCGTCCCTTTATTCAATTCCGCTTTGCATAAACTGTTTACACAACGAGGATAGCGCCTTTTGACGAAACTCCACGTTCTACCTACGACACTCTATTTTGGCTAGTTGAGCGTTATGAGTTTTAATATTTGGATATACAAAGGTCTATAAGATCAGGGTGCTTTTTCGACTAAACTTCAACGTTTGATGTAATCAAACTTCGCGCAGGCTAGTTTAGGTTGAGAGTTATGAATCTGCACATTTTACAGCAAAGGCCAAGAAAGTATATTAACTTTTTGGGTACCTGTACCTCCGAAATTACATTCCTCTGACTTGTTTCATATTTTTTACATACAGTAGCCATCTCTTGGTGAAAAATGAAATCTTATATGTTAGCGAGTTCAAACATGAACTCTTTAGCTTTTACTTTCTTCTCGATGTTTAAAGCCTATCACTATCTGACATTGTACCAACCCCATCAAATCCACGTTTCACAGAATAGCCATGGCCAGCTCAATGCGTAATAGCTTCGAGCGCACACGCACCGCTGGCTGTTCGCTGGCTCACTTCTCAAATGGCCATTGAGTTGCATTGAGCAACCATCCTCACAGGTGTTCACAGCCATTCGGCTCGCATCGAGCGCAGAATTACATGGAGATAGACTTAGCTAATTGGAACTAAAGCAGTCTGTATGCATAATTAGTTAATCGACTTTAGAAAAGCCTTTGACTTTAATATTTTTATACTTTTCCAAGAAAGGCTAGGGTTTTTAAGCGAATTCTAAAAAAGATCTTCGAAGCTCAATTATAATACCATGACGTGATTTAAAGTTTATATTAATATGAGTTGTGGCCTGTGGTGTGGCCCTAGAATAGCACCAACCCATCTCTTCCCGTGGGTGTCGTAAGAGGCGACTAAGGGATTTAAAAACACCGGAGGATGGGCAGCAGCATCTTTCCGCGTACTATGCCATCACACTGCGATCGCCAACCCGCCTGCCAAGCGTGGCGATTACGGCAAAACCCCCCATGGATAAAATCCTTGGGGGAGGCCTTTGTCCAGCAGTGGACGTCTTTAGGTTGAGAGAAATTAATATGAGTATTTTAAAAAAAATATAGCGTTTATGTGATTTGCACCTTTCTTTTTGTTCGAAATTCTCTAGATGCAAAGTTGGTAATAGAGTTGCACTTAGCCTCGCTGAAAGTTGTTGAGTTATAGGCGGCGAGTGAGCGCGGTATCGATGGCGGAGGCGGAAACTTTGGAATGTGCCGTTAGCGGGATGAGGTCGTCTGGATGATCCGCCGCGCGCTCTACTGCGGCCGTAGTTACTCTACGAGCAGATGTGACAAAACTTGCGTCTGGTTTTATTTTCAATGATTAATAAGATTTCTTACAACAAAAATCATCTTTGGCTCAAGCTTTCCTTATTTAGTTCACTAGCTTTTGCCTGCGGTTTCCCCCGCGTGAGCTTTTTATTTATTTATTTATTTTATTTATTGGCACACAAAACAGTTTTACAACATAACATGGCAATATATACATTACAAAGTGTCGATAACAAGTTGGAAAACCAAGAAATTAGTGCGCACAGCATGCTTAGATAGACAAGAAACAACAAAATATATATTTTTCCAATGTAAGTAGAGTAAAGACCAGTAGGTATTGTCTGAATATCCAATCAATATTCTATAGATAAATTAATGAAGACAAACAATTTATTAATGAAGCAGGAAATAAGGACAAGAGATTTGCATTACTAAAATGGCATAAACATGATTAAGTGAAAAATATATACAATATACATATATCTATAAATGTAAGTTTAATGAATAAGTTGACGAATTTTGTATTTAAAGGTGTTAAGCGATAAGCTATAGATGTCAGGTACCTGTTCCGAATTATAATTTCGGTATAAGTTATTATATTCACGGCATATTCTAAGAATCGGATTGTGAGAAGATACATGATTATTACACGGAGTTATGGAGAAGGGAATGATGATGCGAACTGATCTAGTAGGGACCTTAAAGTGCACACTCGATATCAAAGAGGTTGAAAGCTGGGCATGTATTATTTTGTGGAGGTGTATAAAATTTTGTAACGAGCGTCGCTTTTCTATACTTTCCAATTTGAAAAATACAAGACGATCTTGATACGTCGTAAGTTTCCTTTTATAACCGTAACGTCTAGAAAGTAAACGAAGAAAGCGTCTCTGTACAGATTCAAGTAAGTCAATCGATACGGCATACTGTGGAGACCATACGACTGAGGCATACTCCAATCTACTTACCACGAAGGATCTGAAAAGATAAATTAAGCTGCTGGGTCGCTTGAAGTTACAGGCCGTGCGAAGAATGAAACCCAACAATTGGTTGCACTTTTTCGAAATCA
>CM031585.1:450504-466817 GCA_018467065.1 Ephestia elutella | reverse complement strand
GTCTAAATAAACGCGTATTCAAGTCATCTAGTTTTTCATTGCGTCGGCTACAGGTATTATTAAAATTTAGAATATGTCATTTAAATAGTCATTTATATTATAATAAGCTTTATCAATTAGTATTTTTTTTAATTTTCTGTAGAATTGTTTATCATTATCTTCTTCCTTTATTTGTTTAGGTAGTTTATTGTAGATTTTAATTGACATTATGTATGTACTATTAGAATTTAATTTTAAGTGGCTAATTGGTAGCAACAACATATTTTTATGTCGTATAGTATATTTGGAATTTACATCTCCCCGTCTTGTGTATAATTCTGGGTACCTACGGACGAATTTACAAATCTCGAATATATATAAGCTGGGGATGGTAAGTATATTTAAGTTTTTGAAATGTGGTTTGCAGCTTTCTGTTTCTTTGATATTTACTAGTATTCGAATTAATTTCTTTTGCATGGTTAATAAGTTGGGAGCATCTGCACTATTACCCCACAATATTATACCGTAGGATAGCCAGGCATACGCGTAGGCATAATACGTGCTCAACGCTGTATTGAGGTCAGTTGTTTTTTTTACTTCACGAAGTGCATACGCGAAACTTGATAATTTTGACTTTAATTTTTTTATATGTGTTTTCCAGCTAATGTGGCTATCTATGGATATACCGAGAAGGTTAAATTGGTTAACGCATTCTATTTTAGTTCCGTTAAACGTGAAATTTAAATCTAAAGACTTTTTTGGTGGGGGTGGAAGCACATTAGTTTTGTTTTTTAAAGTTTATTTCTAAATTGTGTTGCGTCATCCACGTTGATGTTTTGGTAAGTAAAGAGTTTAGTTTATTGTGTATACCTGTTTCGTTTTGGCAGGAAGTAAGAAGTGAAATGTCGTCCGCAAATAAAACACATGTGTCGTCTACCATTTTAGGGAGGTCATTTATGTAGATTAAGAATAAGAGACATCCCACTACACTTCCTTGGGGTATAGATGCGTTAATTACTTTTTCCTCAGAGCGGACGTTTACTATTTTATTAGACTTATAATCATAGTGCTCAATTTCGACAAATTGTTGTCTATCCTTTAGGTATGATGCAAACCAGTCGAGTGAAGTGCCGCGAATTCCTATTCCATATAATTTATTTAATAATATGTCATGTTGTACCTTATCGTAGGCTTTCGTCATATCTAATAGTATTCCTACACCATATTGTTTACTATCCAATAGTTTAATTATTTCGCGTAAATATTTGTAAACCGCTAATGTTGTAGAACGGTTTTTGCGAAAACCATTTTGACACTCATCAAATATTTTATATTTTTCGCAAAATTTGTAGATGCGATCGCAAATAATTTTTTCAAATACCTTTGAAGCCGTAGGTAAAAGAGCTATGGGCCGGTAGTTATTTACATCCGTCTTTTCGTTTTTTTTGTGGATTGGCTTTATTATTGTTCTTTTTAGTAGGTTGGGGAAGACGCCCTCTCTGAAAGATTGGTTTATCAGCACTGTGAGAGGATGTGTTAATTCATCTGCGCAGTCTTTGAATAGGCTGGGTGGTATTTCATCTATTCCGCAGCTTTTTTTATTTTTAAGATTTTTTATGGTCTTATATACTTCTCTATCGTCAACGGTGCCGAGAAACATAGTATTTACCGAGGGGTTTATTACCGGGCGGCCGCTCGGGCGGCTGCTGCCTGGTGCTGGCTCTCCGACGGCTGCAAAAAAGTTGTTGAAACAATTGGCTATCTGCTTGGGGTCCGAGTGCGGGATATTATTGAATTTTAGTTTAATATTTATTTTATCTTTGGTGTCATGTTTCTTTGTTCTCTCCCTAATTATGCTCCACATAGTTTTTGTTTTATTATTTGATAATTTCATTCTATTTATATAATGTAATTTTTTTGAACATACTACTGCTTTTTTCAAAACTTTTTCATATAATTTATAATGTTGATTTGTGATTGAATTATCTGATTTTAATGTAAATGTTTTTAACAATCTCTTATTTGCGGAAGACTTTTTTTATTCCATTGGTTAGCCAACCTTTTTTAAATTTTGTTTTTAATTTGATAATTTTCTTTGGTATATGCTCATTTAACAAATTATTCATTATGTCGTGAAATGCCTGATAGTTTTCATTAATATTGTGATTTGGTTTTAATACGTCATTCCAGTTTATTGAATTTAAATGTAATTTAAATTGAGAAATCGTACTCCGGTTATACAAATGTTTTTCGGTATACCAAGTCTTTTTATTGACATTTTGGCATGGTATTTTTAGATGTATACTAGTAGCTGCATGATCGGAGAAACCTAGTTCTTCTACATTTGTCTTAAGGATGTATTTACTGTCGAAATTTGTATATATGTGATCGATACAGCGTGATGTTTTTGAAGTTATTCGAGTCGGCTTATCAATGTGTTGTGTGAATCTATATTCTAACATTAGGTCTAATAGTTTTGAAGTTTGGTTATCGCGCTGTAGGATATTTATATTAAAATCACCACCAAGAACAATATTATATTTACAATATTTTTTATTTATGACGTTTAGTATTTTATTTAGCTGTCTATAGAACGCGACCTCATCTAATCCATTCCAGTACAATAATATTATAATCACATTTTCTTTCACGAGTTCCACAGCACAGATTTCTACTACATATTGAAGTGACAGGTTAGTAATATCATACTTCTCTTCATATTCTATATGGTCTTGTAGTAGTATACAGACGCCTCCTCCTGATTGCTTTGTTCTCCTGAAAGAAGCTGCTTTTTTATATCCGTCAAATTGTATTAAGTCTTCATTGTTTTCCGTTATCCACGATTCTGAGATGCATATTGCTTGATACATTGAATTCTCGTCTAGAAAAGCATCTAATAGGTCTTGCTTATTACATACACTCTGCATATTTTGATATAAAATTTTAAATGGTGGATTGGTATTTACGAAAGGAATTATTTCGGCCGTTGTTTTCATTGGTTTGCCGGTAGTATTTTTTTTGTGGGTATTTTTCTTCTTGTGTCTTATGTGTGCCTGGCAAAGATTCTTGTGAGTTTGTGCGTCCTTTCTGTTTGATATCAAATTTTTCTCCTTCTATGAATAATTCATTGTTTCGTATGACTGCATATAACCCATTTTTTCTGGCTGAAAACATTTCTTCTCGCATTATTTTCCTCTCCTTTCTTTGATTTTCGTCCAAAAAATCTGAAATTGACAATCCCGTTCCATAAAAGTGATGGCTGTTGCTGATTATGTATTTGGTCATTCTTTTACTGATCAGCTCTATTACGAGTGGCCGCTTTCCGTTTTCATTATATCGGCCTATTCTGTAGGTCTCTTCGATGTAGCCGGTTAAATCTACTCGCATCAAATCGTGAAACAATCCGTGAATCCGATTATGTAAGTTGCGCTCAGGTTCTTTATAATATTCGTCAAATCCATAAAGTACTATTTTCTTGCTGTTGTTTTCAGATGAAGTTGTGGTAGTACTTATCCCTTGAGTTTCCAATTCCATGATTTTCTTTTTTAAGTGTTCAGTATCCCTGTTTAGTTTATCTATCTTTTTCTGTAGTTGATCTATTTCTATTTTCCTGTTTTCATTTTCTATCTTCGAAGTAGTTGTTTCTGTTTTGAATTCGTCCCTTAATTCATTGATAGCTTTATGTATTTCTTTTTGTATAGTATTTTGTAATTGTGATATGATGTTTTTGTTATTTTCTTGAAGTTTTTGGGCAATAATCTCGCTTAGATTTTGCAGTGTTATTTCTCTGCGTATGTCAATTCCGACATTTTTATGCAAACTTTCTGGGGAAACCGTATCTCCAATAATACTCAAATCATCCGAAGTCATGGTTTCGTTGTGTATAATTGGTGTGTTTTTTCGTCTTTGTGTGACGTTTGTAGGGGTAGTATATTGTGTAGACAGTTGTGGTCGTTGTGGTTCAGTATTGGCGCTCGACGCACACGCTGGTATGTCCGTGTTTCCTGTTTTAGGCGTTTTACAGTGGCAGGCTGGACATTTCCATGATTGTTTATGTGCCGCGGTCATCGTATTATTGAAGCGCTGGAGCGACACATTGGCGCAATCTAGGTCATACGTGTTTTTGCAGTGAACGCACGTTAGATATTCCCTTTTAGGGAGCTTTTGGTTGCATCCCGCACAGAGTTTGGACTTGGTGTTATCTGTTGTCATAGTTATCGTTGGTAATAAGAACTTGGTACAGGGTGAGGTACTTATCTTCGATCGCTAGCGTGGTACAGGGGCAGAGCGCGGCCAGCGGCGGCGACAAGCGAAGAGGTGACTCACGCCAGTGAGCTATGCGCGGGTTGTCGTAGGTCAGGAACGTCGAGATATCAACGGTTTTTTTGTATTTATTTTGTTTATAATTTCACTATTTCAACACTTTTTGAAATTTTAAAATCACAGTATGGATAATGGTTAACTATATTTCAAGTATTTCACTATTTGGTAGATAAAGATAAGGTATTTACTTCGGTTTAGAATTAAAGTACACGCAGCGGTTCTAGTTAGATGTGCGCCTCTTGACGGCTCGGACGAACTTTGACGACGAATAGTACGCTGCGTCGTCTGCATACAGGGCAAGGTGCGAACCACTTTCTAACGGGATATCGTCGGTGTATCTCGCGTAGAGTATAGGGGAGAGGCAGCTGCCTTGGGGGACGCCTGCCTCTATCGTACGTACTGTAGAGGTGGCGCCTTCGACTGCGACTTGGAAGCGTCTGTCTGAGAGGAAGTTGGCCACGGTCTTAACGACTCGTCTAGGAGTCGTAGAGGTGGATAACTTAAATGTCAGACCTAGATGCCAGACGCGGTCAAACGCTCCTTCCATGTCGAGAAATACACCTACGGTTTTTTCCCCCTTGTTGTAGGCTGTCGTCATGTGGTGTAATACCCTTGTGAGTTGGAGCGTGGTAGAGTGTTCGGCTCGAAAGCCGAACTGTTCGTCTCTAGGCGTCAAGTGAGGTGTGAGATGGAGCAGTAGCAACTTCTCAAACACCTTTGAGATGGTAGCGAGCAGTGTGATGGGACGGTAGCTCCCTGGATTCAGTACATTCTTTCCTTGTTTAGGAAGCATGATGACTCGGCCGAGTTTCCAAGTGGAGGGGTAGTGGCCCGTGCGCAAAATACCATTAAAGAGTCGCGTCAGCGCAGCGATTGCTCGCTGCGGTAGGTGACGCAGTGCTTCATTAGGTATGCCATCTGGGCCAGGGGCTTTACGGAGCTTCGTTTTCCTAATCATTCTTAGGACTTGACCCGGGGTAAAGACTATGGGGTCTTCGTCCGGGGGAATGGGGCGACGGAAGTACTCATCCAGGAGCTTCTGGATGTCCTCAGCGTGCTGAGAGTCATCCGAAGGATTCGGTTTGAATCGCTGCTCTAGATTGTCTGCGAAGATTTCTGCTCTATCTTCCGCTCTGTACCGGGGGGTACCGTCGGAAGCTAGGAGGGGGCGGGTAGGCTGAGGCTTGTTGGAAACTTGCCTGCAAAGCCTATGGACTGACGTCCAGTCGTCACTTGCTGACTCTATGGTGTGTAACCAAGACTCTGAGGCCTCGGTGTCCAAAGCTTTCGCTATTTTTTCCGACATAGAGTTCAGCTGTGTCTTAAGGGACGGGCATCTGGTTTGTTGCCAGCGTTTTCGCAGGGTTCTCTTTTTGGCTATCATCTCTAGGATGTAGGCTGGGGTGGGACGTCTCTTGGGGCGAATGGGCGAATCGACCCTACGCAATTGCTTATAAGGGCGCGGTCGACGTAAACAACATGGCGGCCGTCAGTCATCCAATTTTATAGTTAACTTTGCTCTATAAAAACTTTATTCTGTCTGTTCAACTTTAGTTCAACAACTGTATGTATAGTTTCTTACAAAAAACTCAAAGTTAAAATAAAACATTGTTAGCTGACTGAATATTTGAAAAAAAGAATGTCCTGTCAAGATGAAGCATGAAGCCCTTTAGTCTTGAGTAGTCTGTGGTAGACTGCACCAGCGATGGGTTGTGATGGTTGATTGTGCGCGTAGCTTTACTTAATGTTTATGTGATCTATTGTGTTTCCATGTATAAAGTGTAGAAACATGTTCCATGTATTATAAAAGGGGTTTGTAAACATAAATCTACGAGTTTTATTCAGAGTAGATAAGATCAGAAGTGGGATTCGAATCATTCATATTAAAACCGCGCCAAATCACGGATCATTTTTTCCTTGGAAAATGGAACGTGTTTTGTTTTTCTTAAATATTTGAATTTTCGTGACCATCGCGATTCAATTGTTTTTACGCTGTACGATGTTCTTATTTTTTCTATGGTTTTTATTAGTTTGAATTTTATAGCGCACTTTTCATGTTATTTGTTTTGAAATAAAAAAAAATATGAATATTGGATAGTGAGTTGAGTTGAGATTGACAATTCAACTTAACATGAAAATCAATTTATGCGTGCTGTGCTGTGTACTGTTGCATTCACATAAGTTTTGCAATAGCTGTGGTCGGATATTACCACATGACGAGACCCGTAAAATGCGTTTGATTTTAAATTCACCATCACAACCTTGCGTTGGAAGCTACATGCCACCACCACCAGCGTCCGTGGTGTGTCTGTACAAGATTATTTACGAAGTCTTATAGGAACTTCGTGATGTTGTTCGTTGACGGTACGAACAGGATTGTTGTGTACTTTTTTCTTTGATTCAAGTAAGATCGAAACAATATTACATTTCAAACGAAGGTTTGAATGTGATTTGTTTAGTGTGCAGAGGTAGATTGCTTACATTGTGATGATAAGACTAAATGATTGAAAGATTGGGTGATCAACGATTGATCATGATGACGGACAAATGTGAAACTTAATTTTGTTGTTTTGGCGGATTAATTTCGGATTGAAGTCGACAATAGATGGCGGTGTTCAATTTTAAGGCTCGATATAGTTTCTTGCATACATATGAATAATGATTTTAAAAATCATTTTATGAAGTTTCATGTAATTATGTTCTGCGATTTATTTTTGGGGTTTAAGACTTTAAAGGCAGTGATTATTTGATAGCCATCATGCGTGCTATTAATTGAAATAAATTCACCATGTAACGTTTATTAAGTTTAGTAAGTCTTATATTTTAATTTTATCGAATAGTTATCTACCAATGCAATATTGCAATCGAAATGATTAAATGAAGTTTTGTCGGTTTAATTAAAACAAAAGTGCATCAACTATCAGCAATCCTGTTTGTTCGTCTTAGCGCTATACAATGTATGGCTGGATGCGGCGATTACAACTAACCGCTAGACTAGTTTTTAGATTTTGGTAACTGACTGAGCAATATTTGGGCTGATTGAAGTCAGTAAGGCCGAGTGGTAAGAACATGAAAGCCGTGTGCTTCCATGAAATTACAAAACTAACGAATATTGGTAAGTTCTCCAGTTGTTGGGGATGGTGAGGTACTTTTATGAGTACATTGCAACGTATTCGTACACCGAGAATGAACCGAGAAAACGGCTCATATTTTAAATTTCTTGGAAATTGAGGTAAATCATTAAATGTCTGACTCTCTATGAAATGCAATTTAACTAATCAGTCGCTTAGTACTTCCACAATGTCTCAATGAAAATAAATGTATGATTTGAGTTATTGTTGGGCACTGAGGAAACCGTTTCCATTTTAAGATTTAGTTAAAGATTTGGATAATGTACCTCCAGACAGAGGTATCGCTGATTTTTAAGAAGAGAGAGAGCGCCCGAGCTATTTGTCGTTGTTCTGTCGACAATAATGACGAATTGTTAACCTTAACTGTGTACTTTTTCTGTTGACAGTTTTGTTTTGGTCAGTAAAGGTTCCCAAAGCAGTGGAAAGATGTATCCTGGGATACGTGGCCCCTACAAGGTCATGCGCGCGCCGCCACATCATCGGTACAAGATCGATTGGTTGGCTGGCTCCTACGAGATGAACTGACCTGACGCAGCTGCTGAACACATGGTGCAGAAGCAACTCCTGGCCCTGACAATGTGGCCGTGGCCCCGACAATGTGGCCGTTGACCCCGACAATGCGGTCATTGCCCCGACCTTGTGGCACCTTTTGGCTCCGACAATATAGCCGTGGCTCCGACACTGTAGCCGTTGACCCCGACAATGTGGTCGTTGCCCCGACAATGTGGCATTCGTAGTAGCTGAAGACGAAAAGTCTGAAGCATTTATTGGTCCCTATATTGAGGTACCAGTGTGAGATCGATCTGTTGGCCGGCTGACCTGAGAGAGCTGCTGAAGACACATGGGCGGAGGTGGCTCTTGGCCCCGACAGTGTGGCTGTTGACCCCGACAATGTGGTCATTGCCCCGACAATGTGGCACCCGCAGCTGCTGACGACACAATGGCGGAAGCATCTGCTGGCCCCGACAATGTGGCCGTTGACCCCGACAGTGTGGTCAATGCCCCGACACTGTGGCACCCATTTGCTCCGACATCGCAGCCGTTGCCCCGACAATGTGGCTTTCCTTGACCCCGACAATGTGGTATTCCTTTACCCCGACAATATGGTCATTGGCCTCGACCTTGTGGCCGCTGCCCTGACATCGTGGCACTATTTGTTTCTGTTCTAATGTTGCCATAACATTGTCGTTGACAGTTGATATCCGTATCTCTGTCAATGCTTATGTTATTACCTTTTCAGCATGCTAATACGATTCTATTTCTGAAATGTTAACACTGTTTACTTTTCAGTATGCTATACGATTTTGTTTGTGGAATGTTAATGCTATTTCCTTTCAGCATGCTAAAGATTTTATTTCTAGGATGTTAATGTTATTTACTTTTCAGCATGCTAATACGATTTTATTTCTGAAATGTTAATGCTTTATACTTTTCAGTATGCTAATATGATTTTCATCCGGAATGTTAATGATAATTACTTTTCAGCATGCTAATATGATTTTCGATCTAGAATGTTAATGCTATTTCCTTTTCAACATGCTAATACTATTTTGTTTGTGGAATGTTAATGATATTTCCTTTTCAGCATGCTAATGATTTTATTTCTGGGATGTTAATGTTATTTACTTTTCAGCATGCTAATGCGATTTTATTTCTGGAATGTTAATGCTGTTTACTTTTCAGCATGCTAATATGATTTACTTTCCAGAATGCTAATGCAATTTTCTTTCCCGAATGTTAATGTGATTTTATGTTCCTTGTATGCTGTGTGTTCAATATTCTGGTCTTGTCCCAATTGATAACTGAATTAGTATTTAGAGCTTTTCCTTTGAAATGAAATAAGTTTAGTTTCAAATGTTAAAAGTCGATGCTTAAGAATTTACAGTCATACCGTTTCTTAATGTTTTCTTTTTGATCTGAAATGACCAATTTGACAATGGAATGATAAATATTGGACCATTGGATCCTTGCCTATGGATGATGATTAATATTGATCTTCTCTCATACTCAGAAGGACCTAATTTCACCTAGTGGAGATTAAGCTGACGAGGACGTTCAGCTGTCAGGAACGGCCGTGTTAGCTGACTGAATATTTGAAAAAAAGAATGTCCTGTCAAGATGAAGCATGAAGCCCTTTAGTCTTGAGTAGTCTGTGGTAGACTGCACCAGCGATGGGTTGTGATGGTTGATTGTGCGCGTAGCTTTACTTAATGTTTATGTGATCTATTGTGTTTCCATGTATAAAGTGTAGAAACATGTTCCATGTATTATAAAAGGGGTTTGTAAACATAAATCTACGAGTTTTATTCAGAGTAGATAAGAACATGTTAAGTTGGTCGGGTTATACCGACGCTTCTAGAACATTTTTTTTCTTAGTAAAGAATCTTACTTAATTAATAGGTACATAATAATAACAACTATAAGTATAGGTAGGCACATTGTCATTATTAGTTATGTTTTATACCTAAGTAATTATTTTTAAGAAGTTGTTTACAACTTTTCATTTATGATATTTTGTTAAATTTGCCGAGACACAGGTTTGTAGGTTAGGTTACCAAACGGCGCCAACGACCGGCGGCGCGGCGCCCGCGCCGCCGCGCCGCGCCGCCGCCGCGCCGGCCGCAACTGGCTAGCTTAATGTAGGTAAACTCCATTTTTTCTTCATCCTATTATGTAAACAATCTTCACACTACTTTTTATTGAATTTTGTTGAAATTCAATCAAATATTAGTTCAAACCTAAACATTCTAAAGCAAAACATTTATTAACCACGAAAGTAATTTCCTAAAAAGTATATTTTAATTTATATTGTTGTAAAATCAAAAAAAGACATGGTAAGATTGTTGACATAATAGGACAATATGAATAAATGGACTTTAGAAAACTACTTGCGTTGCCTTTACATACGTTTTGTTCAAAATTGATTTTTTTTTATTATGCACTGTAGTTAGGTACTTATCTGGTGCAAAATGACAGACAAAGAAACTGTCAAACTTGAAAGACAATTAACCGTTTTGTAAAATCTTAGATGATTATTTTAAAGTGGGAGAATATGTTCTGGCTTGCAATCTTTAAATCCTTTCGACTTCCCTGCCTTATAAGAAAGTGTGCGAGACGAAACGTCAACTTCATTGCGCGTGATTCATACAAATATCGCGCGTTGGAACTGTCCTGGTGTTTTTTTTTAAATCGTTTTTTTGTGGTGTTTGTTTGATTAATCGTGGTCGCTCCATGAAATAAATTTTATCTACGAGACTCTTGTCGTGTGTTGTGTTCCAAGTGTATAGACTTTCAGAGTGAGTGTCAGTGTTCTCGGAATCTGCACCTATCAGTTTCGACGGCCGCCGCTTGAGGTCCCATCCAGTTGACCAAGGTGAGTATCCGCCAACTATGATAACATCATAAAGAGTTTTATTTCGAAATTGCCTTGAGAGAGCCACGGCGCACATTTGATACATTTTCATTTTATAAGCCGCTGCAACTTGTGTTAAAACTTTAAAAAGTAGACATCGTTTTATTATTACGACACTTAATATTGCACTGCCATTCAATAACGTAGCTATTCAAGTTACCTTTGCGTCCGGAGCCAAGGGAGTGGCACTCGGAGGAGTGACTCCCAACGGCCCCGGCGGGTCCGCCTCGGTAAAGGGGCCGTTGGAAAAAATGTTTCAACGGCCCCGGTGTGATTTTGAAATGAGACGGATAGCACAAATTAAGTAGCACCCCGTAGTGCAAAAAATCAGGTAAAATCATTGGTTAGAAATAAAGATTTTAAAGACTTTAATAAGAACATAAAAAGAAAGAGTTTGTAGGTAACAATCAGCCAAACACCGGGGCCGTTAAAATATTTTTTTCTAATGACCCCGTCAACGCCGGGGCCGGGGCCGTTAAAGCATTTTTTCCAACGGCCCCGTTACCGAGGCGGCCCCGCCGGGGCCGTTGAGAGTCACTCCCTCGGAGCTGCAGGTAACGGGAGTTTGAGGGATCGCGCGTCGCGAGCTAATACAATAATGAATTATCTGCCGGCACCAACCCGGCCGCGTATTCACAAAGCCCAAGCCATCTCCTTTTTCCTTTTACATTTTTTGTTTGAAACAAGACCTGACTATGAGAGAGAGAGCAGAGGTTGTTATAGTTTCGGGCAAACTTATGACAACGTCAAGCAAGTTTTGTTAAATCTAATATGAACTAATTATTAAAGACAAAACTAAAACTATAATAATATTAACATTGCCATCCAACGTGGCAATGCTGCAAGCCTTCTGGACATGCTTCCGCGGGGCAATGACTTGCGGTACATTTTCTATTTATAGTTTTAATTTATGTCCTTTTTAATTTTAGTTTAGTAAGATTTTTAATTTAGTTTAAATACAAAACTTTTGTTGGAGCGTGTTGTCAAACAAGAAAATATTTGCGACATGCTTTTAGTTGCGACTTCACGGTAAATCTCCTGTCTCCATTCGGTAACTTCAACAAATCGGTATAGGTTTAGGAAAGACGCCTCCTCTGCTCAGCTCGAGAGCTCTCGCCTTTGTGCCGTAATCCGTTCCGTTTCAGTTCGCAGTCCCGCTGTCCGACTGCAATTACCGTCTGGAAAGTGGGACCTAATCAGTAAAAGTAGGGGTTATTTCATTATCACATAAAATTGTTCGGCTCCTTTTTTTCTCTCGCAGAGTTAAGAGGCTGAGGATTTATTGCTTGATCAAAATAATCTATAATGTCATTATTTCAACAAGTAACGGATGGGGAGGATTTAACTCATCGGCTAGCTAGTGTTATTTATACTTCTACAGTATACTACTTAAAGCTAAAGTGTAATTTGTTTGTTTGAACGCGCTAATCTCTGGAAGTAACGGTCCGATTTGAAAGAAATATTTCTGTATATGATGATGATAAGGCTATCTATCAGCTATCCGGAATCCCTTAGTTCCCACCGGAGCAAAGCCGCGTGACACAGAAGTATTATTCATTTTGAGCGTTAAAAAATTTGGGAAATCCGCTTTATTCCTCAAATTGTTCACCTTATCAGAACTTTACACAGAGACTATATTGCGTCCATAGTCATTACACAAGACCATAGACCTACCGTATTCAGTGAGCCGCAGTCCACACAATGTAGATGCTATCTCAGACCATCAATAACTATATTGGTCTCGCTAACGACCGCTGCATGTATCCAGAGCCGCAATATTTGAGATTAATCCCCAATTTCACGAATGGAACCTGAACTATAGTGTAGAAAATAATGTAGTGACCTACCTAGCCAGATTATTACTTTTATGATAATCGTAATACAACGATATATTTACTATTTTCCATTCATCCGCACGCATTTCTTTGTGATTACATCTTTTAGCTATGAGCTATTCCAATTTTGGTGAAAATAACGGTGAAAGAAACCCCATTTAATATAGACATCCTCACAAGCTCTCCCGTTTATTTCTTATCGAAATAACACGTCGCCGCCGCCGGGAATCCGCTCCTATTTTAAGCTTAAAAGTAAGTATACCAAATTTCATCATATGAGGCGTGGTTGAATAATAACATCTATCCAACCAAACTTTCCTGAAGAAGGAATTAGCAGGTCACTTGTAAAAAATAAACACATGTAGGTGAGCCACAAAACAAATAGAAAAGCAACCTTTGTTCAAAGTAACTAATGGGAATTACCTTTTAACCGTTTATGAGAGCAAACACGATGACCATCCTCAGATGTGGAGTTTGCGAGGACAAGCGGACACACATCAGAAAATCACTGGTAAAATACATTAGAATTTAGCCTCTCTTGCCTAGACTTAGAGTTCCATTGTTGCCTGTACACATTAGCCGCAATGCCGTGGACCTGTGTTCCCAGTCCCTATTGAGGGACATCGTGAAAATGTAACAATGTCCACCATTGGAAATTTCAGTCATGTCAAAATAGAAGAAGATGCAATAATTTTATTTGTTTCGTCATGTCACTGGTCATAATACCCCACTTTTGATTAACGGTTATTACTTTTTGACCTTATTGAGACGGCGATGGTAATGGGACTTTTAGGACAAAAATACTGGTGCCACTTGTCCATTGGAACTACTGGGACGAAGTTATCCCATAATGGGATAACTCAATGGGTGTGGACTAGTGAGATTTTTTCAGGTAGGGACAAAGCGAAGGGGACAGCGGGAATAGACTTCTGCTGGGAAATTAGTATCACCACGTCGCGCTACAGCGCGCCACGCCGCCTCACGGTACAATTATAAGCGGAATTGTTCTTTTCACGTAATTGTGTTACTACGTTCTATGACTTTTCTGAATAAAGACAAGGAGCGCAAATAGAATGGAGTATTTTTACGTACACTGCTGAGTGTTTCATTGTGAATCTAGCCCTCTGGAACAAGAGGAGCCCAGAGATTTATAGCTTTTGCCCGCGGCTTTGCCAGCGTGAATTTCCCACGGGAACAGCGCTTTTTCCAGGGATGAAAGGTACCATATGTCCTCCTCAGTACTTCTAACTATGTGTATGCGAATTTTCAGGAAGATTGGTTCAGTAGATAAAGCGTGAAGAGGTAAAAAACAAACAAACTCACTTTTGCATTTATAATATTAGTAAGGAATACTAGATATAAACGCTAGCGAGTTTTATATAGTATTTGTTATTACTACGTGATTGTAGAAGTAGGTTGAGGTTAAATGAAGCTAAAATTTAAAGTTAGAAACAAGATCAGCAATTCTCATACTCATTTATGCGTTTCTGTAAAATATCAAAATTTACAGAAACGCATAAAAAAAATGTTAGACCTTCATAGGCACTTTTCACGTCAAATTTTTAATAATAAAATATCATGTTTCTCAGATGCTTCGAAACGACCACAGCTGAGAAAAAAATCGGTTCGATAAGATGAAAGAAACTTATTATCGAAAATAACTAAAATTCTGATCGGGTTTAATTTTATTTTATTAAGCAACTCCATTTGGTTATTCAAACGGAACTGTTAAAAGCCCTATTACCTAGAATCACAACGCTTGTACGCAAACTAGCGCATTTTACTCGAATTTACAAACATTTTAATGTAAATTGGCAAATGTGATATAACAAAAATATTTTATTTGTGTTTAGACTTTCAAAGAATTCATTTACAAATAATAATACTTTAGGTACCTTCTTTTCGATGTTATACAATAATCAGTCTTATATATTTCAACATCAAAACTACTTTAATAGGTACCAGTATTTTAGAACGTCCGTTGCTGTGACAACCCCGGAAAAAATCATTCATTTCATCTTAGTTTTTAAGTTTAATGATAAGGACAATTCGAGTTGAATCGTGTACATATATTTTTGTTATCTAAATAGTATTTTGAGGTTATGTGAGTTATGTCACATTATAAGTTAGCTTCCCTGCATTTGTGCGCGTTCCGGCACTCCGTGAACGTGATAACACGGCTCGTAGCACTGGAGTGCTACGCCGTAGAAGCTCTACGATACCGCTACGCTACGCCATAGTCTCTGTTGTACCAATATCATGTAAACAAAATAATACGGAAAAAGAATCTGACAATGTATGTATGGTACTACTCGTGACTGTAATACATAGTTTTATTATGTGTATTTGCCCACTCGTGGGATAACAAAACGTAAAAAAAGAAAAATACATTTATTATTAAGAAAACTTATTTTCTTTTTTGGAAAAGAATTTAACAATAGGTTATTGAGATTTCAGTATTAAAATCGTACTAACATTAACTACCTACCTGAAATTCCTAAGATTATATCAGAGAAGGATGGATTTATTTTATTTTATTGCGAACATCAGCCAAATAAGTGTGAACAATGACAATAACACTAGCTCAAAGCCGCTTTAATTTTCTTAAAAATTAAAGCTGTAGCTTAGCCACAGCTGATCGCTGCATTAACCCAGTAAATTACAGCGATGTGTCCAGTGTCCACACGGGGTCGGCGACATAAGTCGGCGCTCGCTAAACCGCTTGCTTTGTGATTATGCTGTTAATCCTCCCCCCCTCACTGACACCCCCTCGCCCCCTTTACTGATCCGCGGTTCAACAACTATGCTGATCCCGCTTTTCGGCAATAATTTAGTGTTTAGGCCTTATACCTGTTTCACAGCGGGTTTTAGTTTGTATCGTTGACTCTGATGAATATAACTCTAGTATAGGAGAATTCTTTTTGTAAATCGGCTATAATTTTATGTGATATGGTGTGTAGCAATGTCAATTTAGTACTCCGTAACGCCAAAATCCGCCTTCGTCAGTCTCCACTCTCAAAATAAATGATTTTTTACTTTTACTTTTTACTATAGAATGATTCGCGTAGTTATAATTTTCTAAAGCGTATTTAGCTATAAAAGACATCGTAACTCCTTTAAAATATTAGTAAGAATATGACAGTTTTGTTGAAGTATAAAACCCCAGCACACAACAACCGAATCCGGCAGATTATGATAATGTCTTGAACTCCAAGAGTGCGAACAGTCGACAAAATGCAGCGAGGGCAGGTGGTTCGAACTCGAGGCGGCAACTTGTGTCGTTATGGCGGAGTTCTGTGCGAGCGCACACAGATCTCGCAAGAAAAATATAAGCGACTAAGTAAATAATTAAAAAAACAAGTGACCACCTATGTAATTCTGGAGATTAATGTATACAATTACAAATCTGAGATGACTGCGGTTGTGGAATATTGTCGCGTACGCATTTAATCCCAACCAATATTATAAATACGAAAGCGAGTTTGTTACCTCTTCATGTTTTTTACTTCTTTATCTTCTGAACCTTTCTTCCTGAAATTTCGCACACACATAGACAGTTAGAATTACTTATAAGGCGATAGGGTAACTTTCAACCCGGGAAAACGTACTGTTTCCGTCCTTTTTTTCGTCCGA
>CM031585.1:377333-450404 GCA_018467065.1 Ephestia elutella | reverse complement strand
AGTGCGTCGCCTACAATACCTAATATTACTAATAAATTAATACTTAACAATACCTATATTTATTTTATTACAAATAATCATTACTTACATGAAATTAAGATTTACATATATGTTGTTAATAATAAAATGAGATGATGCGACCTCCTCTTTTCTACCCAAGTTGCTGTGCCCGACAGGGTCCATAAATGTACTTTCATTTATATGTCACCATGTCAACTTTATGGATGCAATAAAATATTGAGTATTGAGTATTGAGTATTGAGTCAATCAATACCGAACAGGCAGTTAAGGTAATTCAGCGCACCCTAGACGCCCTACCCCAATGGTTATCCCGTTGGAGGCTGTCGATCAACGTAGCTAAAACGCAGGCGATTGTAGTTAGCCGCACTGCTCTACCTACACCTCTCCGTCTACAGGCGCAGGACATTGCCTGGTCTCACTCGGTTAAATACCTGGGCGTCCACATTGACCGCCGCCTTACGATGAAAGACCAAATTGAAGCCGCCAGAAACTCTACACGTGCTGCCCGAGCCCTACTGCGCCCAGTGCTCGACTCTGCTCTCCCCTTGAAGGTGAAACTCGGTGTGTATAAGACATACATACGCCCCCGGCTCACGTACGCCGCCCCAGCTTGGTACGCGCTCACTAACCAGACGCGCAGAGACCAGCTGGAAGCCCAGCAATCGATTTCACTCCGAGTCATCACGAAAGCTCCTCGCTATGTGAGGAACTCTACAATCCAAAAAGGATTGCAGATGGAGAGCCTGGACGCCCACATAAGGCATCTAACGAGGAGGCTTTTTCAGCGTGCGGACGAGTCAACCCTGCCGCACTTACAGGAGTTGGCTCCGCACCACGCACGCCCTCCCGACCCTAGACAGTTCCCTAGAGACCTCGTACTGACCCACAGTGACTCCATAACATAGGTTTGCCTTTTTCGTCTTACACGCTGAGATCGCTCGCCGGCCCAAAACCGGCTCGAGCCGAACTCGCGAATTAAGACAAGTATGCAAACCAACAGTCCAGTGGCAAGTTCCACACCCCAAGGTCCTGTCCGTCTTCACGTACAGCGTGTGCTACCTCAGTCAAGAGGCCGTCGCCTCGTATACTGACTCCCCACACCTTTAAAGGTATGAGAAGAAATCCACGGATTCGCCCATTTGCCGGTCGTTGGTAGGAGCGTGAACATCTCCCATAAGGACAGTGCAAGTGCTATTTTTTTTGTGTTTTTGCTATTTTTGTTGCGATTGTTTATTTTTCAATATTTTTGATTGATTTTTCTTATATTAAATTATTTTGTAGCGGTTAATGTTTTTTTTTTATTTTATTCTGCTTCGGAAAGCTAATTTCAGAAGTGGGATAGGCTCTGTGCCTACTTAGTTTTTTTTTTTTATTAGAGATTTGAGTGCGTTTGACCTCAATCTTGCCTGATGGGAAGCATAGATGAGGTCTAGGGTGGTACACGCAAACTCAAAGTAATATAACTTAGTTTGTTAAATTATACGAAAAATAAACAATCGCTAGTTTTGTGTCGACTTGCCTCGATCATCTCGTTCGCGTAGCCATTCAGTGGAAGTGTTGCGTAAAAAATCAAAGCACAAGTCGCGACGGCGGTCCCGTCGTGAATCGCGCTCTCGATCGCGTCACAGTAGACACCGTAGTGAGGGTAGTTCCGTAAAACAAACGTTAGACACCATAATTTCGAGATTGAATGCCGTTGAGGAAAGTTCCGTGCATGCGTCCCGTGCGTCTCATACCCCACTACCTCGAGATGATCGCGACACGTCTCATCGAGAAGACAGTACTAGCGTAACTGCTCAATCTCTGGCTGAAGCGCTTATTTCGGTAAGTCGTGTAAAATCTCACAAATATTATGTGTCAAACTTCGACCCGTCAATCCATGATTTTGAAGTTTGGTGTAATGAAGTGGAGCGTGCTCAATTGTCGAATAATTGGGACGATTTGGAATGTCTTTCGCGGGTAGCAGCCTGCATTAAAGGAGACGCAAAAACATGGCTTGACGAGTGGACAACTAACGATCGTTCGTGGTCTAATTTTAAAAAGGATTTTGAGTCACTCTGTCTGCGTAAAATAAACCATGCGAATATACTTTTTGACGTTATGAACACGACTTCCGATCAGTTTCCAACGTACGCCGAGTACGCTCGACGGTCGTTATTGCGCTTACGTATCGTTAAAGGTCTGAGCGAGGATCTGATGGTTCAAATTATAATACGCGGCATCAACGATGCAAATGTTAAGGCGTCGGCCACAAACGCCAACTTAAAGCGCACTACACACCAAAGTCGCCGACCCGCCGACCTATGTCGGCAACTTTTTTTTTTTTGTTTGTGTTGCCGATATAATTCTATGCATATAGGCCGCCGGGTTGTGTCGGCGGGCTGTGTCAGTGGGTCGGCGGCTTTGGTGTGTAGTGCGCTTTACAACCAGTAGTTTAGTTTCTTTCCTAGCCATTTATTTAAAAGCCAACAGTGGCAAAGTAGTAAATCGTGCTTCTACTTCCAATAGTTCTTCTAATAAAAGACGAAGCGAGTCTTTGAATAAAATCAAGTGTTACCAATGTAACCAATTTGGGCATACTCGAAATAACTGTCTATCAGAGGATTATCAATAAGACGTTACGTTACGAAGGTTTATCGAAGCTGGTGAGGTTCTGGTCTATATCGATAATGTGCTTTTGATGAGCATGACTATCAGTGACGGATTAAAACTGTTACGATCCGTTTTAGAAGTTCTCACCGAAGCCGGATTTTCGATAAACATTCGTAAGTGCTCATTCGTAACAACAGAAATAGAATATTTGGGCCAAGTTATAAGTCATGGTCAGGTTAGACCGAGTGTTAAAAAAAATAGAAGCGCTAAAGAATGTACCAGCCCCAAGCAACGTCAAACAGGTTCGGCAATTGCTAGGACTAGCGGGCTATTTCCGGCGTTACATTAAGGACTACGCGACAAAAACTGCAAGTATTTTACGTCTTACAAAAAAAAAGATGTTAAATTTGAATGGGGACCTAAACAGGAAAACGTGAGATGTGAACTCATAAATGTTTTAACTAGTGAACCAGTACTTGCAATTTTTGACGCGAACTTACCTACTGAGCTTCATACAGACGCCAGTAGTGCGGGGTACGGGGCAGTACTTATGCAGGTGCATAGCGAAGGTAACAAAAGAGTGGTAGCTTATTTCAGTAAGGTCACACAAGGCGCTGAAAGCAGGTACCACTCCTATAAATTGGAGACACTGGCGGTCGTCAGAGCACTTCAGCATTTTAGACATTATCTTATCGACGTTCAGTTCAAAATTATCACAGACTGTAATGGTCTGAAGGCCACCGAGTGCAAGAAGGACCTGCTTCCACACGTTGCACGCTGGTGGATTTACCTGCAGGATTTTAATTTTACAATTGAATATAAAAAAAGGTGTGGCAATGGCCCACGCAGATTACTTGAGCAGGAATCCACCAGTGACACAGGTAAATCACATAGATAGACCTCTCAACTGGGCACAGATTGCCCAGGCCGCTGATGCCGAGACGCAAGATCTCATTACAAAGCTGTCTTAAGGTAGTCTGGATGCGCAACGTTATGTGACTCGGAACAACTTGCTTTATTACCGTTATTCACCTACAGGTGAGGAGACTCGTCTCCTTTGTTTTATTCCCAAGGGCCATCGCCTTAGTTTGCTGCGCATCTTTCACGATGAGTATAGCCATGTGGGAGCGGACACAACTTTTGATTTGATAATAAAACACTTCTGTTTCCCAGGTATAAAGCAATTTGTTTAAAAGTACGTTTCACATTGTCTGACTTGTATCTCAAGAAAACGCGTAGCCAGGGCTCTCCATCAGCCGATAACTTCTTGGGAGAAACCCAATATCCCATTCAACACAATTCATGTTGATGTGTTAGGTCCGTTACCTATTTCTAATGGGTTTAAATTCGTTTTCGTGCTGGTAGATTCCTTCACGAAGTTTTGCCTTCCTTATCCCATTACCCACCATGACACTAATGAGCTGAGACGGGTTTTCGACAACGCGATTTCTTTGTTTGGTGCTCCTAAACTTGTAGTGTGTGATCGGGGCCATATGTTTGAGGCTTCTAGCTTTACTAATTGGCTTACTGACTTGGGCTGTGATATACACTACATCACGCCGGAGATGCACAATGCCAACGGCCAGGCTGAACGGTACATTCGTACAGTTCTGAACCTTATTCGTGTGGAGAGCAGCAAAAATGCTTTATGGTCTAATAGTATTTGCAAGATCCAATTAACCTTGAATATCACCAAGCAACAGACCACCCAGTTCTCTCCACTGAACTTATTAGTGGGTATTGACGCCATGACTCCAGTACTACGGACCTTGGTCCGAGACGTGGCAATTGAAAACGCGCACCCAAACCTGGAAGCGTGGCGCGAAATTTGCAGAAGTCGCGCTAACAAGTTGCTTGAGGAGAACCAGCAAGCTCAGGATTCCCGTGTGAATCGCAATCGACACCCACCTAAAACGTTTAAAGTGAATGACTAGTAATTGTCATCAAATATTCACAATCCACGGGAAAACTGGGCCCTGGTATGAGAGGACCTTACAGGGTTAGGAAAGCTCTACCGAGCGATCGTTATCAGCTCAAGTTGTTGAGTGGTGCCCGTGGGAAGACAACCCAGGCAGCAGCGCAATATATGGTCATGTGGAAAGGGGAATGGTGTCCTGATAGCTTTGTCGCCTTCTTTGAAAGTGAGTTTAATTTAATTTCATTTGTGTGTTACAGTTATGTCCTAAGTTCTCAGACATAGGGTATGCGGCTATAAGGCGGGCAGGCACTTGTGCTGCTGAGAGGCTTGAGAGCCTCTGTTGCTGCAGATGGGCATGCACGTTGCCTGTCTGGTCGACGAGAGTCGTCGTGTTGTGGACCGGGAGCCGGATGGCCTTCTTCCAGTTCGTGTCATGGACGAATGTCCTACACACGGTGGGACGTGCGAGATATTGTCTCCGTCCAGTTCATGTCATGGACGAATGTCCTACACACGGTGGGACGTGCGAGATACTGTCTCCGTCCAGTTCGTGTCATGGACGAATGTCCTACACACGGTGGGACGTGCGAGATACTGTCTCCGTCCAGTTCGTGTCATGGACGAATGTCCTACACACAGTGGGACGTGCGAGATACTATCTCCGTCCAGTTCGTGTCATGGACGAATGTCCTACACACGGTGGGACGTGCGAGACACTGTCTCCGTCCAGTTCGTGTCATGGACGAGCGTCCTACACACGGTGGGACAAGCGTCATAGTGCCTCTGTCCGGTGTCATGGGCAATGCTGGCGATGCACCATCCCGCCTCTGCCCTAAACACGTGGGGTTTACGATCTTATAGGTTTATTTAGCTAGCCAAAACTTTAGAGCACTGCAGCAGTGTTATAATGATAGAAGATGGATGAAATGTTTTGTGTGCATTTATTTTGCAAGTGAACTTGTAGCTTAGGCACGGACGTATGATCACTTTTCGAAGTGATGAATTATGTCTGTGAAAGAGGCAGTACATAAATGTATGTGAATGTTTGTGGCTGAGTGTTATTTTTGAAAGAGGGCCTTGAATGTGATCTGTATGTAAGGATAGGCAATTTTGTTTTATCTCACCACTAATGTCCTCAATATTCCCGTAGATAACGAAGACGATGATGCTGGTTCTTCATCCGACAATGTGGCGGACCTAGTGGATGGGCCAGGTGACCAGGTGCTCGGGGACGAAGCACAGTCAGGAGAGGCCGAATTGGATGACTAACGGCCGCCATATTGTTTACGTCGACCGCGCCCTTATAAGCAATTGCGTAAGGTCGATTCGCCCCTTTGCCGGTCGTTGGTCGGAGCGTGAACATCTCCCATGGACAGTGCATGTGCTATTTTTTTTGTGTTTTTGCTATTTTTGTTGCGATTGTTTATTTTTCAATATTTTTGATTGATTTTTCTTATATTAAATTATTTTGTAGCGGTTAATGTTTCTTTTTATTTTATTCTGCTTCGGAAAGCTACTTATAATATTAGGAAATTCTATGGAATTCCATAACCTACAATATTAAAATTGAATCTTTACAAAATACCATAGGAAATTCCTTTGGGAAATTAGCGGTCGAATGGACCACTAAAAAAGGTTATTTCGTGTGACTTCGACCCACTTATACTAGTTGGAGTTTCTGACGCTTGGCCTTCAGGGACTAGGGAAGGTTTTTCAGGACAAGTGTGTACGAAGGCTCATCTTGGTGAACTGGATGGGACCTCGAGCGGCGGCCCCGCCTAACTAAACTGATAGTAGGTGCAAATTCCGAAAACACCGACACTCACTCTGAAAGTCTTTACAGTTGGAACCAATTGGAACACAACACAGGGTCTCGTAGATAGAATTTATCTCATGGAGCGATCACGATTGCCGCCATGAGCACCGTCCGTTTTCGACAAACTGAATGAAGGACTTTCAGGCTCGAAGTTTGAATGAATCACGCGCAATGAAGTTGACGTTTCGTCGCTCGCACACTTTTATAAGGCAAGGAAGTTGGATGGATTGCAAGCCAGAACATTATTCGTAAACAGAAGAATACACTAATCACAGTATATCAGTGTTCTAAGTTTCTAAAATGATTCAAAAATTAATTAATCATACTCTTACATTATTGTATTATTGAATTCGAACAAATCTATCAGCTTTATTTCTGTTGGGATATAATAGCAATTACATATTGTTACATACTGTTGCTTGTAATCTTTTTCATTCTTTACACTCTGTCTCTGTGTGGTCATTGTTACTTTTGGGGGTTGAAAATACCTAAAAAGTCTTAATAAATAGATTTCTCTAGTTACAAATCTTGATCTTTGCTTAATTCATTAATTTCTCGCCAAATGTTTGATCAAATATTTAACTAGGGACATTCGGACAAGGGACACTCGATTGTATAATTTATGATACCGCGGACCGGCTGCGATTCGTGACGCAAACAGCGGCAGCTGCGGCGACGAGCGGGGCGGGGAGCGGGGCGGCGGGCAGCGCGGCGGTGGACACGCTCCGATACTGGCATTTGCATTAAACAACTGCTAAACACCTATTCAAATGAGCCGATTTAGGATAAAACTTACGGAGGAAAAATCGCATAACGTACGCTAGATTCGTTACATTTATTAAGGCAATAATGTAACAATTTATTCAATCAATCAAAATCTTTATTGTTGAACACAGGTTACTTATAAGCGCGTGGCCTTCGAATCTCACACTAATTCTGTCCTTCGGCTTCAGGCTCGGCACTCGGCCTCGCTCCTAAAGGATATTCTCAAATTAAAGGAATATAAGTAAGTAACATATCTTTCAATTTCAAGAAATTATGAAACTTTACAGCAACGTAATCGCAGAAACAAATTTATGTAGAAACACCTACTTTTTCGGTTAGATTTAGGTATGTAGTTTTTACTAACAAAAATGCCCTCGTCACTCATATCTAGCTAGCTGAGACTTAACTTGAAATATACATACACAATAGCTGTAGGCATTTTTACGTAAATTTCGGCTCTCAAACGCTGAGGAGATGGGAGAAAACTGCATCGTGAGTTTGGTCAATGCTGCGCCGCCGGCCGCCGTGAATTACCGCCAGGACACACGCAATTACGCCGGATTCACTCGACTGTTCTACTGATTTTATAATTATCCATATGTTATCAAACACTGCGTATCTCGTTCATAAAGCACTTCCAGTCAGATTAGCTCGTATTATTAACTATTACAATTAATTGTTTGCTGATTAAAGCCTCTCGTTTTGTGATCTATTGTTTAATATGTGCAATAAAGTTTATATAATAAACAACCTACCTTCTAAAGCAACTTGACTGTTCCCTATCTTTCAAGCCGCAGCAAATAACATTAGCTCACAGTAGAAATTCTGAAAAGACGTCCAAAGAGCTGCAGGCTCATTTGAGCATTTCGAGGACCTGCACTCAACCCCTCCCCGTTCTTCTCCGTCGCCTTCTCCCCTGGGTACATGTGTACTGTGCACACAGCATATATTATTTACCTAGGAGAGGAGGACGGCCGTCTGTCAGCGGACCTCGTTGGAATCTCGAGACACGGCTGTGTGATGGACAAGTACGAAAATAACTGGTAAAACCGATTTTTTATATTCTCACTCTTGAAACAAAAGCTTAACTTTATCTTTTACATAAGTAGCTCATAACCAATAATGTAAGCTTATTTTTGCATTGTAATGTACAATATCGTCGCTTATACAGGCATGAAATATTATTGACACACTATTCAAAAATGTTTGACGCAACCTAGGCAAGTTGTAAGCCAGTTACAAACTTCTGAAACATTCCTTGAGCTACGTAATGGAAGTTTGATATCAGTTTGGATCTCAACTATTTTCTCAGATCCTGTATGTAATATGAAGGCACGGAAGTATCTAACATCGCACATAGTAAACAATCTTAACTAAATCAAAACTGAGCAAATGAATTGATGTATTTTTTTGTGTGGAGATAGTTGGTTGGCTGGAGAGAGAGGGACATAGGCTACTTTTTGCCACGGGCATGGCAAGTTACAAATACATAATGTTAATTCAGAACAATAACAATCTTGACGTAAAAATGATGCGAAAAGGAGGTGAACAATGTTCAATGTGTTGTGAAAAGAGGACAAAGTTCTGTAAATTTTGCATACATATTATGTATGCAAAATTGACAGAACTTTGTCCTCTTTTCACATCGAGGTTTTCGTGAGGATGTAACTTACCAACTGCATAATAAATGTCTACAAAATATTTAGCCTTACGCCTCGAAGCTAGCATAAAGGATTGATTTGTAGCCGATAAAATCAGTATTACAGACGCACATCTCGTCGCATTGTGTCGACTCGAGATACGTGAAAATCGATAACTGCCCGAACAAAGTTTAAGCTACGTAAACGCTGTTTGGGAAAGTAGTACACACGTGAATACGTAATGAAGTTGCGATGTTGCGAGCCGATGGCGACGAGACATCTCTACGTATCGATTCGGGCGGGTTTGGCGAAAAGAACAAACATGGCAAGTTTTGAAACTAGAGTGAATATTTTATTCCCAGCTATAGGTGAGACCTCTTGCCTCGAAAAGGATAAATGTACCTATACTTTGTGTAAGTACGGGTAGTTTATTTCCGATTTTTAACAGACTTCCCAAAAAAGTAGGAGGTTATATGTTTCGATGTATACTTATGAATGTTTTTTTATGTATGTTCGCCGATTTCTCCGCCTATGGTGGCCTGATTTCCGAAATTATTATTTTTTAAGTTACTATTCATATAACAACTCTTTAGAGTTGAGTTCTAAAGTTTGAAATTTATTTTGCAGAAATAATGTAGGAATTTCGCTACTATTTTCATTCACAATAGGTACCTATTAATAGGATTTCAATAACCAGAAGTTTCATTCATTTCTATTATATTGGTATAATCCATAACGCCCCGATTTTCCTCCAGGCTTACAACCGAATATTAACTTAAGTTTCAGCAGATAAGGCTGCGGTCCCACGGTCCGTTGCCTCACGCACGTCGCCGCAGCTGTCGAAACCTCAGCATTGCCTCGGAGCTTGTTGCTGATATTCCTTCACATCACGCAATAAACACTACACTACTATCCTAATCCTAATATTATAAATGCGAAAGTGAGTTTGTTATCTCTTCACGCTTCATCTACTGAACCAATCTTTCTGAAATTTCGCATACACATAGAAGTACTGAAAAGAACATAGGGTACCTTTCATCCAGGGAAAAAGCACTGATCCCGTGGGAAATTCTCGCGGGCGAAAAATACGACAACATTAACATCCTAAATATTGACACGTAAAACTCTTAATACCCCGCTCTTTTTGGATCAAAAAGAGCGGGGTTAAAAGCGGACTGTGGTAGCGCAGCTTACCGTGTCCAACCCGAACAAAAGCGGCTGAGATAGTTCTCCGAGCTGTTACTCAGCAACGCTGTCGGAGCCGGCCCTGCGGCCAATTAGCGCGGATGCCTCGCTGCAGATGTTTTGTTAATTAGACGCCGATGGAGCGCCCATTGTCCTTCGTAATCCTAGCCCGCCTGCCTGTCCGGAGATATTATTTATAAAGGCCTGCTCGGTATTATCCAGTACATTGTATTCCATTTTTTAAAGCTAGGGAAATTTGAAATTGACTTGCATAATATTACACAGGAGATTAAGGACGTAAAATACTTAATTTTCTTTTTTCAAGATTTTTTAGGTTTCTCCTGTTACCTGTGTCTGAAATAAGTATAACAGTGCAAAGACATGACTTACCTACGATATTACAAACTGGTGACGCGAGTACATGGCAGCAGAAGTTAAACATTTGTATGTAAAATGTTGCCAAGTGGAGACAATATGGCTCGTACTGTAAAAATTTATCAGATCTATGTAGAGTCCAACTTCTAACTCAACGAGCCTTAAGGAGAAAAAAATATTTACTTTTCATTTACCTTTCTGTTATGTAAGTATACATTAGTTCGTGTTGGTTCGTGTAGTAACGAAGCGGTCAAGCAACGTATTTGTTTGACTAAGGTGTAGAGTTTGTGAAGTTAGGGCTCGTAAAGTCAGAAAAATAAGTCATTTTCACTACTCGGCGTTCTAACAAATTATGAGAAAACGTCCAAAAAACTCACAATTATTGAAACGGTGGTGGTCCAGTGGTTAAGACCCGCCTGTGGATCAAAATGACCCAGGTTCAAATCCTGGTGCCCGGGTAGAAAAATATAGGGAACTAGTTTTTGCCCGCGGCTTCGCCCGCGTGAATTTCCCACGGGAACAGTGTTTTTCGCGGGATGAAAGGTACCCTATGTCTTTGTCAGTACTTCTGTATGCGAAATTTCTGTAAGATTGGTTCAGTAGATAAAGCGTGAAGAGGTAACAAACAAAACGAACTCACTTTCGCATTTATAATATTAGTTAGGATTAGGATAGGTTCATTTAATATTAGTACTAGGTCTTATGGCGAAATTTCGCCCGAAAGCTGCACTTTGTGATGGAAGCAAGCCACTTTGCACAGTGATAGTAGGAATCAAAATAAGCGATTTCACCCGCAGCAGCGAAAGTTTTATCCCTTAGGATAAGAGATGGCACCACTTTTACAAAAAAACTTTAAAAAATTCTACAAGCAAAACTACTGCACCGATTTTGATAAATATGGTCTTAAATGACAGATAATTACTTAATCTACCATGTAAAAAAATATTGTATAAAAAAAAATTAGAAAATGCCCGAATTTTAGCTTTATTTGGAAAATATTTAGGTTTTTTTCGGATTTTATTTGTTTATAAAAAAATTATCTTCCATGGAGTATATTTTTATTAAACAATGCTATTGCCAATTAAATACAGTATTTTATAAAAAAAACTTCATGTCAATATCTTTAATAATTATGGAGATATTAAATTATTAATGAGGAAATTAATTTCTTGGGCGCCCCTATTTCAATAATCTAGGCATATCGGACGAACGCTTATTTATCATTTTACGAGATGTATTTTAGAAACCATGGTCAACAAAGTATTTATAGGATTTTTTGGAAGATTCAATAAAAAAAAATTGTTAGGAGTAGGTACCTAGATTATATGAAAAATAAAAAAAAAGATATTTTTAAGCATATTTTTCGTCATGGTGGTGCTGGACATATATGATCACAGAATTTATGTCTATGATGGTATTGTTGGAACTGAAAAGAAAAAATATAGGTATTATTTTAAAAAATAAATTCAATCATAGTCAAATAATTTTATAGTGAATAAGAGATATAGAGAACATAACGGAATTTTTTTGAATAAATTTTGAATGGTAATTTAAATGTTTACACCTATATTTAAAAAAAATCAAAATTATTTATTCATTAAGTACAATTCTTCAGATAAATACATTGTTGGGGTCTACTTTTAAGCATAGGAATGCTTGTGCCAGTAGACCCCGCTCTTCCATATCGCTATATAAAGACAAGTAGAATCGTACTTTGTTATTACAATAGTATAATTCTTAGTATTTAGTCTAAGGATATATACTTATTTACCTTTGGTTGTCATAATCATCTTTGCAAAATTTGCACTGCAAAGTGCATGGCAGGCCGATGCGTTGGTAACTGCAGCGACGAGTGTCGCAGGAAGTTTTGCACCCGCAATGATCAAAAAGGCTCAGTTTTGACCAAAGCATCGAATCGGGGGGCGTCGTGGTAGAATGTTCGCGATCCCATGACGCCCCCAGCAACGGCAGGCGCGGAAACGCCGCAGGGGGTTTTAGTGGGTAGTCTGGGCCGACCAGCGGCCCAGGAGTCCCACACTCAGTGCCTAAATGCATTTCCCCCTGCGAAATAAAAAAAAAAAAAAAAAAAAAAAAAAAGGGTGGCATCGAACCACTTAGGCGTCCAACCCCCTTGAGAATTTATTTGCCATCCCCAAGTAGATGGACATGGGATCGGGGCTTCTAAATTTAATAATTTTCCTCAAATATGGCCCCTTGAGACGTTGTTTTGCCATCCCCAAGAAGACAGACATGGGATCGGGGCTTCTAAATTTAATAAATTTCCCCAAATATGGCCCGCTTGATAAGCTGCACGCAAAGCATGTTTGCTGAGAGCAAGGGCTGAGAGAGACTGATGTCGGTGGCAAGCTTGTTACCAGTCTATTTTTGGCTGCAAACATTTCTTTACGTACAGCATTTACACTCGTGAGCTCTGACTGAGAGTCATACAATTTGCACGTAAATAAAAATAAAAAAACTATTATTTATACACAAACAAACATATTTTCACCTGATGAAATGAGTACACACAGTTCTAATTGAGCCATCACCTCTTCGGATATTGTTTCAAGGGGTTGGGACAAGCTAGCAAAAGCAGTTGTTACTTTAGGGTATGACATCTATGTCTTGAAACAAGAAATTTTCCATTGAAATAATTATTTATTTAAATTTTTGCTATTGAAATATGACGTGGTATCACATCCTGTAAAAAAGATATATGTGGATAATATGAACCTATAAACAATCTCCGATGATGGCCTAATTAGAACGGTGTGTACTCATTTCATCATTATGCTTTAAGGAGGAATGAAAATATGTTTGTTTGTGTATTAATAATAGTTTTATTTTTTTTAATTTACGTGCAAATTGTATGACTCTCAGTCAGAGCTCACGAGTGTAAATGCTGTACGTAAAGAAATGTCTGCAGCCAAAAATAGACTGGTAACAAGCCTGCCGCCGACATCAGTCTCTCTCAGCCCTTGCTCTCAGCAAACATGCTTTGTGTGCAGCTTATCAAGCGGGCCATATTTGGGGAAATTTATTAAATTTGGGAGCCCCGATCCCATGTCCATCTTCTTGGGGATGGCAAAAAAATGCTCAAGGGGGCTGGATGCCTAAGTGGTTCGATGCCACTCCGGTTTGGTCAGAACTGAGCCTTTTTGATCTGATGAATGAATTATGAATTATGAATCATTGCGGGTGCAAAACTTCCTGCGACACTCTTCGCTGCAGTTGTCGACGCATCGGCCTACTATGCACTTTGCAGTGCAAATTTTGCAAAGGCGATTGTGACAATCAAAGGAAAGTTAATAAGTATATAGGTATAAAATTTGATTCCAAAAAGTTCGTTATGTTCTCATTTAGATAGAGATATATCTATTTACTATAAAATTATTTGACTATTAAATTTAACTTTTAAAATAATATAATCTTTCTTTTCAATTCCACCAATAGCATTATAAATGTCCAGCACCACCATGAAGAAGAATGTGCTTAAAAATATCTTTTTTTTGTTTTTTTCATATAATATAGGTACTCTTAACATATTTTTTTTCAATTAAACCTTCCAAAAAATCCTATAAATGCTTTGTTGACCATAGTTTCTAAAATACATTTAGTAAAATGATAAATAAGCGTTTGTCTGATATGCCTAGATTGTTGAAATCGGGGCACCCGAGAAATTAATTCCCTCATTAATAATTTAATATCTCCATAATTATTAAAGATATTGACATGCAGTTTTTTTTATAAAATACTGTATTTAATTGGCAATAGCATTGTTTAATTAAAATATACTCCATGGAAGATATTTTTTTTATAAACAAATAAAAACCGAAAAAAAAACTAAATATTTTTCCAAATATAGCTAAAATTCGGGCATTTTCTAAGTTTTTTTTATACAATATTTTTTTACATGGTAGATTAAGTAATTATCTGTCATTTGATACAATATTTATCAAAATCGGTGCAGTAGTTTTGCTTGTAGAATTTTTTAAAGTTTTTTTGTAAAAGTGGCGCCATCTCTTATCCTAAGGGATAAAACTTTCGCTGCTGCGGGTGAAATCGCTTATTTTGATCCCTACTATCACTGTGTAAAGTGGTTTGCTTCCATCACAAAGTGCAGCTTTTTCCATAAGACCTAGTACTATATTGAAAATTTTAACGGGAGCGAAGCCCCGGGATGCAGTTTGAATATTCTTCGATTCTTACTATTTCCATACAAAAATAATACAATAAATTCTTAGTATAAAAATGTATTTATTCTCATCTGATATACAGCAGTTTGACTCGATACAATTCCATTAATGTCTACCTATCTACATCTACACAACATTTAAAGCCAGCCGGATATTTTGTGTGGTGGTATTTTTCAAACTATATATAACTTTGATGTCAATTAAACAGTTGTGTAAAGTTGTCCAACAAACCGATGCATTTCCAAAGAGCTGTTCTAAATATAAGGTGGACTCAAATTAACTACAAATATTTTCAGGGCTGATTATTGATATTATTTAGAAAGAATATCAGTGGTTTTTTAAATTTTCTACACGCTAGTTTTCGAGAAAAATTAACTTTTTGTTTTTTGAAAACCGTAACATTATAACATCCTGTATCCTGTAACATAAAACACAAGAGACGATGTTTCAGTCCTTACCTCATTGGCCAATTATTTTAACCAATTAAAATGAAACTACCTACACGCGGCCACAAACAAAAGCCGCCGCCCACCAGCGCGCGCGAGTCCGTGTTGCTCTATGGTGCCGCTCTGTCATAGAGTAACTATGGAACGGAGCAATCAATCATAGGTCTTTTTTTATAGGTTTTTTTTCATAGGTTTTTTTAATATTATTATTATTGGATTATTCTATTATTGGAAAGGTCTCTTGTCTTGACAAACAGAAAATAAAGATATCTGAAAACTTTTCATTTTTCCTTTTCAAATCAAATCAACAACCGGCCAAGTACGAGTCGAACTCGTGCACGAAGGGTTCCGTAGCATAAAAAAAAATCACGTTTGGTGTATGGGAGCCCCCTTAAATAATTGTTTTATTTTAATTATTCGTATTATTAAGATGTGTTAGTAATAGGGTCCCGTTCGAACACTAAAAAGTGAATGTAATTCGTCCAGTAACAGCGTCTACGGATCGAATGGCGAAAATAAAGTTTGGCTTTTATTTATGTTTTAGTGAGAGCAAAAATGTTGAACCTTTTGATAGATCTACTAGTTGGTATGGCCTCATTCGCACTTGACTTTCTTTTATCACCTACGTATTTAATTGTTTTCCCGACCTAAAACTATAGCACAATAGTAACGACCATGTTTAATAAAGATTTTAAAAAATACATACCTTGACATGAGACAAAACATTACATACTTTGTCGACTCTGCCGATAGATACTCTGTGTATTCCCGAACCGGCAGAGGCAAGCACCTCGTCGATTAATCGAAGAAATGCTTTAAGTTAATTGGGGAGGAATGTTACAACCTCATTTTGATATACTCTGTGCACATACCAGAGATATACCATAGACGTTGTCTTGGAGATTGGTCTAATAAAAAGCTTTGACATGAAGTTGTATGTTGTAAAAAATGCCTTACCGATATTCAAACCAGGACTACTTGAATATGACAATCTGCTGCCATGATGCAAATGAAATTTGTACTCGGGCGTGCGAGATTTTTTTCGAGAGGTATGGTCGGCGGATCAACCCAAGAACTATTCTTGGTGCCGTGCAGCGTCACCGCGAGACCGGCAGTTTCCGACCCAGGCCTGATGCAGGCCGACCGCGGTATCCTGTACGGCTGGAAGAAGATGTGTTGGACTTTTTTTAAGACACCCGGTGGCCAGCTCTGAAGACGCCGCACGTGTCTTCTTTGTGTCGAAATCATACATTTTAAAAGTGTTGCATAGCGAGGATTTCATCCCTATCATATTCTGAGGGTTCAGGAGATGCTCCCGACGGACTATGAAGACAGAGTGGAGTTTTCGCAGTGGTTGTGTAGGAACCGAAATAATACATTTTGTGGACAGATGAGTGCACGTTTTACGTTTACGTGTGAAAAAGTGTGATGGGAAGTCATTATTTTATTGTAAATTGTAAACTTATTAATAAATTTGATAAACCAAATTCACGTGTTTGCTCTCCTAGTCGCCTTAAACCCCAAAACTTACACTTAAATTATCATCTTATTAGTTATTAGGCTATCTTAGGTTATTTGTGTGTGTGTGTGTGTGTGTTAATCCACACAAATAAATAAAACAGAACGAAATACACAATCATGTAGGTTTACATTGATACGTTTAAGTTTAATAAATCGCTTGTCATCTCTGTCTTCCACGCACTTTTGATAAAAAAGAGGAAGACGGCAAATCAATTTCATTTTACTATTATTTGGTGGGTGGAGTTTTCTACTATTATTTGGTGGGTGGAGCTTATAGATGAATGAATTGTCTAATCAATTTCATTTTACTATTATTTGGTGGGTGGAGCTTATAGATGAATGAATTGTCTAACATGTATCTACAGTATGATACTAAATGTCATCATTTTATAATATCTTTTTTGTTAGAAAAAATAAAATAAAAACTAGCGTATCGATTTTTAAAATTGTATCTCCAATACGTTTATTTAGCCTCCTGGAGCCAGTCCTGAAAATATTTGTAGTTAATTTGAGTCCACCTTATATAAAAAATATTATTATCACAAGAAATAAGAGATTATTTAGTCATTCGAGCTGTTATTTGGACAATTACACAAATGCCATGAACTTGCGGCCTCAACGCTGAAAAGCATTTAAATAATTCTTATTGTCACTGTCGCTAGTCGCTACTTACAAACAGACATTTGAATGTATATTGTTTAAGAATGAATAAAAGAAATAGTCTTTTCTTAATATGCTTTTGAATATTCGATCATTCAGCAACGAAAATTGTTGGTAACACTGACAAACTCGGCTAACTTTAAAAAGAAATATAAATCTATATGAATAAATATCAAAAAATATTCACTGTTCATAAAAATATCCACTCAAAAAAACAATGTACTTTACATAATATATTTATGATAAAATCAGCATTAAGTAGGTATACTGGTATATTCGGTCACTTTCGATTACATTATAACTTATTTATTAAAAACTTAAACCTATTAGGACGCGTCACTGTTAATACATTATTTCTAAATATTGGATATACCTATATATAAATTGTAATTAAAATTTCTAAATAAGGAATAAATGTAGGTACTTCTTATCGTAGTTTAGTCGTTTTATTTATAGCTTCACTTTAAAATGTGTAACAAAATAATTATAAGAGAATATTCATTAGAGGTATTATCACCCCATTGCATGAGCAACTCAGGAAGTCGAGGCTATCAATTATAAACAATTCTAAGTGCTTGTAAAACATCACTCATGGATAAAATAGCACAGTTAGAATCTTTGTTTTTATATTCAGTTTAAGGTAAAGTATAGTCAAGTTCGTCTGCACCAACTACTGCAGCATAACTTTATAATCAAAATGTAATAATGTCCGACACTATCGCACAACCTTACATTGGTGTTACCATAATAATGATATATCAATTATTAATATTATCTTCCTAGTGTACCCTAAGGGACCTTATTTCTTTCACACATTATTTTGGCAGCCTCTATGGGCGGTGGATCTCTAAATCAGGTAATCGTATTTTTCTGAATATCATGGGTTTATAATATCTACATAAGTCATTGTATTTATTACAAAATAATATATACTTTTGAGTGGTTAGTAGTAATTTTTAAGTTAGCATCCCATAACACTAGGATTAGGGCTATTTTGTCTATTTTATTATATTTTCTTCCCATAAATAGTAATAATTCAGATATACATATATTTATCTCCATTTTAAACTATAATACGCAAAGCACACTATTTATAAAAATAATTTTCATACAATTGTCATTATTCTATCTACTGATACAACAATGTATATTCATAATTATACGTACTTAATACAATGCTAATCTGATATAATAATAGTCATTCCATTCCAATATCATCAATTCAACTTATTTATAAAAGGGACATATGCAGTATAATTTACTTATATTTTCATAAGTATTAAAATCGTTGAGCATCGCAAATGTACACACAGTAACCAGGTTTTAAAATATCTTAACTTTCGTAGAACGAACAACGTTTTGAGGCTCACGTGCCATAACCACACCGCAAGGTATGGCCGATAATTCAAATGAAAATCATTGGTACCTAATTAATTCATATTGGCCATAACACTGAGTTTTAATGAATAAATCAAATAGAAGGCCATCAGCTGCATTTTATATGAAAATATCTGACGCTCACAATAAAGCAATTGTACGTATACACACGTACAACACACACGTACGTAGTACACGTACGTGTACACGTAGAATGAGTGTATCGAGCTAAAGAGCTTTAGAGTCCTATACGGATTATGTCAGGCAACGACCAAATGCGTCTACGCTACTTCACTTTGCTTTATTATTCACAATTCTATAGATCACATTTTTTTGTCATCGAGTCGCCATGTGGTTTAGCAATGACTTTTGGCAATGACACATGAGAAAAATAGATTTATATTCATAACGGTAACAAATATTACCTATCTACACTATTTTATATAATACTGGACGTTGGCTGAGCGTTAAGATGTTTAAGACACAAAGTGATTGTCGATCAACTATTTATATAGATGACTGATTGCAACCTCACAACATCACAAAACTTGAGCACCTACACATGTTCATTTTGTAAGCAGGAATTTAAAAATATACTAGACTGAACTATTAGACTGAAATATAGCAATTTACAAAACCTCTTTGAAAAGTTCATATCCAAATTAAGACGTCACTAAAATACTTGTATTTCAGTATGGTATCTCAAGGTAATTCAAGTAATTATCGCTAACTCGCTCACGCTCTATATAAAGTCTATATACTAATGCAGTCTTTCCTACTCGCACGCACCAACGCTTACATTCTAAACTCATCCTATACTACAAACCTCATTTCGCGCTAAATTATAAAATGAATAGTCGGATTGAATAAAATTTTCAAGTCATATAATGTCTGTTAGCATAATTCAGTAAGTGTTGACTATCTAACAACCGCCATGTTGAAGTTTACGTAGAAAGAGGAAAATCACAACCTCCTATTACTAATCATATAAGTATTAAAATACGTATAAATTCTTGATATAATAAATCTTTCATTCTTACTAATATTCATATATATGATTATATGTTAGCATAATTTAAAACAGCAAGATTGTATAATCGTGTTAAAATTAGATAATTACGTTCGCTGGAAGCAATAGTCGTATTATTTTTTGTTAAAAACAATAAACAACTTTTTACACAATACGCAAAATGTATACCTATTGTCTTTCAAGCTTTATGCGCGATCGCTCAACTGGTTGTATTACTTCTTGAAATACAAGTTGAGTGATGAATTTCAATTTAAAATTAGTGTACAATATTCGCAAGCTAAAACATATTCGAAGGTATATTCATTCTAAAGTAGATATGTATGTTAGTTTTAAATACTTTCTAGAGACAAAGATAGACAATTCCAGACGTTTTCTGTCACACTTAAGGTTTGCGAATAAGGTGCAAATACCGAGCGTGTTATAAAATCATATTGTAAATGAGAATACACTTTGAAAATATTCTAAAACTTTCTAGATAAGTGAATTAAAAATATTAAATGTATTTACACAAGAGATTAGGGGGCCAGTTAAACGTGTGATAAGATTTACTTTTACAACAAAATTGCGAGAAAAACGATACCATCAAATACAATATCACATAGTAGTGATATTGACGTGCAGTTCCCGTCACGTAAAAAGACGCTGGCGGTTAAGCTGCGCAGTAGGCGATATATCTATGCGGTGAGCGGGGGTCGGGCGGGTCTCGTCCGGCGCGCGCGATTGGTTCGTCAGTCGTATCCATGCGCAAGTTTCACCCCCTCCTCTGTCTTCCAGCGGCCTTTTTACATGACGGGAACTGTAGCTAGACATGGTGTTACTTGTCCCCCTCTTGGCGCCTGGGAGCGGGACCGCGCCGCTAGCAGTCGCGGGGCTGGTCGCGCGGTGCAAGGCGAGCAAGGGAGTAGGTCTCCGGCTGGAAGGTGGGCGGGCACTGCAGGTGCGGGTACTGCGTGCGCGCGCCTGCGCCGCGCCGCGCGCCCGCCGGGACCTGACACAATTGTTTACTTTCATTTAATACTTATTTGACAGTTTCACGACGATACATTGTAAAGTATCGAAACGTAATATAAATAGTTGTGATTAAAATATGCTAGCTCCTCACCTGTGTACTGCTGGGCTTCCCTGAGAACATGAGCCGCAACCTGGCCACGGCCGGGCTGCCCCCGGCGGGCCAGCCGTCCTGCCGCGCACCGTCCCGCTCGGGCGCCGCACTGTCCGCTAAGGAGTGCACGCGGTCGTTGCGGCGCAGCGACTCCCGCCACCGCTCGCCCAGGGGCGAGCCGCTCAAGGGACCGCCCACCTCCTCGGGGTACACTATTTTCTCGTACCTAAAACAGACATTTCACGAAGCTACGTGAGAGTTTGAAACACCAAGAAATCAGAAACAAGAGAGTTGGAAAGACCGACTGAATCCTCCGAACACTGAGGGAGTTGAATCCTTTGAACTCTGCGGGGGTTAACTCCGCTTAACCACTGCAAGAAGGCTGCAAGTCTGCACATATTCTGTACAGTGACGGACATCACTACCTAGCTCAGTGATGTCATTACAAAAACGACAGCCAACCTTCCCTAACCTGTAGCTTAGATTTCAGGGCAGTAGTTTCAATACAGTTACAAAAGTGCAAAAGACTATTAAGGCTGGAACCAGTGATCAAAAAATTTGAGGAATTCAACCGGCAAAAACGACAGCCAAAAATAAATTATTTACTAAATAATGTGACAATAGGCCTCTATTTTATAATGCCATTGTCCCGAATCTTGTGCTTCTCTCATCCACTTACGCCCTGTGACTTAAATTTTATCATCTATCCATCTCATTGCAGGTCGTTTGACATGACTAAATGCACGTAATCCATGAGACCAGTGTATCAGTTTTTTGACAACAATCAAAGAAAATTCCACTCAATCCTGGCAATGAAAGTGGCGAGCGGGCGTAGCCGCTGACACGCTAGTTAGGAATATTTTATTTTATACATTCGGATGACCAACAACTAGATTAACATTAATAGTAACAAAATAAAAATTTCAAAGCCAATTATAGGTCTTCACAATTAATAGCCCAGTAGAAATCTAGAATTTTCGGAAACGTCAACAACATATTCAGATAGTCATAGGAACATCATCAGGAATGCCTATGTAAATACTTACAGGCTACAAATAACATTTACTCAAAAATGCATGTAATATGTTCATTATTTTGATAACCTTGTTTGAGCAAAGTCGACTTTGCCGTTCTGTTTTCAAATAGCGGCCGACAAAGTTTTGCTGGCCGCTCTAACAGGCCGGCAAAACATTGCCGGCCGCTATTTTGACGTTTCAACATTTTAAAAATCGAATGCAAAAAGATTTTATTTAAAACACAGCTGTTTGTATTACGAACGGCAAGGTCGACTTTGCCCAAACAAGGTTATCAAAATAATGACCACATTACATGCATTTTTGAGTAAACATATACAATGTGTCCCGCCATCAGTGTCGGAGCCTTTAATGGTATGTTATATGACATCATGTAGACATCAATAAAATGAGAAAAATGTTTCAATATGAAAGGAAAAAAAAAAACAACAAAAAAAAACACAATTTATTTTTTGAAATATTAGCTTTTTGTAAATAAACTAGCCCATGAAAATGTTTATTTTAACTCTTTCAGGCACAAAAAAAAATTATTTCTATAAAAAAGTGGTTAGTTTGCTAACCACCAAACCTGAAAGAGTTAAAAGGAAAGTTAAAAAAGAAAAAAAAAAAGTTTTGAGTGGTGATTTGTCCATAACAAACGTTAACGTTGCTGACATCGTATATTTGTTAAAGATAGCTTGTATGATATGGTGCGTGCAGGCAATAATTTCAATAACATATCTCGTAGTCTCGATATATAGATTTACTAGCTTTTGCCCGCGGCTTCGCCCGCGTGAATTTCCCACGGGAACAGTGCTTTTCCAGGCTTAGCCTATGTGCTATTCCAGGTCATTATCTACCTCTGTACCAAATTTCATCGAAATCCGTCCAGTAGATTTTGCGTGATTGAGTAACAAACATCCTCACAAACTCACAAATTCACAAACTCACAAATTCACAAACTCACAAACTCACATCCAAACATTCGCATTTATAATATTAGTATGGATTTACTACAAGTGTAGCAAGAGCTAAGCGACTTTTGTCAGAACACCTACAGGATTAATACTTCTTTTTGTAATTGTAACACTGTATTTGTTTTAGCAGTGTAAAAAAAAATGTTCAACTCACAGAGTACATATGAAGAAGAGCTGTTCATAAGCTAGTAGACCTGTCTCCAGTCGACCAACTTGAGGCTTCTAACTATTTGCCACCAGACGTCACTATTGTCACATTCGCGGAGTTCACTTCACAGTGTAAACACGTGCCGCAGATGTGTCGAAGTTACGCGAAATTTTAGATTGTGCTCATTAACAATGAAGTGCTGTATTTTGGGGTGTAAAAGTAATACACAAAACAAGGAATCACGCGATAAAAGTATATATTTTCACTCGTAAGTATTTTTTACGTAATTATTCCCACAGCGGTGGATACGCGCCTGTCAGTACAGCTATCTAGTGAGTAATAGCAGAACTCAAGAGAATTGATAAAACAGTTTGCAAAAATAATTCTGTTACTGGCCAATAGGTGGCTATACAGTTTGTTAAAAAAAGATAAAATAAGTCGTACGTGTTTCCAATAAGAGTTCATTTTTTAATTTCTGTCTACGGTAAGTATACGTCCCCCGCTCCCCTCCCAATGCGGACACTGTCTTTCATATGTAAAATGCCTATGCGCACCTCCTCTCTTTACTTACTTCGTGGTTCAATTTCGTTTTCAATTATGTATTCATTCTTCTATTAGTGAGGACATGTAATTGGCTTCTTTAGCTCTTAAGTGATAACCTATTGTAGTTTAAATGGCTGTTGGTCTTCCTAATAAATAAATAAAATAAAAAATGTCACATAACATACCATTAAAGGCTCCGACACTGATGACGGGACACATTTTATAAGTACTCACCCATCAGCGCCTCTGACCGAGATGGGCTTGGGTTCACCCGGCCGCCGCGCGCCGCGCTCCGCCGCGCCCGCCTGCCGTCACACAGTGCGAACGTTACGTTACAAGTTATAGTATTAACGTACAGAGCGGCCACTCACCGCCCCGCACTCATTTCAAATACCGCACCCCACCCCGCACTTCGTTGTAGACATCACTGACACTAGAACGAGAGCTGGCGCGTTATCGGCGCACTTTTCGCAACATTTTAATTGATAACCACGACACGCAAGCTACTAAATTCCAAGTATTAAATTTGCGAGGGTGTGATAAAGTGGCACTAGCGCATGCAGGTAACAAGTGGTTCGTTTGTTGCCATGGTAGCAACACCATGTCATTTCTTCTGAGAAATCCTGCCTTGAAACACAATTTTATTTATTTATTTGTTTATTAATTTTTGTACACAACAAACACATACAAATATTCATACAAATATTTAATTCAATTTATTTCTTATAGTGCTAATCTCTCTCATCTGAGCGCTTTCCCGATTGCATCGTCAGCATACGCGTAGAAAGCCAGGGTCCACTTTCCTACTTTTTCGTCTCCACTTCGCACGATCCTACCATCGGCCTTTTTACGTGATGGGAAGTATATTAACGTACAGAGCGGCCACTCACCGCCCCGCATTTCAAATACCGCACCTCCACACCGCACTTCGTTGTGGACATCACTGACTTCGCGGTTAAAAAGGTGGTTAACATGTCCACACCATGAGGACCCATCACCTTCCCGGCTTCGTTAACCCTGGCGTGATAATATCACATTATTATTAACTATTACAGCGGAAACCAGGAGTCATACTCCATCCTACAAATAGAAGATCTTCCGCGGCGATAATGTTAAACGAAATTAAATCAAATGACCCAATGAATGACGACGACACAAAAATATAAGCATAATGAAAGATATTAACCACCCTCCCTTCTTTTCCTCTTAGCTGAAAAACTAGACATACCTGAATATCTGGTAACGGTCGTTGTGCCAAAGCGTGATGTTGCTCGGACCTCGGCAACTCCCCATATATAACGTCAGGCACGATCCTGTCCAGTCTCTTCTGTAGCTCTTTGGCCGCTTTTTTCCCCTCCCTCCCCTCTCGCTCTCGTTCCCTCTCCCTCTCCCTCTCCTGTCCCCTGTCTCGCTCGACCCCCATGAGCACGCGGTTGGTGTACACTTGACGACGCTCTTCCTCTTGCTTCTTGAGCATGAACTCTTCGAGAGTGACGAATCTGTGTGAGAGTAACATTTTCAAATATTTTAACTACCGCTTGTTTGTATCAGATTTTTATTATGTCGAAATATACTTACCCAACGCCTTTTTCCCGTGGGGGCAGGTAACATCCATGCATTCTTACCAGTCCTATCATGTAAACAATCTTCACAGTACTTTTTTTGAATTTTGTTGAAAATAAATCAAATATTAGTTCGAACCTAAACATTCTAAAGTAAAACATTTATTAACCACGAAAGTAATTTCCTAAAAAGTCTATTTTAATTTATATTGTTGTAAAATCATAAAAAGACATGGTAGGATTGTTTACATGATAGGATAAGAATAAATGGAGATTAGAGACTAGCGATTTCCACTTGCTACGATCCTTACAGATCTCTCTTGCTTCCTCTACACTCATCACTCTCTTCATACATGCTCTCCAGTTATGGGTGCTTCTAATATCACGGGAAAAGGCGTGATTTATGTCGTATGTATGTACTTACCCAATAAGATTCTCCGGCTTATGCGTCTTCTGCTTAGGCACTTGTAAGGCCGGCTTCGTGACGAAATCACTTTTCTCAAAGTCCAATAAATTCGGGTTGGAAGCGTGGATGTAGTTGATGGGGGCGGGGATCCTGGCGCGCTCGTGCTCGCGCTCGTGCTCGTGCCCGTGCTCGTGCTCGCGCTCGTGCTCGCGCTCGCGCTCGGGCGCGCGGCGGTAGCTGCGGTAGTGCTCCGTGGGCACCGGCACGCCCGCCTGCTTCGGCTGGGGAGAGACACATATCATTATACAGGATGTTATGAAAACCCTGTCCGAGCCTTGAGGACGCCGCTCAGACCATGAAACCAAACAACTTTTACAATAATAACGAAAAGAAAGAGAAGAACAACAACTTTTACTATGGAGACCCATGTCAAATCGAGAAAAAAAAATCAGCTGTTCCATACATTTGCTTAATAAAAAATTGGACACTTTGTATTGACACAAACACAAAACATTACATCTAACTCAATGATAAATAAGCAAAAATAAAACAAATCTGACCTTAGAAGGCTTGGCCTCGTCCTTGTTCTTATGCCTCGAGAAGAACCTCAGATACTTGCGGTCCAGACTGGTGGCCGCGTGCACGCTCTCCTGCGACTCGCTGCGCGGCGGCCGCTGCGTCAGCTTCTTCAGGGACCCGAACTTGGACTTGTCCTTCTCTTTCTCTCTCTCTCGCTCTCTCTCTCTCTCGCGGTCTCGCTCGCTCCGCCGCTCCGAGCCCTCCGTGTCCGACTCGGTTTCCGAGTAGTCCGTCTCGGAGAACTGTTTCGATATATCCGTCTGAAAGTAAATATTGTACTTTTGTACTTTTTCGGCTTTTAAACTTGATGAGTGCAGTTGAGTGATGCTACAATGTTACGTTGCAATTTATCATGGACGAAAGCGATAAACCGAGGTCTAAAATAGAAACCTTCTTCATCACCTAGGTTAATAAAGAAGTTAGAAGTTAGTCGATATTGAAATGTAGTTTTTTTTTTCTTGCTGCGAAGTAGAACGCGGTCCCCGTGTGGTACACTTTGATGTAGAACTACCTGCTTGGTGTTGGTGAGCGCCGGCAACAAGGTAGCGCGGTGTATCAGCTGTATCCAGGTGGTCATGGCGTCGTGCGAGTCGCACGCGAAGTAGAACGCGGTCCCCGTGTGGTACACTTTGATGTAGAACTACCTGCTTGGTGTTGGTGAGCGCCGGCAACAAGGTAGCGCGGTGTATCAGCTGTATCCAGGTGGTCATGGCGTCGTGCGAGTCGCACGCGAAGTAGAACGCGGTCCCCGTGTGGTACACTTTGATGTAGAACTACCTGCTTGGTGTTGGTGAGCGCCGGCAACAAGGTAGCGCGGTGTATCAGCTGTATCCAGGTGGTCATGGCGTCGTGCGAGTCGCACGCGAAGTAGAACGCGGTCCCCGTGTGGTACACTTTGATGTAGAACTACCTGCTTGGTGTTGGTGAGCGCCGGCAACAAGGTAGCGCGGTGTATCAGCTGTATCCAGGTGGTCATGGCGTCGTGCGAGTCGCACGCGAAGTAGAACGCGGTCCCCGTGTGGTACACTTTGATGTAGAACTACCTGCTTGGTGTTGGTGAGCGCCGGCAACAAGGTAGCGCGGTGTATCAGCTGTATCCAGGTGGTCATGGCGTCGTGCGAGTCGCACGCGAAGTAGAACGCGGTCCCCGTGTGGTACACTTTGATGTAGAACTACCTGCTTGGTGTTGGTGAGCGCCGGCAACAAGGTAGCGCGGTGTATCAGCTGTATCCAGGTGGTCATGGCGTCGTGCGAGTCGCACGCGAAGTAGAACGCGGTCCCCGTGTGGTACACTTTGATGTAGAACTACCTGCTTGGTGTTGGTGAGCGCCGGCAACAAGGTAGCGCGGTGTATCAGCTGTATCCAGGTGGTCATGGCGTCGTGCGAGTCGCACGCGAAGTAGAACGCGGTCCCCGTGTGGTACACTTTGATGTAGAACTACCTGCTTGGTGTTGGTGAGCGCCGGCAACAAGGTAGCGCGGTGTATCAGCTGTATCCAGGTGGTCATGGCGTCGTGCGAGTCGCACGCGAAGTAGAACGCGGTCCCCGTGTGGTACACTTTGATGTAGAACTACCTGCTTGGTGTTGGTGAGCGCCGGCAACAAGGTAGCGCGGTGTATCAGCTGTATCCAGGTGGTCATGGCGTCGTGCGAGTCGCACGCGAAGTAGAACGCGGTCCCCGTGTGGTACACTTTGATGTAGAACTACCTGCTTGGTGTTGGTGAGCGCCGGCAACAAGGTAGCGCGGTGTATCAGCTGTATCCAGGTGGTCATGGCGTCGTGCGAGTCGCACGCGAAGTAGAACGCGGTCCCCGTGTGGTACACTTTGATGTAGAACTACCTGCTTGGTGTTGGTGAGCGCCGGCAACAAGGTAGCGCGGTGTATCAGCTGTATCCAGGTGGTCATGGCGTCGTGCGAGTCGCACGCGAAGTAGAACGCGGTCCCCGTGTGGTACACTTTGATGTAGAACTACCTGCTTGGTGTTGGTGAGCGCCGGCAACAAGGTAGCGCGGTGTATCAGCTGTATCCAGGTGGTCATGGCGTCGTGCGAGTCGCACGCGAAGTAGAACGCGGTCCCCGTGTGGTACACTTTGATGTAGAACTACCTGCTTGGTGTTGGTGAGCGCCGGCAACAAGGTAGCGCGGTGTATCAGCTGTATCCAGGTGGTCATGGCGTCGTGCGAGTCGCACGCGAAGTAGAACGCGGTCCCCGTGTGGTACACTTTGATGTAGAACTACCTGCTTGGTGTTGGTGAGCGCCGGCAACAAGGTAGCGCGGTGTATCAGCTGTATCCAGGTGGTCATGGCGTCGTGCGAGTCGCACGCGAAGTAGAACGCGGTCCCCGTGTGGTACACTTTGATGTAGAACTACCTGCTTGGTGTTGGTGAGCGCCGGCAACAAGGTAGCGCGGTGTATCAGCTGTATCCAGGTGGTCATGGCGTCGTGCGAGTCGCACGCGAAGTAGAACGCGGTCCCCGTGTGGTACACTTTGATGTAGAACTACCTGCTTGGTGTTGGTGAGCGCCGGCAACAAGGTAGCGCGGTGTATCAGCTGTATCCAGGTGGTCATGGCGTCGTGCGAGTCGCACGCGAAGTAGAACGCGGTCCCCGTGTGGTACACTTTGATGTAGAACTACCTGCTTGGTGTTGGTGAGCGCCGGCAACAAGGTAGCGCGGTGTATCAGCTGTATCCAGGTGGTCATGGCGTCGTGCGAGTCGCACGCGAAGTAGAACGCGGTCCCCGTGTGGTACACTTTGATGTAGAACTACCTGCTTGGTGTTGGTGAGCGCCGGCAACAAGGTAGCGCGGTGTATCAGCTGTATCCAGGTGGTCATGGCGTCGTGCGAGTCGCACGCGAAGTAGAACGCGGTCCCCGTGTGGTACACTTTGATGTAGAACTACCTGCTTGGTGTTGGTGAGCGCCGGCAACAAGGTAGCGCGGTGTATCAGCTGTATCCAGGTGGTCATGGCGTCGTGCGAGTCGCACGCGAAGTAGAACGCGGTCCCCGTGTGGTACACTTTGATGTAGAACTACCTGCTTGGTGTTGGTGAGCGCCGGCAACAAGGTAGCGCGGTGTATCAGCTGTATCCAGGTGGTCATGGCGTCGTGCGAGTCGCACGCGAAGTAGAACGCGGTCCCCGTGTGGTACACTTTGATGTAGAACTACCTGCTTGGTGTTGGTGAGCGCCGGCAACAAGGTAGCGCGGTGTATCAGCTGTATCCAGGTGGTCATGGCGTCGTGCGAGTCGCACGCGAAGTAGAACGCGGTCCCCGTGTGGTACACTTTGATGTAGAACTACCTGCTTGGTGTTGGTGAGCGCCGGCAACAAGGTAGCGCGGTGTATCAGCTGTATCCAGGTGGTCATGGCGTCGTGCGAGTCGCACGCGAAGTAGAACGCGGTCCCCGTGTGGTACACTTTGATGTAGAACTACCTGCTTGGTGTTGGTGAGCGCCGGCAACAAGGTAGCGCGGTGTATCAGCTGTATCCAGGTGGTCATGGCGTCGTGCGAGTCGCACGCGAAGTAGAACGCGGTCCCCGTGTGGTACACTTTGATGTAGAACTACCTGCTTGGTGTTGGTGAGCGCCGGCAACAAGGTAGCGCGGTGTATCAGCTGTATCCAGGTGGTCATGGCGTCGTGCGAGTCGCACGCGAAGTAGAACGCGGTCCCCGTGTGGTACACTTTGATGTAGAACTACCTGCTTGGTGTTGGTGAGCGCCGGCAACAAGGTAGCGCGGTGTATCAGCTGTATCCAGGTGGTCATGGCGTCGTGCGAGTCGCACGCGAAGTAGAACGCGGTCCCCGTGTGGTACACTTTGATGTAGAACTACCTGCTTGGTGTTGGTGAGCGCCGGCAACAAGGTAGCGCGGTGTATCAGCTGTATCCAGGTGGTCATGGCGTCGTGCGAGTCGCACGCGAAGTAGAACGCGGTCCCCGTGTGGTACACTTTGATGTAGAACTACCTGCTTGGTGTTGGTGAGCGCCGGCAACAAGGTAGCGCGGTGTATCAGCTGTATCCAGGTGGTCATGGCGTCGTGCGAGTCGCACGCGAAGTAGAACGCGGTCCCCGTGTGGTACACTTTGATGTAGAACTACCTGCTTGGTGTTGGTGAGCGCCGGCAACAAGGTAGCGCGGTGTATCAGCTGTATCCAGGTGGTCATGGCGTCGTGCGAGTCGCACGCGAAGTAGAACGCGGTCCCCGTGTGGTACACTTTGATGTAGAACTACCTGCTTGGTGTTGGTGAGCGCCGGCAACAAGGTAGCGCGGTGTATCAGCTGTATCCAGGTGGTCATGGCGTCGTGCGAGTCGCACGCGAAGTAGAACGCGGTCCCCGTGTGGTACACTTTGATGTAGAACTACCTGCTTGGTGTTGGTGAGCGCCGGCAACAAGGTAGCGCGGTGTATCAGCTGTATCCAGGTGGTCATGGCGTCGTGCGAGTCGCACGCGAAGTAGAACGCGGTCCCCGTGTGGTACACTTTGATGTAGAACTACCTGCTTGGTGTTGGTGAGCGCCGGCAACAAGGTAGCGCGGTGTATCAGCTGTATCCAGGTGGTCATGGCGTCGTGCGAGTCGCACGCGAAGTAGAACGCGGTCCCCGTGTGGTACACTTTGATGTAGAACTACCTGCTTGGTGTTGGTGAGCGCCGGCAACAAGGTAGCGCGGTGTATCAGCTGTATCCAGGTGGTCATGGCGTCGTGCGAGTCGCACGCGAAGTAGAACGCGGTCCCCGTGTGGTACACTTTGATGTAGAACTACCTGCTTGGTGTTGGTGAGCGCCGGCAACAAGGTAGCGCGGTGTATCAGCTGTATCCAGGTGGTCATGGCGTCGTGCGAGTCGCACGCGAAGTAGAACGCGGTCCCCGTGTGGTACACTTTGATGTAGAACTACCTGCTTGGTGTTGGTGAGCGCCGGCAACAAGGTAGCGCGGTGTATCAGCTGTATCCAGGTGGTCATGGCGTCGTGCGAGTCGCACGCGAAGTAGAACGCGGTCCCCGTGTGGTACACTTTGATGTAGAACTACCTGCTTGGTGTTGGTGAGCGCCGGCAACAAGGTAGCGCGGTGTATCAGCTGTATCCAGGTGGTCATGGCGTCGTGCGAGTCGCACGCGAAGTAGAACGCGGTCCCCGTGTGGTACACTTTGATGTAGAACTACCTGCTTGGTGTTGGTGAGCGCCGGCAACAAGGTAGCGCGGTGTATCAGCTGTATCCAGGTGGTCATGGCGTCGTGCGAGTCGCACGCGAAGTAGAACGCGGTCCCCGTGTGGTACACTTTGATGTAGAACTACCTGCTTGGTGTTGGTGAGCGCCGGCAACAAGGTAGCGCGGTGTATCAGCTGTATCCAGGTGGTCATGGCGTCGTGCGAGTCGCACGCGAAGTAGAACGCGGTCCCCGTGTGGTACACTTTGATGTAGAACTACCTGCTTGGTGTTGGTGAGCGCCGGCAACAAGGTAGCGCGGTGTATCAGCTGTATCCAGGTGGTCATGGCGTCGTGCGAGTCGCACGCGAAGTAGAACGCGGTCCCCGTGTGGTACACTTTGATGTAGAACTACCTGCTTGGTGTTGGTGAGCGCCGGCAACAAGGTAGCGCGGTGTATCAGCTGTATCCAGGTGGTCATGGCGTCGTGCGAGTCGCACGCGAAGTAGAACGCGGTCCCCGTGTGGTACACTTTGATGTAGAACTACCTGCTTGGTGTTGGTGAGCGCCGGCAACAAGGTAGCGCGGTGTATCAGCTGTATCCAGGTGGTCATGGCGTCGTGCGAGTCGCACGCGAAGTAGAACGCGGTCCCCGTGTGGTACACTTTGATGTAGAACTACCTGCTTGGTGTTGGTGAGCGCCGGCAACAAGGTAGCGCGGTGTATCAGCTGTATCCAGGTGGTCATGGCGTCGTGCGAGTCGCACGCGAAGTAGAACGCGGTCCCCGTGTGGTACACTTTGATGTAGAACTACCTGCTTGGTGTTGGTGAGCGCCGGCAACAAGGTAGCGCGGTGTATCAGCTGTATCCAGGTGGTCATGGCGTCGTGCGAGTCGCACGCGAAGTAGAACGCGGTCCCCGTGTGGTACACTTTGATGTAGAACTACCTGCTTGGTGTTGGTGAGCGCCGGCAACAAGGTAGCGCGGTGTATCAGCTGTATCCAGGTGGTCATGGCGTCGTGCGAGTCGCACGCGAAGTAGAACGCGGTCCCCGTGTGGTACACTTTGATGTAGAACTACCTGCTTGGTGTTGGTGAGCGCCGGCAACAAGGTAGCGCGGTGTATCAGCTGTATCCAGGTGGTCATGGCGTCGTGCGAGTCGCACGCGAAGTAGAACGCGGTCCCCGTGTGGTACACTTTGATGTAGAACTACCTGCTTGGTGTTGGTGAGCGCCGGCAACAAGGTAGCGCGGTGTATCAGCTGTATCCAGGTGGTCATGGCGTCGTGCGAGTCGCACGCGAAGTAGAACGCGGTCCCCGTGTGGTACACTTTGATGTAGAACTACCTGCTTGGTGTTGGTGAGCGCCGGCAACAAGGTAGCGCGGTGTATCAGCTGTATCCAGGTGGTCATGGCGTCGTGCGAGTCGCACGCGAAGTAGAACGCGGTCCCCGTGTGGTACACTTTGATGTAGAACTACCTGCTTGGTGTTGGTGAGCGCCGGCAACAAGGTAGCGCGGTGTATCAGCTGTATCCAGGTGGTCATGGCGTCGTGCGAGTCGCACGCGAAGTAGAACGCGGTCCCCGTGTGGTACACTTTGATGTAGAACTACCTGCTTGGTGTTGGTGAGCGCCGGCAACAAGGTAGCGCGGTGTATCAGCTGTATCCAGGTGGTCATGGCGTCGTGCGAGTCGCACGCGAAGTAGAACGCGGTCCCCGTGTGGTACACTTTGATGTAGAACTACCTGCTTGGTGTTGGTGAGCGCCGGCAACAAGGTAGCGCGGTGTATCAGCTGTATCCAGGTGGTCATGGCGTCGTGCGAGTCGCACGCGAAGTAGAACGCGGTCCCCGTGTGGTACACTTTGATGTAGAACTACCTGCTTGGTGTTGGTGAGCGCCGGCAACAAGGTAGCGCGGTGTATCAGCTGTATCCAGGTGGTCATGGCGTCGTGCGAGTCGCACGCGAAGTAGAACGCGGTCCCCGTGTGGTACACTTTGATGTAGAACTACCTGCTTGGTGTTGGTGAGCGCCGGCAACAAGGTAGCGCGGTGTATCAGCTGTATCCAGGTGGTCATGGCGTCGTGCGAGTCGCACGCGAAGTAGAACGCGGTCCCCGTGTGGTACACTTTGATGTAGAACTACCTGCTTGGTGTTGGTGAGCGCCGGCAACAAGGTAGCGCGGTGTATCAGCTGTATCCAGGTGGTCATGGCGTCGTGCGAGTCGCACGCGAAGTAGAACGCGGTCCCCGTGTGGTACACTTTGAACGCGTGCGCTCGGGACTTCACTTCCACTGCGGCTGAGACGGTGAAGCCTTCCAGGTAGATCATACAGTCCGCACGGTTACACTGAAACATATTATATAAAGTTTGACTGGATTTCTGACTGACATTTAAAAAAAGGCCTATGGTTTGTCTGGTGAGCTTTGTGTTCCGTCAAATCATTTTTTAGGTTCGGTTCCTGCAATGGTAGGTGAGGTTAGTTATATTGACTCACGTATGGTACTCAGATCCGATCAGGAAAATGAGATTCAATCTGTAATTAAAGAGTTTAAGGAGATTCCTTCTGACAAACGTTACCCGCCGCCACACTGCACTCACCTCCACAGATCTGTACGCGTAGAGCAGGTTGTGCGCGAGCAGCAGATGCCGGCGCGGCCCCCCCCGCCCCCCCCGCCGCCACACTGCACTCACCTCCACAGATCTGTACGCGTAGAGTAGGTTGTGCGCGAGCAGCAGATGCCGGCGCGGCCCCCCCCGCCCCCGCCGCCACACTGCACTCACCTCCACAGATCTGTACGCGTAAAGAGGTTGTGCGCGAGCAGCAGATGCCGGCGCGGCCCCCGCCCCCGCCGCCACACTGCACTCACCTCCACAGATCTGTACGCGTAGAGCAGGTTGTGCGCGAGCAGCAGATGCCGGCGCGGCCCCCCCCGCCCCCCCCGCCGCCACACTGCACTCACCTCCACAGATCTGTACGCGTAGAGCAGGTTGTGCGCGAGCAGCAGATGCCGGCGCGGCCCCCCCCGCCCCCCCGCCGCCACACTGCACTCACCTCCACAGATCTGTACGCGTAGAGCAGGTTGTGCGCGAGCAGCAGATGCCGGCGCGGCCCCCCCCGCCCCCCCGCCGCCACACTGCACTCACCTCCACAGATCTGTACGCGTAGAGCAGGTTGTGCGCGAGCAGCAGATGCCGGCGCGGCCCCCCGCCTCCCCGCCGCCACACTGCACTCACCTCCACAGATCTGTACGCGTAGAGCAGGTTGTGCGCGAGCAGCAGATGCCGGCGCGGCCCCCGCCCCCGCCGCCACACTGCACTCACCTCCACAGATCTGTACGCGTAGAGCAGGTTGTGCGCGAGCAGCAGATGCCGGCGCGGCCCCCCGCCCCCGCCGCCACACTGCACTCACCTCCACAGATCTGTACGCGTAGAGCAGGTTGTGCGCGAGCAGCAGATGCCGGCGCGGCCCCCGCCCCCCGCCGCCACACTGCACTCACCTCCACAGATCTGTACGCGTAGAGCAGGTTGTGCGCGAGCAGCAGATGCCGGCGCGCCCAGCGCGGCGCGGCCGCCCCCCGCGCCCGCACCCGCTGCCACACCCCCCCGGCCGCGCAGCGCCCCGCCAGCGCTCGCGCCGGGACCATGCGCCGCTCTGACAATCATACATCAACCACATTGCATACTAATTTCTAGCCAAAATAACACATAACCAGAAAATACAAGGTAATTTGAAAACTTTACAGATCCGACCGACCTGTCCGACCCGAAAGGACATATCGATTTCAACACATATATACATATGTAAGCTCCGTGATACTTGGGGCAAACCGCTAGCCGAAATCGCTGGCTCAAGAATATTTTTTAGTTTCTAAAACTTTTTTTTTTTATTTGCTTTAAGTAGACAGACAAATAATCGTTATGGAAATCCTTGGGGAAGGCCTTTGTCCAGCAGTGGACGTCTTTCGGCTGAGAGAGAGAGAGAGAGAGACACACACAAACAATGATACAGCACCCTAAAGTAAATTAGAAAAAAATAAACTCACTCGCCAAAATAGAGCTCTTCTTCTTCAAACTCCTCGACTTGGACGTGGGGAATATACTCTTGCTGGTGGAGGAGGGCGTGTGCGCGGGGGACAGGATGACGTCACCGTCGCGGCGGGGCGCGGGCGCGGCCGGGGGGGCGGGCGACGCGGAGGGGAGGGGGCGACTCCAGGTTTATGGGGGGCAGCTCGCGGCGCTCCGAGGGGATCAGCTTGATCTCGTGTTTGGTGATGTGGCGTAGAGGCAGCGAGATCTGGCAGAAATGAAATAGTTAAGGCCCATTTAGACAGTACAATTTTCTTGTACAGGCAAGATCAATATTGGATGCAATAATTGCAATACAATCTAAAAATTTTGACATTGTGTAATTTGTTATTTAGATTTGTTGATTACTAATAGTCCGGTCATTCTATGTTTTCAGAAAAACTAATTCATAAAGTTTTGAAACTTGTGTGACATATACCTTCGGTTGTGGTGTTCAACGCTCACTACCCTCCCTGCCCTCCCCCTGACGCTACCCACTTTACTCTGAAATGTGTCCCCTTTACCGGTTTTATCACTTTTTCTCGAAAACTATTATAGATACGAAAAAGGTGTCAAAGGCAAAGAAGATCCTTATTAAATTCTTAATAAAATATGTCCCATGTCTTATTTTGATAGACTTGATGGTTTACCAGCTAAAAGTTGTGTTTGGGGCACACGTTGTGAAAATGTACCTAAAAAGAGGGGTATTGTTGCAGTTTTACTATTATATCTCGAAAAAGGCCCAGAATTTCGAAAACGTAGTGCTATTAAAAGTTTTAGAGCATTATATTCTGCGTTTAATGGGACTAAATACATATATTTTGGACCACTCAGTCCAATACTAGTGCTCAACGAAATTGCACAAATCCCACTGATATTGTAAATGTGAAAATTTAGATGTATGTTTGATAGTCAACTACGCAAAATCTACTAGACGGATTACGATGAAATTTGGTACACGGGTAGGAAAATACCGGGAATCGCACATAGGGTACTTTTGATCCCGAAATTCCTACGGGAGTAGGGCCCCGAGGCGCAGCCAATATAGCATTTTTCATAGGTATGGAAAACTTGCTACGCCCCGGGGTTCCGCTCAGTTAGGAATTTCGAGATAAAATTATCTTATGTGATTTTTTAAGTCTTTCTCTATTTGTGTACTAAACTTCATCGAGATCCGTCCAGTATACTTCGTGTGATCGAGTGACACAAATGTCAAGTTTGTATGGGAATTTTATCATTTAAGATAACATATACTAGATGCGCTCCGAGGCTTCGCTCCTGTGAGAATTTCAGAAAATAAGTAGATTATATGCATATTTAGGTTTAACTCTACTCGTCTACTAATTTTCGTCGAAATATGCTCGGTAGATTTTGTGTAATTGAGTAACAAACATACTTTTTTTTACGTTTGGATGTCTCGGATGTATGTTTGTTATTCAATTACACAAAATCTACCAGGCATATTTCAACAAAAATTTGTACACAAGTAGAGTTAAACCTAAAAATGCATATAATCTACGTTTTTTCTGAAATTCTCACAGGAGCGAAGCCTCGGGTGCATCTAGTATATTATCATAAATGATGAAGTTCCCACACATACTTGAAATTTTGTCACTCAATCACACGAAGTCTACTAGACGGATCTCGACGAAATTTAGTACAAATAGAAAGACTTGAAAAATCATATAAGATAATTTTTGTCCCAAAATTCCCAACTGAGCGGAGCCGGGGCGTAGCAAGTTTTCCATACCTATGAAAAAGGCAATATTAGCTGCGCCCCGGGGCCCTACTCCGTAGGAATTTCGGGATAATGAGTACCCTTTTGTGCTCATGCAGTATTTTTCTAGCAGTATATGAAATTTCATTGAAAATCCGTCCAGTAGATTTTGCGTAGTTGAGGATCAAACATACATCAAAACTTTCGCATTTAAAATATCTGTGGGAGTTTGTGCAATTTCGATGAGCACTGAGTATATAAAGACAGAGTGGTCCAAAATATATGTATTTAGTCCCATTAAACCTTGCAGAATTTAATGTTCTAAAACTTTAATAAGTACTATGCTTTTCGAAATTCTGGGTTTTTTTCGAGATATTATAGTAAAACTGCAACTAATACCCCTTTTTTACCGTACATTTTCTCCCCATGTGCCCCAAGACACAACTTTTAGCTCGTAAACCATCAAAGTCTAACAAAATAAGACATGGGACATATTTTATTAAGAATTTAATAAGGATCGTGCATCTTGCCTTTGACACCTTTTTCGTTTCTATCATAGTTTTTCGAGAAAAAGTGAAAAAACCGGTAAAAAGGGACACATTTCAGAGTAAAAAGGGGTAGCGTCGGGGGGGAGGGGTGAGGTAGTGAGCGTTGAACACCGCAACCGAAGGTATATGTCACACAAGTTTATATCAAAACTTTATGAATTAGTTTTTCTTCCCCATACATCAGTGATTACATAGAATGACCGGACTATAACTTTAGAATTGTGTCGTAATCACAATTTAAAGTTGAAAAAAATATAAAATAGAAATGAAATTAGTTTACCTGATTGGCATCAATGTGTTTTTGAGCGGCGAGTAGTCTGTAGGCAGGGGTGACCTGCTGCGGACGTGGATGACGCGCAGCGGCGAGTACAGCGGCGCGGGCGGCTGCGAGGCAGGGGAGCCGGGGGCGGAGGAGGGGGCGGCGGCGGGGGCGGCGCCGCGCGCAGCGTACTCGGCGGCCGCGCGGGGGGAGGGGGGGGACGCGCGGGGGAGACCTGCAAAGGCAGCCGATTTAACTTACAAATCCTAAAAACACAAATGTATCCAACGTCGATATTCAACGTGCGTAATCAACAAGATCCTACTGATATTATGAAAGTTGTGTGATTGGATTATTGTTTATTTTGATGTTTGTTGACTTTTTCACGCAAAAACTACTAGAAAGATTTCGCTTGTGCACGGATAGAATGAATCTGGAATGAGCTGGTTATATAGTACAGTGTTACCTGAGGCTCCTGTCGTCGTGTTCGTGCTGCGAGCGCCGGCGATGCTCCATCATCGCGATGTTGATGGTCTCCAGCACTCGCTGCCGGTCGCTGCCGTTAGCACCGGCGTCGCCGAACGGGAACTCCGTGCGCTCATCCGTCGTTCGCGATTTCTGATGACAAAATCCATATCCACACTAGTAACAACAATAATCCCTATATTCAGAGAGGAACTTCTCCGTCAATTATCTTCTAACTTAACTGGCGCATACCAGTTTGAAGTGTAGCTTTCTCTTATAACGGGGCAGTCTTTTTTGTTGCGCGGTATGGAATTCTCTGAAGTTATGTAGTCAGTGATAGAATAGTGTTATTGCCGTGTTACTTAGTTCATGTAACAATGTGACTATATGTGATGGTGTTATCAGCGCGATATTGAAGATCTTAGTTGTTGGACAGTCTTGATGGTCAAATTGTGTTTGGTTATTTAGCACGGAGGACCGTTCAGTAAAACTCACTGGTTGAAACGGACCTGCGTGGTGGGCCGCGGACCCTTGCCCCGAGTAGGATAGGGCCATGAGAAATGGACCAAATTAATTTATTTAATTACATCTCTTATATCTACCAAAAAAGAGGTTAGTGTTAAATGATTTCATAATCCGTGAATAACAGAGGAATCCCTGGATATTTTGGGCTGTAATTTGAGGTAGGAGTTGTGTACCTTGTCTATTATAAGCTGTACATGTTATTTTGGAAATACCCTCATCTTAACAGTCAATTTGATCTGAGTCTTGTGCCCACATGTGTTCACGTGAACCCGTTGTTGAAATATCTGTATTGTGTTCTGAGCTCGGCCCCCCTGAACCCTTCTGCTCATTCTGATGTTATTTTTTCGACATACATATATGTTTGGTTCATAGCCATTGTAATAATCAAATGTAATAATCACTTGTTGTTGCAGGATCGCCTCGCCGATGGCCGAGCTGGACTTCTTGAAGTCCAGGATCTGGTCCGCCTTCTCCGCCGAGTGCACGAGGATCGTCGGACTGCAAACAATAATAAAGCATCGTCGAATTGTTGTGTTTTATTTCTTGCTTTGAGTTTTTTTTATTTTTCATAGCTTCACTTTAAAGCAACTCGAGTTTTCAAAGAAATACCAAACCATTTTTATAAAAAGTAGTTTCTCAATTGGTCTCGATACTTTTTATACATAGTACGATGCAGCTGCAGTGTTACCTGTCAGTGGGCGTACTAGACGCCTCGGGTATGACCTGAGTGACCAGGTCGCTGGGCTCGTTCGCTCCCCCGAAGTCATACGCCGGCGTCGAGTGACTCTTGTCTAGCTTGCCTCGCGCGGGAGGCGGTGGTCGGGGGCGGGGGAAGGGGGTGGGGCGGGGTCGGAGGCGGGGCAGGGGGACGGGGACGGGGAGGGATCGAGAGGGGAGGAAGCGGGAGCGCGCGCGGGGCAGCACGCCGAGGCAGGTGCGCGGCCGCGGGGACAGTTCAGAATCCTGTGCTGCATGATAGCGCCTGGAAGTTCATCGAAAAATAACAATATTTAAGAGCCAGTTCGTACGTCTCGTTTCGGTAACTGACTCACTCACACAATATAACATTTTTAAAGATGTGTGGAAAACGACCTTTTTCAAAAAGTATCAAGGCCGAGCTGCGTCTTTATAGCAAAGGGAGCAAAACGAGTAGCCTTTCACGGCTTTTCACCTAATTCAAACCGACAACTCTGCTTTGTAGATGACTTTTTCCATTTTCAAAAACTGTTTGTAAGCCATCACGGAATTCCAAAAGTAAATTGCCCTGCACCGTACGCGAGGTCCTTGCTCATCGCGCCCTCACGCAAATACTAATTTGTTGGGAAATAGAGCGCACTCATAGACATAGACAACATCTGTCACTGTCAAGTTTTTCCACATTTTGTTTTCCTTTCTTCCTACGTTGATCTCATGCGATATATTGTTCTACTGAAGTTAGTTACTGTCAATAAACTGAATCATTTAGTTAATTACTAGTTTTTCATTAAATTTGTTTTATAAATCGCAAAATTACAGACTACAAGCATTTCGGAACAGGTCACAGCTGTGTGATACCATATAGAATGAGATATGAAAACGTAGACGGGCGTGTGTAGGCAGAGCAACGTGAGAGTTACCATTGTCCCTCCTGTAGAAGGCGTTGTCGGGCTCGGGGCTGTGCTGCTGGCGCCGCGTTCCCAGCGCTCGGAGCGCAGCTGCTGCCAGAACTGCACAGGAACAAAATGAGGGAAAAACATATTTTACATTAGCTGCGCCCCGGGGCTTCGCTCCCGTGGGAATTTTGGAATAAAAAAGTACCCTATGTGCTATTCCCGGTAGTTATCTACCCGTTTACCAAATTTCATCGAAATCCGTCCAGTATATCTTGCGTGATTTAGTAACAGACATCCTCACAGACTCACATCCAAACTTTCGCATTTATAATAATAGTAGGATTTTAGGTAATGAATAATTCAAATTCGTAGAAGGTTGTTGCATTTGTTTGTTATTTTATATTTGTTCATTGCGTACTTTATACCAGTTTGCGAACCAATAAATCATCACTAATATTATAAATGCGAAAGTGAGTTTGTTTATTTATTTGTTACCTCTTCACGCTTCATCTACTGAACCAACTTTCCTAAAAATTTACATACACATGAGTTAAAAAGTACGGAGAAGGACATAGGAGTAACTTTCATCTCGGGAAAAAACACTGATCCCGTGGGAAATTCACGCGAGCGAAGCCGCGGGCAAAAGAAAGCTGAAGTAAAAATTAAATTATAAAATCTATATTTCAACTTCAAGAAATATCCAGATAAAAAAGTATCTACTATTTGCCAGCTAAGTTTTCCTCAAACCCTGACATAGCGTTACCTGTTCGATGGTGTGGCTGGGCCTTGCGCGCCGACGCTGGCGCCGCCGATGCTGTGCCGGCGTTGCGGCGCCGCGCGCGCGGCGGCGGCAGGTACAGTCTGGTACACGGGGGAACATTACTTATTATTACATTTATTAAATCATTACATAGAAGAAGTATACTGACTTTTTACATACAAGAAACCTAATAGTACATTACTGCCGCGGCCTATAATGACTACTTTGCTGGTCGCGCTGATGATGCCGGAAGGCTACGCTGTGGCGGCCGACACAACGCGCGGTCAGCGTGCAGCAACGCTTGATGGACGAGCTGAGATGTCGGCCGAGACCGTAGGTCGAGGCCGACACAACGGGAACGGCGAGACGAGGACAGCAAAGAACTGCAAGCGGATCCCAAGCTGGAAGGCCTGAGCGTAGCTAGGCTACTGACCAGCATCGAGCAATCATAAGCGAGACCTAAAAAAAAACAAAGAAGTAAACAAAAGCCAAAAATGACTTTTTTCGGTTTAGCGAAAATTTTGTTTTATTTAGTGACTTTTTGGCTAAAAATGAGCTCTCAAAAGCGAAAAATTCTTCCGATTCATTATGTTGTTTAACACCGCCAGGCATTAAAGATGAAGCTAAATTAGTGGTTGAAATTGGATACCGCGAAACTCAATGGGAAAATATAGCTTGCATATGAAAAATTTGTGCATCAATCCGGGAAAGTCGGTATTGAATTTTAGTAACTTTGTACTTTTCATAATTGTCATTTTAATTAAATTTCTAGTTGATTAATATATTTTTATTTAAATTAAATTACTTGCTGGGTTTTATTTAGATTTGGTACTTGCATTTTTGAGTAAAGCACTATACAAGCCCTTGGCCTAATGACTGCTTCGCTGGTCACCCGCAATGATTGCCTCGCGCTAGCCTAGCTACGCTCTAGGCCTTCAGCTTGGGTATCGTTGCAGCCCTTGCTGTCCTCGCTGCTGTCGGCCTCGACCTACGGTCTCGGCCGACATCTCCGCTTTCGTCCATCAAGTGCTGCACACTGACCGCTGCTGTATGTCGGCCTGGAGCTGCGCTCTCGACCATCATCGGCGCGACCTTAAGTAGTCATTATAGTCATTATAGGCCGCGGCAGTAATGTACTATAAGTATATCAATCCAACATACACTATAATATAATAAACTGTAACTGGTCTGTGTCTGTGCTCTGGATAGGATATGTTTAGAAAAAAAACTACAGGGGGTTGTTTATATATATATATATTTGTATTTGTATGCTTGTCTTTCTGACTATCTTTCCGTCTGTCTGTCTTTTCTGTTTGTATGTTTGTAAGCGCATGACGCAAAAACTACTGAACCAAAATATATGGTTTTCACTGTTGTATTGTTGAAGGTCTGACTTAAAATCTGGCATAGGTTTCATCTTGATGCACGCCGTTGAGAACCGAAGATATAATCATTAGTAATTTACGCGGGGATGAAGTCGCGAGCACAGGTAGTAAATAAAAAAGCAATGGAGTAAAGACCGAACTTCAATATATGTGATAATGAATGTCCCTGACCTGGAGCTGGGCAGATGCTGCGTGGGCGAGGCGGGCGGCGACAGCTCGCTGTCGACGACGCGGGCGACGCGGCGCGCGCGGGCGGCGCGGGCGCGGGCGTCGGGGAGTACCTGCGGACAACGACGCCGCACTCGCAGCGGCAGCTGCGTGTGCGCGTGCGCCGTGCGCGTCATCAGAGATACCTGTGTATGTGTGCGTGCAGCCGGTGCAGGCGGGGGTGGCGAGCGCGGGCGGCGCAGGGGCGCGCGACGCCGCACTCGCAGCGGCAGCTGCGTGTGCGCGTGCGCCGTGCGCGTCATCAGAGATACCTGTGTATGTGTGCGTGCAGCCGGTGCAGGCGGGGGTGGCGAGCGCGGGCGGCGCGGGGCGCGCGACGCCGCACTCGCAGCGGCAGCTGCGTGTGCGCGTGCGCCGTGCGCGTCATCTGAGATACCTGTGTATGTGTGCGTGCAGCCGGTGCAGGCGGGGGTGGCGAGCGCGGGCGGCGCGGGGGCGCGCGACGCCGCACTCGCAGCGGCAGCTGCGTGTGCGCGTGCGCCGTGCGCGTCATCAGAGATACCTGTGTATGTGTGCGTGCAGCCGGTGCAGGCGGGGGTGGCGAGCGCGGGCGGCGCGGGGCGCGCGACGCCGCACTCGCAGCGGCAGCTGCGTGTGCGCGTGCGCCGTGCGCGTCATCAGAGATACCTGTGTATGTGTGCGTGCAGCCGGTGCAGGCGGGGGTGGCGAGCGCGGGCGGCGCGGGGGCGCGCGACGCCGCACTCGCAGCGGCAGCTGCGTGTGCGCGTGCGCCGTGCGCGTCATCAGAGATACCTGTGTATGTGTGCGTGCAGCCGGTGCAGGCGGGGGGTGGCGAGCGCGGGCGGCGCGGGGGGCGCGCGACGCCGCACTCGCAGCGGCAGCTGCGTGTGCGCGTGCGCCGTGCGCGTCATCAGAGATACCTGTGTATGTGTGCGTGCAGCCGGTGCAGGCGGGGGGTGGCGAGCGCGGGCGGCGCGGGGGGCGCGCGACGCCGCACTCGCAGCGGCAGCTGCGTGTGCGCGTGCGCCGTGCGCGTCATCAGAGATACCTGTGTATGTGTGCGTGCAGCCGGTGCAGGCGGGGGGTGGCGAGCGCGGGCGGCGCGGGGGGCGCGACGCCGCACTCGCAGCGGCAGCTGCGTGTGCGCGTGCGCCGTGCGCGTCATCAGAGATACCTGTGTATGTGTGCGTGCAGCCGGTGCAGGCGGGGGTGGCGAGCGCGGGCGGCGCGGGGGCGCGCGACGCCGCACTCGCAGCGGCAGCTGCGTGTGCGCGTGCGCCGTGCGCGTCATCAGAGACACCACGGCCGCGCCGCTCAACCGACGACGCAGCGGCCCGCCACCTGGACACATTCAATGGGAATAAAGAGAATATGGATAGATGTTTATCAATCAATCACGCATGACATATAAAAAAGACATATAAAAAAATGACCTGCACGATCTCATCTCCGTCATGCACGGCGCCTGATGCATGCGCGAGCCGAAGCGGATGTCGGCCAGTTGGTGGTGGCCGCAGAAGGACGGAACTACATCAAAGCCCAAGGGCTTCTCGCCCTGACGTAAGGTTACGGCGTCGATGGACGCTGGCTGCAGAATCATCGGGTCACACACATCCTGAAAGTAAAATGATCTCTTAATACTAGATAAGACAAAATTGATTAATGATGGACACTTTTTTTTTCACCTATACAATATATGCAAGGTTTTACTTAGTCTACGATCTAACCCAGAGTTCATCTGCACTTTCCTGAAATGTAATGTAGACCTGCTTAGACATTAGATTGATATCAACTGACGTGATAGGAACTCGGTATCAAAACAACATAAAAGCATTTGGACTATTTAGATTCGGCTTGATAATGACCTGTATGATGTAGTCAGCCTGCGCGGCCGCGCTGGCGGCGGCGGCGGCCACGGCGCGCGCGGGCTGCTCGGCGCCGCGGTCGCGCGGCGCGCTCGTGCACGCCTCCAGCGCCAACTTCAGCAGCGCCGCCTTGCGCTCGCCCAGCCCGGACGCCGCGCCCACCGGGCCCAGCGGTCCAGCCAGCACACTAAAGGCTTCACTGCGCGAACCTTCACAGTAAAAAGATTTATGCCTTTAAAAAAAGTGAACTATGTTCTCTAAAATAGACTTCACCAATCCCCCACCATTAACGCCATCAATCATAACATCATTTAATCCACAAGGGTTTATGTCTACAACCGAAGTTTACTAATTTATAATACACTCATTCTTGTATCAACTCACGGTGCTAGCGACGTCTGCCAAGGCCTGCGGGTCGAGGCGCGCGTCCGGTTGCAGCCGCAGCGCGCGCCAGCGAGGTCGCCACCGCAGACACCTTCAACGCAAGCTGTTGGACGCACTCGCGGCGGGCTTCGTATTGCTGCAGAAGCATTATCCATTTATTACAAAATAAGTAAAAACCAGAACTGCTGATAAAGTTAAAACAACTAAACAGGTTCTCTTGAATCTCAGCAAACAACAATCTTCATTTGTTTATTAATACAAATGTGTGTCCTATTTGTTTTCTTCTAATAAAATGACTAAACAAATAAAAATACAATAACAACAAATAGACATGAATAGGAATCAAAGCAAAATAAAAAGAAGCTTTTTGCTGTGAATGTTAACAACTCCATAATCTGTTGTCACAATATCTGCTGAGACAGAAATGTACTCCTACCTAAATGATGTTAATACCAAAATGTGAAATTAAATAGAATTCATTGATATTATTTTGTTTGTAATATATTGGGTAAAACTAAACGCGGGCGTTTCGCATTGCTGCCGCCAGAGGGCGTTCGGGGTTCTCACACTGCTCGTGCGAATGGCTCGCGGACGTCCGCCATTGCATTGTCCCGGGCGATATCGGTTTGATTTTAATACGCGGAGCGGTCTCGCGTCTTTTGCTTGTTGTTTAGTTTGAGTGATAATTGTGAATTTCCTGTTTGTTAAATAACTATTGAATTTGTGTTTGTGAAAAACTCTGTTATTGTGACTTTTTCTTGTGAGAGGTGAAACGTGGCTGGCTGTTCACATCTGACTGTTCCCGAGTGAAACTACGGGAAGAAATCTATTTAGTTGTCCTGGGGAATTGAGATCTCAAGGGTTAGGTAGGGTGATTAGGAATTCCCCCTTCCCGAAGACACTCAAGTTTGGATCCGAAGAGAAAGAAGATTTAATTTGGTAAGTGTTCAATTGTATTTAATTTATAGGTTAGGTTATCATATAGGGCCCTGTAGCTCCCTTCATAAGCTACGGTGGTAGCAGACTGCGTATAGCTTAAGTTAGATTCTAGTCGGACAAGCGTGGTGTCGCGTGGAGATTTTTCCCGGTACTTAATTTTACCGGTAGATTTTTCCCGGTAAAGTTCCGGTACAGAATTCTTCCCGCCGCTTCGTTTGTCCGGATTCTCTCTGCCACATTTTCTGGCAGCAGAGCGTAGTTGCTCTGCACATTTTCTGGTAGCAGAGCGTAGTTTATCTACCCTCTATTTGTTCGTTTGTAAAAAATAATTAATTGTTTGTAAAAATTATTAGATTTTTCTTAGTTTGTTTGTATAAGAATATTTGTAACCTTTTTTGTATTTGTTTGCGGTTTGTACCGTGCGTTCCGGGTTTGTGCCATTCTCATACCTACCGCGGTTCTTCGTGTAGTTGCTTGATTTTGTTGTTTTTTATTTACCTTTTGTTATTTTTTGTTTGTGACTTGACGCGATGGCGAAGGCCTCAATGCTAGGGCGACACTCGCCAACGAATTGAGATGGTTTGTGACGGCCGGAGGACTCCTGTCCCGGAAGGACAGGGAGGGCGCCATACTGCTAAGAGCGGATCCACCTCCACTCACGATTGATTAGCGCGGAAGCGGCCATGGCGGCGCTTACCGAAGCCGATCTTACCCCGGAGGCCTACGCAGGTCACATGGCGGACATGGACCAGATCCTGAGTCTGCACGATGATATCGCGGAGGCGGTGACCGCAATAAGGGCGAGACAGGCTGGCGGACCAGCCCCTCGCACACCTGTTAGACAGGAAGGACCAGCGGTTACTGGTCGGCTCCCCACCCTTCAGCTGTCCCACTTTGGGGGTAGGATGGAGGAGTGGGTAGCATATAAAAATATGTTTGAGTCCCTGGTCGTAGCACGACAGGATTTGTCGAAGGCCCAGAAGATGGCCTACCTCCTCTCCACTCTTGAGGATGAAGCGCGGTCGCTCATCCAGCACCTCCGGGTGGAGGACGACCAGTACGACACGGCTTGGGAGTTATTGAACTCCCGCTATCAAAACTTACGTTTGTTAGCGGATGCGCACGCCGCACAGTTGATGGCCCTGCCCAAGGTGGCCAACAGGGCACAGTTGCGCCTGCAGTTGCTCACGCCCGTTACAGTGGCCTGTAACGCGCTCCGCACACTGGGGCTGCCGGTGGACCAATGGTCCTTTTTGCTGGTGCACATTGTATTGGGCAAATTACCCAATGACATCCGCTCGCGATTTGAGCGCGAGAATGCGGAACGGGATAGCACCACCCTACCAACATTCACTGACTTGGTGAAGTTTTTGGAGTTTGAGGCACGGGCTGCTGAGAATACCATGACGGACTCAGCGCCATCCAGAGCGCCTGAACGTAGGCCCTTGGAACCCTCATGGCGAGGAGGCCCCAACAGGGACGGCAACCGCCACCGCGTGGAGCTGGTGCGCGGGTTGCACACACGGCAGCAGTCGCGAGGGACGCGGACTGCCTGCAATGTGGTCGGATGGGCCACAGCCTGCTGCAATGCAGGGACTGGCAGGGACTGCCAGTACAAGATCGGCGCCGCATGGCAAAGCGGCATGAACTTTGCTTTTATTGTTTGGGCGGTCACTATGCACGTGACTGTCCCAGTGCCATACCATGCAGTGCATGCCGTGGGCGGCACCACGCGATGCTTTGCATGAACCGCAACGGGGATGGCACCCGGATGTTGAGGCAGGGGTCCCCTATGGGCGGGGGCGCTCCTGCGCGAAGCCCTCCACCACCGGACGGAGGACGCGGCTTCGCTCGTCGCACCCCCCCTCGGGAGGGGGGTCGCGTACCTGCGCGGGTCTTGGCGGACCGGGACCACGCGCCCCAAGGTCATGGCCAGTATGTAGCTGGCCAGGCCCCGGATAGGGCCCCCATGGGCGGGGGCCCTAGATCGGACGTGAGAGTGGGGACACCCCCCTCCACGCGGGTTACCACTACCCAACACATGCAGCCGCAGCGGTTTTCTCCGCCGCTGCACGAGTACCCACGGCTGGAGTACCACCCGCCGTACCATATGTATGGCCGGGCCGCGGGTTATGCCCCCCTCAGATGGGGATGTGCACTCGCCCGCCATATTATCCGGGTCAGTGGCGCGCCCCTGGTTTGGAGAGAGTGGGAGCCCGTAACTAGCTTGCTCCCTTGCTGGGACAGAGCCGCGGACGGTTCTGCTCCCTACCGCGGTGGTCCGCGTATGGGGTCGTAGGGGGAAGCCATTAATTTGAGAGCTCTGTTGGACTCAGGGGCTCAAAGCAGTTTGGTTACCACTCGAGTGGCACGCCAGTTAGGTTTAGTCGTGGAAGACTCGCCTGTGCCACTTCTTGGAGTTGGTGGCATACAAGTGAAGTGTCTGACGGGCCAGACACTTGTCACCTTTTCTTCGCTGAAGTCCTCCACAATGAGGATCACGACTTCGGCTATGGTAATGGATACCATTGCGGGTTGGCACCCCTCGACAGACATACCGCCGGGTGTGTTGTCTTTGGTTTCGGGTCTGGATTTGGCCGACCCCTTTGTCTTTCATCCCGGCCCAGTGGACTTGCTCCTGGGCTCGGACGTATTGGGTTGGATTTTGTTGGGTACACAGAAGGCTCTGGGTTCGTCTTCACTGATGGCAGTGTCTACGATTTTTGGTTTTGCCCTGATGGGCCCTGTGTTTGATAATGGCACCGCGGAGGAGCCACCGGTCGTCGCATCAGCGTCCTTGGCCAAGACCATGCAAAGGTTTTGGGAGGTGGAGGAGCCACCTATGAGTTCCAGGGTGGATCCGGAACACGCTGAGTGCGAAGCCCTTTTTCGATCGACCACGGAGAGGTTGCCCTCCGGTCGGTTTGTAACTAGGTTACCCTTTGTTGCCTCTCGTCCTAGCCTAGGGCAAAGTAGGGGGCTTGCGGAGAAACGACTGCTGTCCATGGAGCGACGCATGCAGCGTGACCACGTACTTCGCGATAAATATATTGAATTTATGCGCGAGTACGAGGATTTGGGTCACATGTCTCCGGCTCGAGTTGATTGGAGCTCAACTGAGCATTATTTTTGCCCCACCACGCGGTGGTGAAGGCCTCAACGGGCAAGTTGCGGACTGTCTTTGATGGGTCCGCACCCACTTCGAACGGGGTTTCGTTGAATCTGTGTTTGCATTCGGGTCCCAAATTGCATAGGGACATAATTGACATCATCTTGAACTTTAGAAGACATCAAGTGGTTTTTGGTGCGGACATCCGGATGATGTTCCGCCAGACAGTCATACATCCTGAGGACAGGCGATTCCAGTTGATACTCTGGCGTGAGCGCCCTGAGGATCCTGTGACGGTGTATGAACTCAACACAAACACGTATGGTTTGAAATCTAGTCCCTATATCGCCATCAGATCATTGCTTGAATTGGCAGAGCGGGAACGGATCCGCTTTCCCCGTGGGGCTTCCGTGCTGTCACGTGACTTGTATGTAGATGACGTGTGCACCGGAGCCCAAAGTATTGAGGAGGCCCTCCTACTGCGGGATGAATTGATTGAAATATTGAAGACAGGTGGCTACGAGCTACGTAAGTGGTTGTCTAATGAGCCTAAAGTTCTAGAAGGGATCCCGGAGGATCACCAACAGAACCCTCACCTGTTTGAGGATGTGGATGATCCCAACAGGATAGCGGTGCTGGGCATGCAGTACCAGCCGCTAACCGATATTTTCACATTCAAAGTGGACTTGGAAATACCAAAAGTCTGGACTAAGAGAACGGTGTTGTCCGTAATAGCCCGTATGTTTGATCCAAGCGGTTGGATCAGTCCAGTGATATTCTCTGCGAAGTGTCTTCTTCAGAGACTTTGGACTTTGGGCGTCTCGTGGGACGAGCCGCTGTTTGGCTCTCCATTGGATGATTGGCTCGAGTTGTTTTCATCGATTAAGGAAGTCAATCGGATTGCCTTGCCTCGTCGAATATTGCCCCCCGGGAAATATCGAGCCAGCCTGCATGGCTTTTGTGACGCGTCGGAGCGAGTCTACGCCGCGTCAGTCTATATGCGGACAGTTGACGCCGATGGCCGGGTCAATGTCTCGCTTTTGTTAGGGAAGAGCAAGGTCGCCCCCATCAGGACTAGGCTGACTATTCCCAAGCTTGAGTTGAGTGGAGCTCACCTTCTTTCTAAATTGTTGCATCACGTTGCATGTGAGCTGGCGGCCACGGTCGAGATACGAGACATCTTCGCCTGGTCGGATAGCCAGGTCGCGCTTGCATGGTTGCGCGCGGCCCCACATACCTTGGAGGTTTTTGTTGGAAACAGGGTTTCCCAAATCCAGAATATCGGAATTGATATAACATGGAGACATGTGCCGGGAGAGCTTAACCCAGCGGACTGTGCTTCCCGAGGTTGTACGGCACCAGAATTGGTGTCACACCCGCTCTGGTGGGGTCCAGAGTGGCTGATGGGATCAGAAACATCTTGGCCTGTCTGTCAGACAGATGTTACTTCTTTGAGTTTGACTGGGCTTCGTGTACATGCTGTAGTCGCTGAGATGACGTCGGAGCCGGATTGGCTACTTGCTCGGTATAGCAGCTTGGATAAGCTTCTGGGTGTTACCAGTTGGATTAAGCGTTTCATACATAATTGTAGAAACCCACATGCAAAGCGGTTGGAGCCGATTGCAGGTGCAGAAGAGCGCCGGAGCGCATTGTTGCATTGGGTCCGTGTCGTGCAGACCGGACGGTTTGAGTCAGAGCTTCGTATTTTGCGCGACGGACGCGCTAAGTTGAAGGGCGCGGTCGCTCGTTTGAACCCGTACATCGACTCGGATGGGCTTCTTCGGGTTGGAGGCAGGCTCCGGAAGGCGGATCTTCCATATGAGACTCGCCATCCTCTGTTGTTGCCCAAGGGCGGACCCTTGGTGCAGCTTTTGGTGTCTGATCGACACATTCGTAACGCCCATGCTGGGTGCAATGCTTTGTTGGCTATTTTGCAACGCGAGTTTTGGATTTTGTCTGCCCGAAGAGCAATCCGTAGTGTCCTGTTTCGATGTATTGCATGTTATAGGTTGAAGGCATCCACGATGCAACCACAGATGGGTGATTTGCCCGCTGATCGAATCCGACCTTCGAGACCGTTTGACGGCGTTGGAACCGATTTTGCCGGTCCCTTTTCGATCAAGGCTTCTCCCTTTCGTAATGCCCGTATTGTGAAGGGCTATTTGTGTGTATTTGTTTGTTTGGCCACCAAGGCTGTCCATTTGGAGGTGGTATCGGCTCTGACTACGGAGGCCTTCGTCGCCGCGTTGGATCGCTTTGTTTCGCGTCGAGGTCTACCTTCCCTTATTAGGTCTGACAATGGCACAAACTATAAGGGAACTGTAAATTATCTTAAGGATGTTTCTGTGTTTATTGATAAAAATTGTACTAGTTTAAGTCAAATTGCTGCCCAAAGGGGAATAACCTGGAAGTTTAGTCCCCAAGTTGCCCCCATTGGGGAGGGATTTTTGAAGCGGCTGTGAAATCCGCAAAGACCCACCTCCGCCGCATTATCGGAGAAACGGCTCTAACTTTTGAAGAGCTGGCCACAGTGTTTTGTAAAGTTGAGGCGGTCCTCAACTCTCGTCCTCTCTGTCCGCTATCTCCAGATCCAAATGACTTGGAAGCTCTCACCCCTGGTCATTTTTTGGTGGGAGGGCCGTTGAATGCCCTGCCCGAATACCCGTGGAAGGATGAACGCGTATATCGGTTGTCGCGTTTTCAAATGTTGCAGCAAATGAGCCAGGACTTTTGGCGTCGCTGGTCGCTTGAATATTTGCATTTGCTGCAGCAAAGAGTGAAGTGGACAGACAGGACTGAGCCTCCCAAGGAGGGTGATTTAGTATTGTTAAAAGAGGCAAATTTGCCCTCATTGCTTTGGCGACGAGCTCGCATATTACGTTTGATTCTTGGCGGAGATGGCACTCCGCGTGTGGCTGAGGTGTTGGTCGACGGTTCGATTTTAAGGAGAGGTGTGACCTCTCTCGCCCGCCTTCCCGTAGAGTAAGCTAGCGGTCTGCTTCTCAGACCGGGACGGGGGGATGTTTGTAATATATTGGGTAAAACTAAACGCGGGCGTTTCGCATTGCTGCCGCCAGAGGGCGTTCGGGGTTTTCACACTGCTCGTGCGAATGGCTCGCGGACGTCCGCCATTGCATTGTCCCGGGCGATATCGGTTTGATTTTAATACGCGGAGCGGTCTCGCGTCTTTTGCTTGTTGTTTAGTTTGAGTGATAATTGTGAATTTCCTGTTTGTTAAATAACTATTGAATTTGTGTTTGTGAAAAACTCTGTTATTGTGACTTTTTCTTGTGAGAGGTGAAACGTGGCTGGCTGTTCACATCTGACTGTTCCCGAGTGAAACTACGGGAAGAAATCTATTTAGTTGTCCTGGGGAATTGAGATCTCAAGGGTTAGGTAGGGTGATTAGGAATTCCCCCTTCCCGAAGACACTCAAGTTTGGATCCGAAGAGAAAGAAGATTTAATTTGGTAAGTGTTCAATTGTATTTAATTTATAGGTTGGGTTATCATATAGGGCCCTGTGGCTCCCTTCATAAGCTACGGTGGTAGCAGACTGCGTATAGCTTAAGTTAGATTCTAGTCGGACAAGCGTGGTGTCGCGTGGAGATTTTTTCCCGGTACTTAATTTTACCGGTAGATTTTTTCCCGGTAAAGTTCGGTACAGAATTCTTCCCGCCGCTTCGTTTGTCCGGATTCGCTCTGCGCACATTTTCTGGCAGCAGAGCGTAGTTGCTCTGCACAATTTAATTATCCAAAGCACATAATAACTACAATCAGTTGTCCTTTTATTTACTGGTTAATACACAATAATATTAAATATGTAAGTGTGTACTTTATTTGTAATAAAAACAACCATGTACATTTTTAGATAAAGAACTAATAAACATTAGTAATAACATTTTATTTTATTCCATAAATGCAATCCTTCGCGTAGAGCAATAAAACAGTGAACTTCTGTCACTGAAGTGTGGAAAGTAGATAACAATACAGATAGTGCAGCTCTGAGTCACCACTTGCATTCTTGTCCGACCCACTGCTTGATGGATTTATAGTGCACAGATAAAGATGGCTACAGCCACGGCTATAAATCGATGCCACTCCTGCCCACTGAGTGACACATTCATTACTGTTGTTGTGCAACTTAACAAATAGGTTACACTAACTACTTTGCACTGCACTACGATAACTATTTGAAGCAGACTAAAACTTCTGAATTGAAACCAGGAGCCTAGTCAATGGACTCGTACCCGAAAAGAGCTAGTGAGGAGAGACCTTAAAACTATGGTTTAATGTCGTTATGGGACAGATTGCAATAAAAGAGAAAGTTAAAAAAAACTACTGCACTTTATAAATCAGTACAGTTGCAGTACAAAGATTTGCAAACAGATTAACTTCAAAACTTTTATATTATTGATAGGATTTTTCAGCAAATAGTGCTATAATTATTTAGATATGCAAACTTTGACTATACTAGTCTGACCATCAATCCTAATCTGACCACTAGGAAAAACTCATCTTTTTAGGTGATAGAGAAATTTAATTATCAACTTGAAATATTTGATCTTGATCATTTTCTCTATCATTATATCTCTTACTAAAAAATAAGCCAGAATCTTCACTACTAAATAACACTATGTTTGTACATAACGAGTATGTTGTCTATACTGTTGTGCATAGGAATAGAAAAGCTTCTTAGGCAAAGAAATGCTAGAAAACTGTCCACTTTAATTTAGAGAAAGAAACAAGTTTAAAATACTTGTGATACAATACAATGACTAAAAAGAAGAGAATTTCACCTGATAACCTTAAGCAAATGTTTAGCCTAGAGAAATAATAGTAAGTGATAGGTAGTTATTCTAGTCATAACACAACTGCCATGGAAAATAGAGGTCTACTAATAAAAGAGTATTAGCCTTTCATTACATATAAACAAAGTGTAATGAAGCAGAAACACTCCACAAAGTTAGCGTAAGTGCTCGACACGCTTCCAGCAACAATTCCTGATGGCCAATGATATGCACTTCTGCCGAGGTATTCCAGGTCGTCGCACCTCAGGGTCAGCAGCTTGGCCCCGTCCAGCTGCTGTCGCCGTAGCTCGGCGGGGATATAGCGGGCCACCGTGGGCCCCAGTCCTGCGACTTTCAAAACACTGAGTCAGCATTCGACACCGACTGGACAAAACGAGACAGACTTTGCAACATAAATTCACGTGTAAATCAGGCCCACCTGAAAGCCAGTCCGCCACTTGATCTGGATTCCATTCTGCAACGTTTAAACTAGCCATTTGGAAGGACAGGGGGCATGTTTTGCTTTCCAATCAGCTTTTAAAAATACGAAAGCGGTAGAACAATCATGAACCAAAATTCAGATGACTGACTGATGAGATGATATAGCGTCTCACAGAAAAGTTAGGTTTCAAACTGTCGTATGTCCAAAGTCAATGTCATGCAAGTCAAAGCAGTAATGGAATGAGGGCAACTGACTTCCATAGAGTTGGCATCTGCTCATCTCTTAGGGCGTAAGAAACTAGACCCTATCTCTACTACTAAATTGAAAACGCACAATAACAATGGCTACCCTCTCACTATTAACACCTACATCATTTGGGTTGCTTATATCTTATAAGTTAAGTTGCTGGGCAAGCAAAAGAAATTAGCTTGGAAATCAAAAGCAGTGAGCGGTCAGGAGAAAATAAGTGAAACTCTGACAAAATAAAAAAATATTAAGTATCTCTTTATCTTTCTTACTGAAATACGTATAAAGCTGTCTCGTTCTTTTATTGTATTATTATTTGTAGGTACGTCTAGAGATCCTTGAGTCTGAGCATACGGATAATCAGTTTACTTACACATAGTCACTAGATGGCACTAGTAGTATTTCAGACCTTTGATTTCAGGATTTGAAAAAAATATCAAAAGAAAAAAAATATTGCCAGGATTCTAGCGAATTCAGTAATGGATGGTGCCGTTACTTTTCGGTTAAGAGTCAGTACCTATTCTTTGCGTTACTCCAAAGACAAGAACATCGCAAACCTATAAATGAGACCCTATGGATCAGATCAGAGGTAGGTATATTATTTTTAACTGAGATGTTTTGTCAATCGTTTACAATCCCTGATTTCGGATGATTTTTTACTCGTGATGTTGGTTGTTTAAAAATGTGTTTGGATGGCACAGTCAGTTTTCCATAAATATAAAAGTACTCTGTGCTGTCAGTGCTGTATTATCATACATAAACGCCTTTTTCCCGTGGGGGTAGGCCATTGAATTAGAATATATTATTTACTAGGTTTTACCCGCATGAATTTCCCACGGGAACAGTTCCGGGATGAAAGGTACCCTATGTCCTCCAGTACTTTCTATGTGTATGCGAGAATTTCAGGACGATCAGTAGATCAAAGCCTGAAAAAGGTAACAAAAAAAATAAACAAACTCACTTTCGCATAATGCGAAAGTGAGTTTGTTTATTCTTTTGCGGGTAATCGAAAATCGAATTTACAAAATATTAGTTTCTGGTTAGGATAGATTAGGATTAGGATAATTCAATGGAGTAGGCAGATACTAGCGATTTCCACTTGCTACACGATTCTTTTTTTTCATCTAGGATATTAAATACTAGCTTTTGCCGCGGCTTTGCTTACGTGAATTTCCCACGGGAACAGTGCTTTTTCGGGATAAAATGTAACCTATGTACGAATTCCAGGTCATTATCTACCTCTGTACGCAGAACACTAATCGAAATCCGTCCAAGTAGATTTTGCTATTGATTGAGTAACAAACAAACATCCTCCTCACAAACTCACAAATTTCTTGCTCACACTCTCAAACTCACATCCAAACATTCGCATTTATAATATTAGTATGGATTCAAAGTAGGATAGTTACTAGATATGTAGTACTAACTAACTTATTTTATAGGAAGACCAAAAGAAACGACAATTATATTTTAATCTTAAATGTATAAATAGAATAGCAAATAAGCCGCACTTTAAAGGTCCTCACAGAAAAAAAACCGGCCCAAGTGCGGAGTCAAACCATCGCGCACTTTTTTCTGCTGAGAAAAGACCGTGGATCCGAGTATTTAATATTAATTTCAAATTGATAACTTCAGGCGTTCCTTAGAACAAAAATTGACAGACAGACGGACAACAAAGTGATCTTATAAAGGTTCCGTTTATATTTTACCTTTTGAGGTACGGAACCCTAAAAGCAGATATATAAAATGAAAGTTGGATATCAAAAAAGGAATTTAGAAATCTACTTTTTTTTTTTAAAGATGTTGTGACGTATAGTGTTGTATACGTCGCCCCCACCACTGGCCGGTGGTGTGGGGATGTGTCAGTGCGCACTGCGCATTCTGATACGATACGTTGTGGTGGACGGACGTGTGTCCGGACATACTCATTGTCCTGGTGATTACGGTGGAACATCAGGATACCTGGTTGCGATGTACAGTTACGTGCGGTGGACGGGGCACGTAACCTTGCCGTAGGACGTCACAAATGGCAACTTGAGGAAAAAAACCGTGAAGTAAATTATAATTACTAATCGTTTGAAATCGTTCGTTATTTTCAACATCATGAAAAAAAAAAAAAAAAAAACTGGTAAGGAAAAGGGAGGTAAATGAACATTACACAGATGCCAATTCGATATTTTATAGAAATATATGCCAAGAAGTTTTACCCGATTCAATTATTTTTCAATGTAGGTAGTTCACGGTTGCAATATGAATACATACTTGCCGAATAATATTAAAATTGGAGTCGAGTTATTTTTCCAATGTCAAAAAGTATGTAACTAATGTCGAGTTCGGGCCGGACCGGCGGCAAGAAGACAGAAACAAATGCATAGTACTGATTGATATTTTGCTCAGAGTAAATATATATTCAAATCTAAATTATTTTGATTAGAAACTTTCAATTTAATTTCGTCTACCTCTGAAAAGTCATGTTAATTTGACAGACAAAAAGCATATATGTACCAAATTATGTAAATCGGTGAAATTTATAAACAAGGTATATTCTTTTGAAAAAAGAATACAATTGAAATAAAAGTTGACAAGTAAAATTTATTGTGGACGGCTTTTGTTTAAACCTACCTTAACAAGGTTATGTGTGGAACCAAACGATATAAAATTCATTTGTATTAATATTAATTTCGATAAATAAAAAAGTAACATCAACAAGGAATGCAATTCATTCACACTATTTTGCATCTATAAATCGAAGTAAGTGCATTATGATGATAACACTAATTATCTACCAGTGTAGTGAGCCTTCCCTGGTATGAAATACATGGCCAAATGTCACAGCCAATCAATCATTCATTTAAATTAAAGATTTACATAATACAGATAACAAACAAAAGGTTTTGAGTCCAAAATATATCCCAAAAAATATAATAAGCATTAGTAAACAACAGTGCTAACAAAAAAAAAAAGATGGAATTATTTCAGTTTACTACAGTACAAAAGAATGAATGGTTTCATATGCATAGTGTTTGTGTGTTGGATAAAAACTATTGTATCAAAGTAGAGAAAAATGTAAATCAGTAGATGAGACGGTCAGTGAAACGATTAATTCTGTTTGAAAAGATTAGTTTTATACAAAATATTGCTTACCCAAATTAAGTTCATTGTAAGAATGACACATGTAAGAAATTCTAACTGCAATTAGATCACCACTTCGCTGCGCAACGAAAACTAATTATGTCTGACAAATAATTTAGATTAACTGCGGAGAAACACCAACCAATGAGTTGTTGTTGACATGACTGTAATGAATAAAAGTGCTAAATCAGGTCAGTAGATTTTGGATATCCGTTTTATGTACGTGGATGACTCGCAACCATAGATTTTACAAACCAACATCATTATAAATTGACGGCCTCTGGGCACAACAATGGGGACTTCCTCTGAATCACGGGTTCGATTCCCGATCAAGTTATATACGTTCAAATCTACCTAAATAATGCTGTAAAAAAGGAATGAATGAGCCAAAAGTTCTTGTGTTTAGTTTGTGTACAGTTTGACGTTGTAATAAGCTAATGTACAGAGTTCTTGTGTGTAGCACAATTTGGCAGTGCTGTGTAACGTCCAGGGTAACGTCAAAATGAGGAAGAAAATTAGGAGTAGAAACTATTGTCTGCTATTAGTCCAAAAGGTGAAATAACAATTGGAGATGACCAATGTTGACAAATCAACAGATTGTGCTTAATAAAATATTAAAGTTATTTATGTAACAGAATTAATGATGATCAAATGATAGTTTTATTTAACTATCGCCTGGGTTTTGTCGTTGTGACTTAAACAAAAGAAAATGATGATGGTAACTCGGAGTTGACGATATACTAAAAAAAAAAAAAATAGATAAATATGTTGTTACGATGTTATCAGTAAGGGTACGTAAATATTGAGTAGTTAACTGGTACGTAAGTTAGTACTATTTGAAATAAAAATTTTACAGATTGAATTGTGAACTGAAAATGTGAGATGGTACTGATAAAGAAAACGGTATACAAATTCAGTAGTAAACTGAAAATGTCAGTTGGTACTAATAAAAATAAATGGTGTACAAATTTAGTAGTAAACTGAAATGTCAGTTGGTACTAATAAAAATAAATGAATTATTACAAATTTAGTAGTAAACTGAAAATGTCAGTTGGTACTAATAAAAATAAATGGTGTACAAATGTAGTAGTAAACTGAAATGTCGAGGTTGGTACTAATAAAAAAAATGGTGTACAAATTTAGTAGTAAACTGAAAATGTCAGTTGGTACTAATAGAAAAAAAATGGTGTACAAATTTATTAGTAAACTGAAAATGTCGGTTAATTTACTAACAAAATAAATGGTTACAAATTTAGTAGTAAACTGAAAATGTCAGTTGGTACAAATAAAAATAAATGGTGTACAAATTTAGTGAGGAACTGGAAATATCAGTTCTTACGGATAATAAATACATGTTGTTACCAAATTAAGTAATAAACTGGAAATGCCTTTTGGTACTAAAAATAATACATGTTGTTGCATAATGAGTATTAAACTGGAAATGCAAGTATAATCAATTTCGTTACAAATTGAGTAGTACCTGGAATGCCAGTTGGTACTTGCTAATTCAAAATAGGTACATGCTTTTACAAATTAAGTAGTAAGCACTGGAAATTCCAGTTGGTACTAACAAGAAACAATTGAATAAAATGAATAATAAGTATTGGACTTGGTTAGGTCAGCTGGTATTAACAAGAAACAATTGATTCAAATAAGGTATTCAGTTGACTTGGTTAGGTCAGCTGGTGATAACAAGAAACAATAGATTAAAATAAGTAGTAAGCTGACTTGAGTTAGGAATCAAGCTAGTACTAATAAGAAACAACTGATTAAAATAAGTAGGTAAGTTGACTTGGTTAGGTCAGCTGGTACTAACAGGAAACAATTGATTCAAATAAGTGGTAAGTTGATTATTGGTTTGGGTCAGCTGGTGATAACAAGAAAACAATAGATTAAATGATAGGGTAGTAAGCTGACTTGGTTAGATCAGCTGGTACTAACAAGAAACAATTGATTCAAATAAGTAGTAAGCTGACTTTGGTTTGGATTAGCTGGTACTAACAAGAAACAATTATCTAAGTATGGAGGCAGACTTGTGTTGGTAAAGCTGATATTAAAAAGACTACGATTATATTAAGTAGTAGGCTGATTTGGTGATCAAGCTGGTTGCCTAATAAGCAACAATTGATTAAGATTAAGTAGTAGGGTGACTTAGTTTGGTCCAACCGGTAATTACTACGGTAATAAAAGAAACAACTGTTAAAGATACAAGTACTAACAAGTTTCTATTGTATAAAATGGCCCCAAATGTATCAAATACCACTTTTTGAATTGTTGGGCTGCAAAAATGATTTCGCGAAATCTAAATTTATGGTCATTTGTTAATCACACTTTTTGAAATTGAACGTTTATTGACAAATTGATAACTAATAAAACGAGTACACACAATTAATTATAATGGCATACTAATCCACGATTCAGTCTCGGTTTAAACTATTTGTCGGACGCACGTCTCCACTCAGTGATATTCGCCAGTGCTAATCAATCCTAAGGGTCGCATTCAATATGTTCTCGTGTGCTCGTTGCAACAGATAATACTACTGAAGGAGTTACTTTGCAGTAGCTGCAAGCGGCAGTTTGACTTTTTCACCTGTTCACTGGGATTTCGAAGTCAATTATCGCAAACTAGGTGAGCGCAAAAACACCTGGCGATGCTCGGACTGCAAAGGGTTCTTTAACTCCAGTGGCTTGCACGGGATAATAACGTTGTCACCACAAATGGCATGGAGATTAGGGCTACTCCCTGCGCGGGTATTACACACGCCAACTAGCTCCCTCTGGGGTCACTGGTGGAAGATGTGAAGATCATTAAGGCCGACGTAGCACATCTAAAAGGCTCTAACTGAAAATGGCACATGAAAAACTAGAGAATCTCTACAGACTCGGTGAAATACTTGGATGAAAGAGTTGTTCACTTGGAGGAACACCAGGAGAATTCCCATGAAGTACAAGATCTCCTTTACCAAAATTCAGGAGGACTTACATGTCAAAGATCCAATTAGCTCGGTCCAACAAATGTAAGAGATTAAAGGAATACCATACAAAAAAGCTGAAAAACTTATACAACATTGTTTTTAAAATTGCCGAATTCATACAATTTCCTATCTCGAAAGGAGGATATCAATTATGTAGCCCGAGTCCCGAATCACGCAGGAGACTCCCATAAAAATATTATTAATGGTGCTGCACAATAGATATACCAAAGAAGAATTTGTTGCAGCTTCCAGAAAAGAGGTGGACTTCATCTAAAAGATATTGGTTTTACCTCGAGTGATTTAATTTTTTATTAATGACCACTTGACTCTTCAGAATAAAGCCTTACTAATGGAAGCTAAAAAATTAGCAACAGAAAAATAATTATCGTTACGTATGGGTCAAACACTGCCAGGATTCTAGTACGGAAAAATGATATGTCCCCACATTTTTCGAATAAAAAACAAGAGAGATCTCCAAGGCATTTCAAAGGGAAAGGACTGAACAAAACTGTTTTTAATAATATCTTGATATGTTACACGTTAACACATACTCTTATCTGTACTTAATGTTATTTTTCAAATACTATGTTTGTTTACCTCGTAGCAACGGGTTGGGATGCCCTGCATTAAATAAAATCAAGTTACCGCCTATTGAATTCATTATCTATGCGCCATTCAATGCTCGATACGCTTAAGTATATTCTATCTCGTTTGACAAATATTTACCGTATTCCACACAACATAAAGTCCCATAACAACTTTATTTGTTATATTGCATTTAGAGAATTTTTTGCTTTGCGTCTTCTATCTACCTACATCACGCTAATCGATATTGAGACGAAGTTTTAAACATAATGTTATCACAAGTTTCTGTCTTTATTCGTTGTAACATTTTTGTTAGCATATTTTTGTACTATACCTACATTTGGTAAAATACTTACTACAACTCAGGCATTATTTTTAGTTTTATTATCTCACTTAAATGTTTACTTTACTTCTTTTTTATTGCTATTATTCACAGTTTTGTCTAACTTAAATATATACTATCAAAATGCCCGAGGTTTGAGAGACCAAAAACAAGCATATTTAAGCGTAATTTCTAGCATTAAATTCTTATGATATTATCTCAATTACGGAAAGTTGGTTATTGGATGGTATAGCTTGGATAGTGAATTGTTTGATGACAGTACCTGGTATGGGCGTAGGGATAAGAAACTATGAATACACAGGGCAAAAATACGGGGGAGGGGTTTTAATGGCGGTTAGGAAGGACTTAGTGGCCACTGGCACACCAGACTTACACTCAGAAGCCGAAGATTTATGGTTAATGGTTTCCACCGGTGGTGGCCCGAGTAGCCTAATCGACAAAATATTCGTTTTTGTACCCTATGTTTATGCGACTGACCATTGCGGTCAGGTCACATAATACACAGTTGGATAATTTTACGCTTGAAAGTTGAGTGAATCCATTATGCTATATCCTAGTGATATATTTGTATTGTTGGGTGATTTTAATTTACCCAATATTAATTGGTGTACAACCTGACGGCGTGGTGGAGGGAGAGGGGGTAAGTGGTCGTTCTCAATTAGATTTCTTTGATATCCTGGCACAAGGAAACTTGGAACAATATAATCTTGTTCCGAATGTAAACAACACGATTTTGGATTTAGTGTTGTCAACCGATCCATTGACTGTTTTACCTTGTTCTGACCCTCTTGTCCCTGAAGATAAGAATCATAGGGCTATATCTATTGTAATGTCACTGTCTGTTCCCACCCCCCTCGAAACTAAAAATAGGTTGATCTATAATTATGCAAAAAGGAGACTATGATTCAATCCTATCAGAGTTACATAATATTCAATGGCATGATACACTTTTGCATGGTACTATAGAACAATCGGTTACTTTTTTCTATTGTAAACGATATGAGCTACGAGATAAATTTATACCAAGTAGATATTATGGCAATTCTAGTAAAAATTACCCCCACTGGTTCAGTCCTGCTTTGAAAAAAATTCTAAAGGAAAAGTTTAAGTTTTTAAAGAAGTTTAAAAGATACAATAACTCTGAGGATTATAATACCTTCACTCTTCTTAGAGAAAGAGCTAAAGCCATTGAGGATGATTGTTTTAAATGTTATATAAACAATGTTGAGAAAGCCGTGACCCATGATCCTAAAAAGTTCTGGGCCTACACTAAATCCTTAAAAAAGGGTCTCATTCACTTCCAGCGGTCATGAAATTGGATAATGAATCAGGAAACACGGGTGAATCAATTAGTAATATGTTCTCTTTGTTCTTTAAAGCTAATTTTCTGTCCTCTGATTCTTCAAATACAACAATCGACCCACTTACCACTATTCCTGATACAGTCTGTATAAATGGCAATAATATTGATTTGGATCCACTCAAAATCAAAAAAATGCTTGAATCTTTGGACCTTAGTAAAGGTGCAGGACCTGACAACATCCCGCCTATTTTCATTGTAAGGTGTGCTGATGGTTTGGTCCTCCCATTATCCATAATATTTCGACGATCGCTTGAAGAAGGGATTGTGCCCGATATCTGGAAATCAGCCTATATAACACCTGTACATAAGAGTGGAGATCGCTCAAATATCAAAAATTATAGACCCATATCTAAATTATGCATTTTTGCCAAAGTTCTTGAAAAGCTAGTTCGTGATGAAGTCTATACTGCACTTAAACATAAATTAATTACAGAGCAACACGGTTTTATTAAAAACAGGAGTACCGATTCCAATTTGTTAATTTTTAATGATTTTATTACTCATAATATGGACTCAGGTGGCCAAGTTGATGCAATATTCACCGATTTCAGTAAAGCGTTTGATAGGATAGATCACTCAATACTTTTGGACAAATTATATCGTTTAGGTATTCACGGTAACCTTTTTAGGTGGTTTAAATCATATGTCAGAAACAGATCTCAAGCGGTTGTTATAAACGGTTTCATTTCCTCTTGGGTCACTGTACCGTCTGGTGTGCCCCAAGGCTCGTTACTGGGTCCATTACTGTTCATATTATTTTATAACGACATCAAAGAAAACATAAGACATTCACAAGTACTTTTATATGCAGATGATGCTAAAATCTATAGGAAAATTAAAGGTCCTAGTGATTGTCTTCTTTTACAGGAAGATCTGGATAGATTTGTACACTACTGTGGAATAAACAAGTTGGACCTGAATACCGCAAAATGTTCTGTAATATGTTTCACTAGGAAACCAAACCCAATACCTTTTGACTATAAAATAAATGCGCACTCACTTAAAAATGTTGTATCGATTAGAGATCTTGGCCTTGTCCAAGACGCCAAATTATTATATGACAAACACATTGATTGTATAGTTAAAAGGGCCTCAAAAAGTCTTGGTTTCATAATGAGATCTTCTGCTAATTTTAAATCGATTAAAACAATTAAAGTTCTTTATTGCTCTTATGTACGTAGCATTTTAGAATATGTGTCTGTTGTTTGGAATCCTTGTTACAATGTCTATACTTCTCGCATAGAGTCTATTCAGCGTCGATTTTTGAAATATCTGCAGTATAAATGTAAGTCCAAAGACGAATAATATGAAGGTAGGTGTAAGAGGTTTCATTTTCTCCCGTTAGAAACTAGAAGAAGTACAAATGATTTAACGTACATTTGTAAAATTTTAACAGGCACAGTTGACAGCCCTGAACTTTTGAGCAAAATCAATATCAAGGTACCTAATGCTTCCCTAAGAAAAAACAATATTTTCTTCTTACCTACCGCTAGGACAAACTACAAGCAGAACTCATTCTTCTATCGAGCATTGAACATGTGTAACAATATTTGTTCTGAAAATGATAGTGTAGATATTTTTAACACAAAACCTAAAAATTTAAGGCGTTTAGTGGAGGGCAAATTTTTCAATTCCCAACCCTAATCATATTTTTATTTCACTTGTCTGGTGCTAAATTTTTCATGTGTCTTTTTGTTATGTGCATATATTAATTATTAGTACTGCTATTAATTGTAGTTTAATACCTTTTCTTATATTCTTACCTATCAGCGAGAACAATGTAATTGGCTATCTAGCAATCATATATGTATAATAATATTTATAGATATTCCAAAGCTGTAATGTTCTCCAAATAAAATAAAATAAAAATAAAAATTCAAAAACAATTGTTGCGTAAACTGCTGACCGCAGCGATATTGTACGGTGACACCGTACATATTATAGTATCATTTGTTGACAATCGACAACTTGCAATTTAATAATGATACAGCTAATACATACTTTTAATCTATCTAGTCTTGGCAAAGTAAAGACCGACATAAATGACAATTAAGCATCATTACTAAATATGTGGTATACTAAGTTACTAAATATATGGTAAGCGGTGTTGAATGCACAATAACACAGTTTTCACAATGCCTGATAGAATCTGTGCCATAGTTTTTTAGCTATACCTAAGTACCCGAAAGAAAAGAAAAACAAAACAGGACTTAATTAGCCCGCTCATTTTTGAAAAGGAATTTTCGCCTCCAAGAATATAGTCTCTAGTCAGGATCAGCTGGCTAGAACGAAGAGGGGAAATTCAGTGTTTTATAAATGACGCCGTTGCGTACTAAATTATCAGTGACCGACCACAATACTAGTTCTTTGGGCTTAATTTCGTGGTATTTATAAAGTTAAGTATCATTATGAATTAGAGGTGTGTTGCCTTTGATGTTCAAATGAAAAACAAATAAATAAATTCTATAATTTTGACTTACTTCACTAAGTAATATCACTGAGTACGCTAAATGTGTACGTATTATATTGGGATCATAAAGTTACGTTATCTTTGTAGGCCATGGTGTAAACACTATGTACTGAATGTTATTTCCTACAGAATATATCTGACTCTGTGTATATGTTTGTTAGGTGTGAGAGCCTAAATTAATTGAACGAGCAAAATGGATACACCGACACAAGTTCACTGGTAAAAGTTTATTTTTAACTGTCAATTGAGTACCAACAAAGTTTATGGTATTTACACTAAAATAGAAGCCACAATGCAGTTAACACAAATACTTCTAATTCATGGCAGCATGGCTAAAGATTTATTTACATAGGTACAAGCGATATGGATCGCTGCGAGGTGCCGACTGAAGTGAGTCGCCACGGAGTATATAAAACAAGTATTATAACAATTTAACAATATGTGCCCCTACACCTTCGTATTCTTTAAGAATACACTTGTACTGTCAGAATAGATGATTAAGATTTACTTATTCATTCATGACTCGAGATTACGGATCAGTCTTCTCGGACTTGGCTGTTGCTCTCACGATATTCAGGTACTGGACTGTGAGTTGTACTTTTCATAAGAACAATCTAACAAGAGATCAATCGCGTGACCGAATATAGCTCTAGATGGGGAGCCGGAGCTCCGACAATGTCATGTCGGAGGTTGTATATATACTAGCAATTTTGAAATGAAAAACAAAACGAAAAATGATTTATTGACCGCAATATACACAATAAAGTACAACTAAACAGGTTAATGTTTGTAACATTTGTAACATGCATTGCAGAATTTGAATATCTACATCACTTAACATCTATGTCTTCCTTACTAGCGAGGAAGTCAACAAAAGTTAACAATACAGAATATCAGTCGTGTAAAAAATAAAGTAGATAGTCAGAAATATGACGTTTTGTCATTATATAACATTCTCTGTATCATCTAAGATCAAAGAGATATTTTAGAAATAAACTAACCTTTGGTGAATAGAATACATAAATATCCTTGTTCTATTACAAGGTTAAGATGAAAAAAATAGATTTCATTTGCAATAACTATTATGATATTAAAATAGTTATTGAAATTCTTAATATAATACAAATAATGAACTCTAAACTAGTATCAATAATCCCTCAATAAAGATCTTTGTGCCACCTGAGTTAACGCGTGCAGAAAAAATCTATCAATATATTTTCTTCTGCAACTCTGTAGTGCAGTCAGAAGCGTTGGATGCTAAGTTTTACTCAACAACAATACACAATGGCAAGTACTTTTATACTGGGAAATATAATATTAAATAATAGAATTCTATGGAGCCAGCAGAAAAAAGATTACACATAAACAGATTCTATTAGTTTTTTATATTACATTACATTTTATATTAAGAACAATATGCTTTAGTTCTTTCTCGGTTTATACAAATAATTCATATATTTAGTCAGACATCCTGATAAGTCGAGAACAAAGCTATTACCAACAAAATAAAGTCGTTCATTCTACACGATCCGGCATACAAATTCAAAATAAATACATGTTTATTTAAGCCACCAGTCACCATGCAAAATATCAAACAATTTGAAATCGAGTCGAATTTGAAAATAATTCGAATTAGTCCAGATTTAAAGTCAATAGGAAAAAAAAACTAAATGTGTTTTGTAATCTAAATGATTACATCTGCTAAAAAATTTTAGTATTACAGAATAGAATTCTTATTTAACCCCAATTTAATAAAATGTGATACATTCATATTATTTTATTTGCAATAATGCTGCATACAATAGTACATACATGTAGTTGTCAAACTGGATACTGATATGGTAAAAAAAAAAAAACATTTGTTTTTCAAATCAAATATTAACAAAAGAGGGGATTGTGGGGCATCTGCTACTTTAATTCAAATTATTGTAATATGCACATGATACATCTTCATAGTAAAGTTTATGAAATTGGAGTTTTCGGTTAATTTGGAAAATATCTAAATTGGAAACTACTTACCTCTTGGACCTTCATTTATATTTCGGAATGGAAAGTAGCGAAAAGTAAATTATCGAGATAAGCATATAGATTCTTTGTCGATATCTATTAGATTCACTCGCAGTCATACTACTTCTTTGTATTTATCAAAATCATAAAAAGGAGAGGTGTGACGTATAGTGTTGTATACGTCGCCCCACCACTGGTCGGTGGTGTGGGGATGTGTCAGTGCGCACTGCGCATTCTGATACGATACGTTGTGGTGGACGGACGTGTGTCCGGACATACTCATTGTCCTGGTGATTACGGTGGAACATCAGGATACCTGGTTGCGATGTACAGTTACGTGCGGTGGACGGGGCACGTAACCTTGCCGTAGGACGTCACAATTGTGCTTTTTTAAACATAAAAAATATATACTTACAGGTACTACCTATGATCATACAGCAGACGTTTTGCTTTTGTTTTTATTGATAGAACTCAAAAATATAGTCAACCAGGCTAATTGTAAACAGGGGTGATTGAAAACAGTAAGCATAACTCTTATGTTATATGAATAAAAATAATGTTATTTAATTTGGAACACAACTTTGTTCTATTGTCTATGGCGTTAGCTATCAAAATCCATCACACGTCAAATATAACTTAACTTTGTGTGTTGCTAAAAAAAGTCCTTAAAATAAAGTGGTTTTACAATTTGCGAAAATATTTGACACTTCAATTTGTTAATGAAAGTTAAGGGTTTAGGTAACCCCTATAGTTTTGATAGATTAATATAAGGTTTACCTTTGCTTTTTCATCGCTTTTGAACACTTATAGCGAACCGGTACGCGGTAAATAGATGTTTACAATTACCCATCAGTAAATTGTATCATGGGTTAATTGTAAACAACTTTTGGGGCAATCGTAAACGGTATGGGTAATTGGAAACAATTATATAAAATGCATAGTAGGCGGTAGTGGGTAAAAGTAAACACTTCAAACTTCAGTAAGTTTTTCAGATAATGAACATATGTTCGAAAAAGAGAAACCAAGTAAACTCCGTTTTTAGGGTTCCGTACCTCAAAAGGCAAAAACGGAACCCTTATAAGATCACTTTGTTGTCCGTCTGTCAGTCAAACTTTTTTTTCTCAGGAACGCTTAAAGCTATCAAGTTGAAATTGATATCGAATATTGGATCCACTGTCTCTTTCAGCAAAAAAATAATCAAAATCTTACGTCAACCATGAGATATTCCCGTAAATGATGCGAATTTTTACATATTTTGCGATTTTAGACAGCAATAAGTTATGGGGTACTTCTCGTTGACCTAAAATTATGAATTTTGTCAAAAAGTAAGGTCTAACAGTACTTATACAGGAATAAATCTGAAAGTTGTAAAAATGTTGTTGGAAGTCTAAACAAGCTAATTATTAAAAAATAAAAAACACGACTGACAACTTACATAGCCTATGTCACTCGGAGGAATGCAAGGAATCTAAAAATACCACTCACATCAAAATCTGTTAAGCCGTTCAGGACTTATGGTGGAATAAAGAAACTTACATACATACATGAACCCTGAAAACATAACACTCCTTTTTTGGACACTCGTGTAAAAAAAAGTGTTCCAAACTTATTTTTGCGCTCGATGCAGTATGAATCCTTGGAATCGAACTGCAAAGTAAAGTTTGTTTTTGAAACTAGTTGGTCTTTTAGTTAGAGTTATAATGTGAGATGCCTTTTGTGTACGGAACCCTCGGTGCGCGAGCTTGACTCGCACTTGGCCGGTTTTTTTTTCTTACTTGTACTATTATGTAAGCAATCTTCACAGTACATTTTGTTGAAAATAAATCAAATATTAGTTCAAACCTAAACATTCTAAAGTAAAACATTTATTAACCACAAAAGTATTTTCCTAATAAGTCTATTTTAATTTATCTTGTTGTAAAATCATAACAAGCTAATTATTTAAAAATAAAAAACACGACTGACAACTTACATAGCCTATGTCACTCGGAGGAATGCAAGGAATCTAACAATACCTCTCACATCAAAATCTGTTAAGCCGTTCAGGACTTATGGTGGAATAAAGAACTTACATACATACATAGGTACATGAACCGTGAAAACATAACACTCCTTTTTTGGTCAGTCGTCTAAAAAGACATGGTAAGATTGTTTACCGGCAAAACATAGTGATACTATATTTTTGTAACCTGTGAACCTATACTACCTATGTTTTACAAATAAAGTGATTGATTGATTGATTGATTACATAATAGGACAAGTAGGAAAACGGAATTTAGTTTGGTGTTTCCAATTACCCCAAAAAAGCAAAAAATTAAAAATAAGTGATGGGTAATTGTAAACAGATATTTATAGACCTTTATAAGCGATCAATACTTTAAGTAATTGCATTAAAATATAGCTAAGTTATCATACAATATTGACATATATTATTTTGTTAATATATAAAATAAATGAAAAAAATATGATTCATAATATTGATGAAGGTAACCAAAAAATCAAAAGCGTTTACAATTACCCTGGTTGACTATACTCAGGTTAGTACCTAACAAAGATTCAAAACATAGGTACCTACCCAAGTTTACCAGTATTCTGAAATAGGTACTATACACGTATAACGTATAATATCGTCATATTATAGTCACCTTTACTAGCTGCATGACCAAAAAGTAAAACTTTTACAAATCAATATTTGCGTCTGTGCCTGAACTACGTAACTAGGTATAACACCTGAATTTCAGGTAATAGTGCTCCTTCCTCCGAAAATTACAAAATAATTACAATAGAATAAAACTGAGTATCAATTACCCCATAAGTTTTGATTGCTGTCTAAAATCGCAAAATATGCAAAAATTCGCAACATTTACGGTATTAGGTATCTGCTGTGGACGTATAATTTTATTATTATTTTGCTGAAAGAGACCGTGGCACGGTGGTTTCCCCCATACGTCATAAATAAAAAAAACAATTATAAAAATACCCACATTGAGTGTTTGATCAGGTAACTACAATGTCCAAACAAGATAAAAATGCAAAAATAATTAGATTTTTATTTACCCTCATTTCAATATTTTCATCGAAAGTATCAGTTGTTCGACGCATGAATCCGTGCTATTTGAAAGCGAAGCACTTTTTACTCGATATTAGATTTAATTACGCTGAAAGTTGTTACAGTAGTGATTTGATTTATAATGGAAAATCAAGGTCAAGGTATGTACTTTTATCTCTGATATTTACATTATTAAAATATTATTATATTGTAGCGTAAGATGAGTGCTACGCGAACGCTTATAAATCAAGAGAAAAAAAATATTGTTGGTATTTCTCATTGAGTTTTACTATATTGCACTCAACTTGCCATCATGGACACTTACATGATTATTTAGATTATGCTTTTCTGTATAGGAAATAACAAATTTTACTAGTCAATTCTCACAACTTTTTGAAATATATGGGTGCTACGCCAAGATTCACTTGTCGTAGCAAATTTCTACGAACCCGAGATTACGAAATATATGCATATTTACCATTTTTAATATTTTTTATGTTACTATTTAGGTCCAAGCTGCTAGTGCGTAATCAGGCACAGGATTATATTTGATATTTGGGATAATTATAACAATCAGGGGCTGGCCTATATATGGACCGTGTGAAGCGTGTTCAGAACAATGTAAGGCCAACTTACCAGTTGAAAATAAGGATATTTTGAACTTAGGCATACTTAATAGACGTGTTTTACTTTTATGTCAAAGGATTAAGTTAGTTTAGAAGAATATCATAACCTATAATCCAAATTTCTAGAAAGTCAAAATCAAAATAGCTTAATGTTGCACTCTTGGATTCGATTCTTCCGAGTTTTTTATTCATTTCTCTTACCGGCTCGATATAAAAATGAGGCAAGTAAGGGGACAAGCTAATAAAGATTCCGTCGCTAATAAAAAAACGATAGTTCAGTCAGGTTCAGTCTCAATTCAGAGAAAAATTGGGCCTTATTGTTGATAAAACTAAACAAGGAGGAAGTAGGACTTCTAATGATGGAAACACGGGAATTTTTTTGAAAATTCTACGATGACTTCTGAAATTACAGAAATAGATAAAAATTTGATATCACGTTGTGCTGTAGTTTAATGTAAGTTTTTAGTTTACATTTGTAACGTAATAATTATAATATAAAAATATTACATGCTAGCACCTCGCTCCGGCTTCGCTCGGGAGGTACATACTTAAATTGTAGCCAATGTTATTTAGGTATAAGGTAGCTTTCTATTGGTGAAAGAATTTTTGAAATCGGTTCAGTAGTTCCGAAGAACATCCCCTAAAACAAAGTCACAAACATAAAATCACTTCCTCTTTATTATAAAAGTGTTATTAGTGTGATGACTAAATAAATATGCAAAATGCATACATATGTTTATTAGTAAGATGTATTACATTGTTTAATTTTGTTTTAAATAAAATTTTATGTTGTTACAATATTTTTATTTACCTACGTAGATTTGTTCAACTTGTCATTGAGAAAAGGTAGCTTAAACAATGATAATTTCTATTGTGTTTCAATTTATTTTATGAATTCATTCTCTTAAAATGAATATTAAATGTATTCTAATCAAAATACATTCGAGTTTAGTCTTTAAAACCCGTAGAATGTGTTTTAAGTATTTTTGACGCACCTTAGTATGGACGGGGAACCAGTGTGCGTGGGTTCGATATTAATTTCAACTTGGTACCTATAAGCGTTCCTGAGAAAAAGTTTGACAGACAGTCTAATTTCTGAAAAAAACATTAGTTTGTGATTTTGTCCTTATTAGGGTTCCGTGTTTGGTGTGGCAAGCAGAGCTCAAGCCGATGAATTTGCCTCAGAGCTCCGAAGGGTGCTACGCCTCTAATAGGTAATGTATCAAATCAACCCAGCTCTAATGTACAGTTCTTTCTCTCTTTGAAATGGAACCTGACTGAGTCACTTCACGCGGAAAAGAAAGCAAAGAATTATCATGAATCGATCTCTGAATTAGCTTTCTAATACTCGAGTACCTATACTTAGTGTTCGGCTTTATGTTATAGCTTCTTTGAATCGGACAAACATTTTATTGTCCTTACGAAGATCGTTATCGATCGGTGCAGGAAGCTTTAAAGCTCCGTGGACACTTGACCGGCCGGCGCGGAGCGACATAAATTACTTACAAATACAGAATGGTAGACTTTTACTCATCATCGTCATACCGTAAATGGTTCATCCCTTGTGTTGTGTTATTGCTAGAATCTAGATGATAAAATCAGAGTTCATTTTGTTAGGTTTATACCTACACTATATTATTTTTTGTGTATCTAACTAAAATAACACGCTAATCTCTTAAACTTTATTTAAATTTCATTTGAAAGAGCCACATTCAAGGGCTGATGTTAATTCATTATGAAGGGATGGCAAGGAGCGAAAAGCTACAGGGCACATCTAGTATCAGTAAGCGGATTTAGACAAGGCATAGCAATTGGGGGAAGGGGACGTGGACGTGGCCCAACAGCTATTTTATGTATCTACTGTGAAGGCATGATTCCATTCCATACCAAATTAAGATTAGAGTTGTTATGATAACAAAATTTACTAAATTAGTTTTTTAGAAAAAAGTCCTTGATCCGTTCCCTTGGCTTGAAATGTTATATTATAATCTTTAGGCTGGTGTATAAACTTAGTACAATTATAATAGCTAGTGTAGCGTTACACCGCTACACAAAGTCAAGTCTATTTTAGTTTGTGATTCTATTTCTACGAAAACTTTTTTTCTTTGTTGCTTTCTTTATGATAAGGTTTTTGAAATTGAAATTCTGGTGGTTCTGATTTTTTGACTTACTGTCAATTGTGTTACAAAGTGCGCTGGTACAGAGGAAGCTAACTTTTT